>CM056829.1:22712100-22892100 GCA_029853015.1 Chelidonichthys spinosus | reverse complement strand
ACTCTCCAGAAAGTGCGATTTTTTTGCTCTGCAACTGAATGTTCCTGACATTTCTAAAAAGCCCTTACCTCTTGTCGCAACTCTCTGCAGTAACAACCCTCTTACTTGGTTTTCTGGAAAGATGTGAGTGTGATGGAATGCAAATGTTCCTAATGGAGGGTCAGTTGATGAAGCACGGGTTAAAACTGGCTAATGGATAGCTGTGGATAAAGGGCTGCTTTAGGGGAAGCTAACTTCTCAGCGGGTGCACAGACACAATGTGGTGCTTAAAGCCATCAGTTTCGGGCCCCAGTGGATGCATAGACCCATGGTGTGTGTGTGTGTGTGTGTGACTGGTTTAGGTGTCACACAGGCCAACCGACCCTATGCATGAGTGCATCCAAGCAACCGCCCCCCCTCCCACATATTTAAATATACAGGCTGTCTTCACACTGCATATTCATATTCACAGTCATATAGACACATATGGGCGAGCGTGGATTTCATCAGCCGCTCGGAAGCCAGAGTGCTGTTATCTTTTTGATAGGATAAAACGGTTTCATCTTTTTCTTCCTCCAAAAAGAAGATAACCCTCCTCAGAGTGACGACCTCTTTATGAAATGCAAATGAAGGCCATGGGGTTAATTGCACAACGAAAAAACTGGAGACCTCTTTGTGGGGAAAGTGCATCTCTGACACCAAATGTTGCATGTTGCAAGCATAGAGGTATTCACCGTTCCCACTGGCTGGATAGTATTGTCAGATGTGCAGCGCTTATAGATTCACGCTCACAGTGTCCTGTATGTTTTGCCTTATTTTCTATCCGGTACAGTCTAGCTCTTGTCCAGAAACACTGAGGAGGGACCACAGGTTCCCCGAGGGCACATATGCTTTTAAATAGGCAGAAAGAAAAGAATGAGGGATATACACTGTTGTACATAGAGAGGAGGATGGTACTGAGGAGAAAAGGCCGATGTGTGTGTGTGTGTGTGTGTGTGTGTGTGTGTGTTTCCCCTGGGCAGGGGACAGATGGACTCGGTCTCCCTTCAGTTATCTTCTTGACCCTAGTGTAACAAAACTCTCTTGGAAATAACCATACCTCTGCATGAGTCTGTCTCACTCACTCACTCAATCACACACACACACACACACACACACACACACACACCAGTGTAAAACCAATGTATATTCATGTGATACCATACATTTCACTGACATATTAAGACAAAAAGGTGGACGAGTAGTTAAATTATTTACCAGCTGCCTGATGATGATGATGATGATGATGATGAAAACATCTAAACGATATAGTATATCTCAGTTAAGAACACAGACCTAACATAACAACAAGAGTGCTTTTGTGTTTTGTCTTAATGTTTGTACAGTATTTTTAAAGTCTTGCACCTATTGTGGCTCCTGATTTTACTTTGTGTCCCACCATATTTCTTGTGTTGGCTCTGCATTCATTTGACACTTCACTTCTTCACTGAGAGATATTAACAAAAAGTGCACAACTTGGTATGATTAATCATAATTTATCGATTTGTCATTGTCACATTCCAATGATCGACTTTCATAGATAATATAGGCACTTTAATTTATTTTTGTAAGAACAGGTTTGTAGGATCTATTTTTAACAAATGTATCATTACAATTATTACATGAAGTTGGAAAACAATATGATTGACAGAAGGATCTAGGGTTCAGAAATAATTGAAAATAGAAACATTTGAAAATAATTATGATGATGATGATGATTTATTGCTTAAAAAAAAAAATCAATCAATCAAATTGGACCAGATTCAACCTTTTTATCCAAACCCCGTCTCCTCTTTCCTCTCCTGTCCTGTCCTGGTCTGTCCTCCATTCCCACGCCACAGCCCGTTTCCTGTATCCATCGGAAAGAGCTCTCCTTTCAAGGTTATACCAGTAGGGTGTGTGTGTGTGTGTGTGTGTGTTTGTGTCCCTGAAGAAGAAGAAGAAGAAAAAAAAAGATCAATAAAGCCTTCAATTTGTTACACAAATCAGACGTGAGCAAATACAATCCATGTGTACGTAGAACACTCTAGGCTGCGTACTCTACCCATACAAAGGACCTGCGACTTTAGTTTGAGACACATTAAACATCTCCCACTGATAGTTAGAATTAGCTCTGTGTGTTATACCCTCATCGCTGCTATTCTGTCGAAATCTTTAATTTCATGTATCATTGAGCAACCTGTCTATATGAGCCAGCCTGGCTTTGATGGCCGTGTCTGTGTTTGTTGGTTGGAGTGGTTTTCACCTCAGTGATGTTATGGCTTTCTGGAATCAAAGTAGTGGGACATTATGCCACGCTGAAATAACTTCAAGCCTCTTGGTAATGGAAGATATGAGACAAATGATCATTCGGTGGGATCGCCACAGCGGCGGGCTGCAAGGTATCTGTGCACGTCTGCTCTTCTGTTTTTCAAGGCATGAGCTGTAAGCAGCAGGCATACTGTACTGTGTGTGTGTGTGTGTGTGTGTGTGTGTGTGTGGGGGGGGGGGGTTAAGGTTACCTACTTAAAGCATGCTCACACACAGACACACACTCACCAAACGCACAAAAAAATATCAGAGGATGATAGAAAAAAGTAATGATGTGTGACAAGTATCAGTATGCTGGAATTGATTTGCCTGGGTGGGGAAGAAGAGTGTGTGTGTGTGTGTGTGTGTGTGTGTGTGTGTGTGTGTGTGTCTGTGTGTGTGTGTGTGTGAGCATGTATGGTGTGTTATAATATTCTCATTTACTAACAAAGAGCTTAGAGCAACAACCTAATGACATGTTGACATGCTGACAATAATCCACAACAACAAGCAAAAGAAGACGAGATCGATCCTGGTGGTGGATAAAACATATTTCTACATTTATTACACAGTATTATCACTGGAAGATAAAAAAAAACAAGGGAAATAAAAAACATGTTACCATTTTAAAACAACAAGCAAATAGTACAAATTCATGTCTTAAGTCTATCCATTAAACTCTGTCTATAGCATCTTTCATACAAGTAAGTGCAAAAAAAGATGAATTATGAAAAGCTATTAACAGTTAATTTGTCATTATCTATTGGGCTTTCAGTGAATCTAATAGACAAAGACATCAGTGAATTCTGTCGTACGTGATGAGTGAAGGGATTTGCACCCAGCAGCGATATGCTTTAATCTATCGAGTCGACAAGACTTGTTTCACCAAAACCTAATTAAAAAACATTTTTTTTGTTCTAAATGTGTATGAAAATCATACTAACCAGATTTAAGAGCATGACTAATTATTTTAAATCATTTAAAATTAATTACAAATTTGAATGACAACAGTGGAAGAATGAAGAATTGCCGTCTGAGGATGAGGTTTTAAATAATATTTCCCACACTGTACTCCAATTAAAGTCCTTAAAATTCAAGTGAATTTAGGATTCCTTTTTTATTTCCAAATGTTATGTATTTGTCTTATTAAAGGGTGACTATGATAAACTCATCCCTGTGGTATTGGTCCGAGCATTTTAATGCCACCCTGAATAGAATGAAGTGGTTACAGATGGATGGATGTTCTTCTGCTCTTTTGAAGAGCAGTTTGAACTAATTCAACTTTTTTTGTCCTCTATATGTCCTTCTTGTCCCACGGTTGACTTTGTACATCTGTGTGTGTGGAAAGGGGGGGGGGGTGATGGTGCCAATCTGCTGCCAAGGGTGGGCGACGGCTGAGGCGTTCCAGTGTAACAGAATGTCAGTGAGGGGGAGACCGCTGCAGATTAGATTTAGCTTTTGGAAAATTGAATAGCTGTCAGGTTTGGTTCAGCATGGCTAGCGATGAGGTGAGTGAAGGGGCTGTGTAGGGGCGTCTACTGATGACTGTCCGTCTTTCCCTAACCTCCCCCGACCCTCCCATTTCTCCCCCTGCTCTCCCTCCCCCTCCTGGTTTCACTGACCAGCATGAGCTCGCTAAATTTGATTCCTTCACTGCTCGTATGAGGGAGACAGAGTGTGTGTGTGTGTGTGTGTGTGTGTGTGTGTGTGTATGTGTGTAAGACAGAAAAAGAATGGAGAAAAAAAGGAGGGCTGGCGTGTCAGAGAGTTAATTACAGCGTTAGCAGGCGAGCGTACAGCCTATGTTGCTATCCTTTCATGTCTTAGCAGTCCAGCTTTAGCCAACGCAGCCACTCACTCATACTGTAATTAGTGCTTTGTTGGTGAGAAAAGTACGAGAAAAGCCTCAGTGACTCTAACACCCTGCCTTTACTGTAGAGAGGTCAGGAGCAGGGAGCGACGCCCTGTGCAACCGGATTAAAGAACTTAAATTCTTAAAGAGCGCAACTGCTGACGCTGTGTTTGAGGGCTTAGAAAACCACGCGTCTTTTGATGACTTGTTGTGTGGTTTATTCCTTTGATTTAGCCTCAATCTATATGAATACATTAATTTTCCATTATGAAAAGTTTTAATTTATGTTTGTAAGGAAGTTGAATTCAGCTCAGTTCCTACAGAAGATGCAACACACACACACACACACACACACACCCAGCGTTTGCATACAGCGTAACACCTTGTGCACTGCGCTGTTCGGCATTAAAGATAAATATCCTCTGTCATCTGTCATGGGCTGTGCAGGCCTGGCTTTGCCTCTGTTGCCCCGCAGATAAAGAATATCTCACCACGGCTTCACCAGACATTAACTGACGCACACACAAGCACACAAGCACATACACACAGACTTTTCCGAATTCTGTAATTATGACAGAGTGTTGTGCTCGGGACTGGATTGCATGCAGAGAGTAAACATTAGCCAACTTGGTAACGGGGCGGGACTAGTACTATTAAACACATTAACGTGTGCAGCATTGTGTGAAGGACTGTCTGTGACTCGCTGCTGTCCACATCCATCATCCGGCTGGTTGTTTGGGTCCACCCTGTGTGCTGTAGGTAAAGATGACCTGCATAACGCAATCCACTGAATAGCAGAAAGGACATGAGACCCATTGCAGCTGCTCCATCAATCACAAGCACCTCGCTGTATGTCCTAAACCTCTGCATGCTCAGATAATTCGGCTTTAAGCGTTATACTCGGACCCCCGACTCTGGCTTTCTTACTTTCTCTCACTTTCTCTTTTTATTACCTTCAACTTTCCTGCCAACCCGTCCCTCTATCAACATTTCCACTGGTGTGATTTTATGATCTTGTGCCTCTCCAAATCATTATACTCTCTTTCCCCCCTTCCATCTTGCACTTTCTCTCCTCCTCTCCCTCCACCCCCTGCTTTAATAATGGATAGGATGCAGCTATGGCACTAAAGAATACATGGGAGGGGATCTTGGGACACGCCAGTGTTTGGAACAAGCGTTGATGCCCACACACTCAAAAAAGTGTTCCGCTGGCCCAGCACAATGTCGTGCACTCGTTGCACTTTGGGGTGGCCTCAATATGTGTCCCAAGTCGACCTGTCCACCTCTACATCAACTCTGCCAACATACACACAAATTCACACAAACAAACATTTCGCTTGGCTGTACTTGATGGAGCCCCACACCGTGCCTCATTTGCACAACACTTCTCATAGACTGTGAGAGTGCTGCCAAATCCAGCTCAGTGGGATGCCAGTGGCCCCTCCTCCGGATGACCTTCACCTGCACTTCCTATCAGCTCAACCAAACACACACTCGCCGACACAACGTGGAAGAATACAGTCATGCATCAGCAGCAATGTGCGATTACTTAGACACAAAGATCCGTGTGAATCGATGCTGAGCTGTATTGATTACATGGTGTTGTTGACATGTGCAATAAGAAAGACGGATATTGTGCAGAAAGTAAGCAAGTAAGTCATTATGTATTTCCCTGAGAGAAATACATGTTTGTACGTCAACGTCACGATCATCTCTTCAATGATTTAGTACTCAGTTAGCCTGTCATTTGTCCAATTGTCCCAACTTGGTATTCGTTCAACTTTATCATTGAATGGCCAAAGTTTGGTTTATTGCTGTTCATGCTTTAGGTGTATGGTGACTTTCAATGAAATTACATTCAACAACAGTAAGTAATAATAAGCAAATCCAGTGCATTACTGCTGGTAGTGCAAAGCAGAATGATACAATACAATTACAATAACAAAATGATGGCCAACACCAAAAACTGCACTGCATAATACGGGACTTTTTGTCGCGTGACGGTCATTTTCAATTGGTGCTAATGGATTTTGGAACCTCATAAGTTAGTTTGGAAAATGTGATCCAGTATGGCTGCCAATAATTCAATATAGCCAGCTGTTTTGGTAAATACCAATACATATGTATCCTGTTTGATATTTGAAATATAGAGTTCCAAAGACAACCAATGACCTTTCATTAGAAGATGATTTCTAAAGGCAGGGTCACCGTTAGTTACTGTGAACGAGGTATGGTTGTTGATGCCACGAAGTATTAATTCAGGCAGTTTCACCTAAATTGTTGATTAAAGAGTGAAAAGTGTCTGATGCATTGCACTTTCTGTACTGTATAATAGGCTTGGATTAGTCATTCTGGGTCACAATAGTACAAGCTGTGGTTATGTGGTGTGTAGAATTCTATTTAGCATTCTTACTTACCTCTAAAGGAACAGCATAAATGGAATATAACGGATGATTTCTTTAGTATAATCACATGGAAATAAGAATCATTGATTTGTTATCTCAGAATGAGCCGTGTATTCATTCATTCACCATTCAGAGCGGTGCCTGGCCCGATTTGGCTGCCATCTTTCTAGCCAAACACTGGCTCCAGATAGGACCATTCATGTTTCACATTGGCCACTATAGTTCTCCTACACGCTTGGCACATGGGAGTTTACTTCATAGTGTCTATTAATGAATGTTTCTCACAAGTATATTCTTGTCCTCTGCAGGTCGTACGCTTATTTCCCTCATTTCTTTGTGAGGCCTTCAAAGCAAACTCAAACAAGTCCAAAAAGTGTAACTTCTCATAATAAATCTCAACTTGCAAGGATGAATATTACCTTAATACATCCTCCACAATGTTTTCTCTCTCTGTCCACTTTCACGCTGGCTGCTGCTAGAATCAATTTGAGACTGTGAGAATGTATGGAGTGGAATAGGGAAGCAGCAGGCTGCATTGTACGTGCTGCTAAGCATGAAAAATGTTTTCCATGACTGCTGAAACCAACTGAATGCAGGCAACTACAGATAGACTGTGGACTATTAATCAGTTCCATGTGAACAGATTAGACTTGCTCTTGGTGCTATTATGTTGTTTTTTTTGGTGAAGTGACTTATGGCTTTATGAAAGAAAAAGTAGAGTGGAAACAGTAGAGAGGACACTTCCTCAGTGCTTCCCTTTTGAAAGTAGGAAGGCTACCATAGCTTCATACATGTAAATGATGTATTTCTCTATTGCTTATGCTGGAATAGATGATGTCAGTGTCTCTCTGTGTGTAGGTGGGGGGCACACCATGATGGCGAGGCATGTGAGGACATTGAAAGATGGCGGTCATTAGTGAGAGCAGGGATTTGGCATCCACTCTGATGGGCAATGGTGCATGCCCAACAGATGCAGTGCACCATGGGACAAAGTCCTGAATGTCGGTACCAGCTATGCCATAAGGCCTTGTGTGTGTGTGTGTGTGTGTGTGTGTGTGTGTACAGCTGTTATGCCACTGTTCCTCATAGTAGCCCTCAGGCAGCCTTTAAACACTCGCTGCAGAAGTACTTACACACACACACACACACACACTTGAGGAGCCGGTGGGTGAATTGTTGAGGAATGAAATGAGTGAGATTTGTAATTGGTTTCAATTATACTGAAATAAAAAAAAAACATGGCTTGCATGTCAAATAACATCAGGAAGGTTTCATGTATATGTTAGGATTGGGCCTGTTTAAAAATGTTAAAACCGGTTTGGTATTAAGCCAAACACCGGACTGGACCGGACTGCCATACCAACTTTTACCACTAAGTGCCACAGCAGCCCCTCCTGAGGGAAACATTCAGCCTTTTTACACAGAAGATTGCACTGAATCACAGAAGAGAGAGACAAAAATGTGCCGCGATCACACCGTTTATAAATAACTTAACGCCGCGGTGGTGTCTTCAAAACATCATGGCTTTGTGGAACCAGAGATGTGGTGACGGCACCGCCGGCCGTGTGACGTATTCAATGAGCGTCAGAAATCCTTGCTCGTCTTGAATATATATACACTACTCTTCAACTGCAAGCGTTGATGATACAATGGCGGCCTTGTTGAGCAAAAACCGGCATTTTATCTTCTTCAGATCGACGTTCTCAGCTCGGTAAATGCTCCGGTGTCGCGACACCTAGTAACACGTCTTCAAAACGTCGATGTAAGCAAATATCTCCCACCTCGACTGAAATGTGATCTCTGTCATGCTGGCCTTGGCTTGCTTGGCAGCGGGGCTGCTGCACTTTGTGCACCGGCCGATTCGGACGCTCGCCGATCCGTTTATAAATGAACACAATATTATGTTAAACACTTCCAGTCATTTTTGCTGATTACTAATGCAATACAAGTTGGATTTTGTGCCTTGATGGGTTAGGAAGGAAAACACAACCACATTAACAAAAACATAACCACAAAAAGAAAAACACCACATTAACAAAAACACAACAACAAAAAGAAAAACACCACATTAACAAAAACACAACAACAAAAAGAAAAACACCACATTAACAAAAACACAACAACAAAAAGAAAAACACCACATTAACAAAAACACCACATCAAGAAAAACACAATTGCATCAACAAAAACAAGAGAAAAAGGAAAACACAACCACATTAACACAAACATAACCACAAAAAGAAAAACACAACATTAACAAAAACAAAACATTAACAAAAACACAACCACATTAACTTTAACCTGAAATGGTGTACTTGCCATGATGACACATCATTGCTGACTGGTCTTTTTAACAAGTGGAAGTGCTGCTTTTCACCACATAGGTTGCTTACGGCTCAGACGGACATTATTTAGGATCAGATTAAGAAAAGATGCATTGCCCTCATGGTGACAGAACGGTTACACAGGGCTCTCAAGCACACAGTTCAACCTGTTCACACGCTCACACACCACACCTAGTATTTCTCACACAGAGAAATGACCAGGCTCATTGTTTCACACTAGTTTTTTTCATCCATCAAACGACAAACTTTGTGATGTACAGAAACCTCGCACACTGAGTCCGATGCGTTTTTTAGTACTTTTTCATTATGAAAATTCACAAAAGCAAAATAAACGGAGTCATCAGCAGGGAGGGAGATTCTGTGATCTCACTTCATGAAAAAAGAAAAAGAGCAGCGCAACAGTTGGCTCGTGGAGATAGGTGGTCTTCTTCCTGATGTGCGGCCCTCGTAGTACTGGACCACTGACCTCTTGAAATCCACCTGGACCCGACCGTGATCATCCAGCAGTTAGCAGGATCATTATGCAGCTTCATTCATTCAGTTTCTTCTTTCAATAATGAGACGATCACTATATCGTCGTCACTGCTAGAATTACTTTATTTTCAACCGTACCGATCAGGTCCAGGTGGACTTTAGGTCCGGTTTGCAGAATTACTGGGACTGCATATCCGAACAGCGGCTGCAGTACATCCCCGATCCTCGGGCGATCCCTCGCCACAATCTGTCCTTCATCTCCGCATCAAAGCAGCCCCTCCACCTGTTAAAAACATGGACGTGCTCCGTCCAGTCAGCAATGATGTGTCATAGCAACTACCTACCTACCCTGTCCGTTAAATGGTAAATGGCCTCATTTATATAGCGCTTTACAGCAATGACTGTCATTCACCCATTCACTCACACATTCACACACTGACGGCGAAGTCAACCACGGCGGAGTCGTTGTGTTTTTCTTTTTGTGGTTGTGTTTTCCTTAATGTTGTTTTGTTTTTGTTAATGTCTTCTTTTTGTTAATGTCGTTGTGTTTTTGTTAATGTCGGGTTTTTGTTAATGCGGTTGTGGTTTTCTTTTTTGTCATTGAGTTTTTGTTAATGTCGTGTTTTTCTTTTTGTGGTTGTGTTTTTGTTAATGTCTTGTTTTTTTAATGTTGTTGTGGGTTTTTTTTAATTGTTTTTTGTTAAGGTTGTGTTTTTCTTTTTGTCATTGCGTTTTTGTTAATTTTGTTGCCGTTTACCCTTCAGGTCCACCAAAAAAATAGCACAGAATTCCTCCCCCTAGAACATTTACTGTTGTGACCAAGCTCAGAAAATCTGAGAAGCACAAAGGAACACTAGTTAAGAATAAAGAAAGAAACACAGTCAGGCTGAAACTGTGATTTCTACTTGTAGACTTTTAGTGCTCGTAGGGCCATTTGATCCATACCGTGCCTCGGGCATGATTGCCCCCCCTCCCCTGTCCCCCCGCCGGCTTGCACTCACACTGCTCCAGCCAAACGGGCCTCGGCCCGATTGCCTGTTGTACATACGTCATCAAATCGTAATATGACACACTCATGGCTTCACATTGTTTTCAAAAAGCGCCATCTCAAAGTCATCACAATAGAGAACAACACAGAAAACATGACAAAACTTTTCTGACAAGTAGTGTCTCCATATGTTTCTAGTAAACACTTGGCTGATTTTGTAAACACATTTTGCTCAGAGCAGCATTTTTATTATAAAAGTACTGGTCCGGTTCCGGTCCGGTAGCGCTCACACCATTGAAGTCTGAAGCCCAAACTCGAGTGAGTGGGACGGTCTATCAATTAAAGCCTATGTCACGCCAAGGACGCGTACCGTTCTTAAGTAAGCCTCAATTGTTCCTTGGCGTGGTACAATTGGTGTAGTGTGAATGCGCCCTTAGTCTCAAGTAAAAGTCAAGTCAAATGTTGGTATTTATATATCACCCTTCTAGTCTTCCAACCACTTATGTCAACATTTACCCACACACATACACTGATGGGCAGTACCAATCTAAATATTCATTCTCTCTCTCTCTCTCTCTCTCTCTCTCACACACACACACACACACACACACACACACACACACACACCACAGCCTTCAGGAGTAATTTGGGTATTGAGTATTTTGCCCAAGGACTCTTCATCTGGAGCAGCCAGGGATCGAACCGCCAATCTTCCGATTAGTGGACAGCTCTATCTCCTGAGCGCAGCACACCAGAGCCAAAGCACACCTCAAGTCATTGAGTTTAACATCAACTTAGCATCAACACTGGGCCTTGTGAACTAAATTAATTTCCAATGTATGCATGTCAATGTCCCCCATATCACAGTCACCTTAAATACACCAAAACATGGTATTCATTGCCTGATTTGAAAGTCTTCCAGGGTCTTGCCTCACCAGATGAGAGGTCATTGTCAAGTAATCTTAATTAATCCAAAACATTTAAACCCTATCCATCATTATTATTATTGTTATTTTAAATCTATGTCTGACTGCAAGTTGTAAGTCTCAATCTACAGCGTTGCTTTTTTATTGCGTTTGGAAAAGGCCTGAACAGTTTGTTTTATTAGAAAGACATTGAGACCAGTGTGTTAGTCATACCACAATCTGCTTTCCTGCTCGCTCTTGTTCAGCCTCAAACTGACCGCATGGTAGATGTCCTGGGACCAGCGACAGACCACGACCAAACTTATCCCACCTCACTTCTTATGGCCTGATAGCACCTATCAGGAGCTGCCCTCTTCTCACCATAGAGTGAGTGGTCTGCCAAAGCAGTGTGTGTGTGCATTTGTTCTCACACCCTTCCCCATTCATTCACAGCACATTGATCTCACTTTAAGATATCACGTGTTATGATCAATATTATATTCAGCCCCACTGATAGATTATGCATTATGCTGAAAGGAGCTGCAATTAATGGGTGGCCAGTCAGGCAAGACAAGTTTATGAACCTACGAGTCTTATTGGTGTTTAAAGATGTTTTATTTTATGTCTTTGTGATTAGCATTTACAGTAAGTGTCTGCGTGTGTGTGTGTTTTACAATCCGCGGGGAGTGTATGTGCCACCAGATATGGGACTCAGACCAACATGCTTTTAAGGCAGGGAGGACAAGCGTGAAATTAATTGTTCCACTTCATCTCCGGCCAGTGCTCTTCTTTTAAAGGGAACAATTTGTCGGCTGGCATACAAGGGAGGGTATGAAAGGAGGAGGGCACGGCAGTGATTTGGCGGTCCTGGGAGATCCTGTGATCCTGCTGTGGATTTAGGCTGGTTCTCCTGTCCCCCACTCAAGCAACTGACTGATGTTGCATTCACTCCAAACACTCCAAGTCAAAGTGCAGTTGTTTCAGACGGTCTGTCAACCCTCGCTCGGCTCATTCCTGCACACAGACGCACACTCAGTGACACTGTGGCAGAAAGCAGAATCAACCTTGTGATGCCTCTGGGTCTCACCTCTTCTTGTTTCCTCTCCTCACATCCTATCTCCTTCTCTCTCCACTCCTGCTCCCCTCCTCCTTCCTGAGCCATGTTGGTTGGTATTACAAACATGGCTTTGGGGAGTCAGTACTAGCCCTTCATATGAAATGATGACACTGCAAGACATTTGTTCTCTTCAACATGTTTTAGGAGATTACCTGCTCTTGCACTGTGGGCACAAGGTTGTAGCTTGAATTAATGGACACAAAGAGACACACAGAGACACTGAATAATAGAGCAATGTCTAAGTGAAGTTTTTAAAAGGTTTTCCACCAATAATATAGTATTGTATTTATCTAATATTCCTTCATTTTGGGAAAAGATAAAACTAATGCATAGATTAGGCCTCATTATCCTGCTGGTAAATGGGATCGTGATTTTTAAAGACCCTCCCTCTTGCTGTGAGGTGCTAACCACTACATTTCACAGAAAATTGAGAAAGAAATTTGGTGGAAAGTAGTCAACATTGGCTCAGCTCATCCCAAAAACCAACCAATTTTACAGAAAATAAACCACAAAACTGGGTAACCAGGTAAAATTGTTTTGTCATATACCTGCATAAGATTCACTCTTTAAATGCCTCAGTGGCCATTAGATTTTGATTCTGTTAATAACGTTTTTTATTTGGACAAAGGGCATTATTATTTAGGACAAATCCACCACTAAAATTGCCTTGTGATAGACTTTCTTCAAACGATATTTCACTGAGATATTTACCAAACACCCAGCAGGTGAAACAGAAAGCATTTTCCAAGAGGAGTATTACAACCATTTAAAATTCTGGAACAAGCTTTGTTGGAAAGCTTTTTTTTATGTGCCAAACTGGTTTGGGACCTGTGTCCCTATCCCCTTAATTAAAAGCAACATCTTGTTACCCTGTCACTTTTGCTTGGTGGCCATATCCTGCTCTCTGGTCGGCTCTCTCTCTCTCTCTCATTTTCTCCTTCACCTTGTATTGGTAGAATAAACAAATAGCATATATTCTGTAGTTAGGAAAGGATTTTAATAAATGTCTTCTGTTAAGAATGAAGACCATTGGCATAAATGTGCTGTGTGTATATGGAGACCATGTCTGTAAAATGATTTTATAATGGTATGTTACTGTTTTGCCACTATGACAATCTTACTTTGATTTCTGCTCACCTTCTTACCTGATTCTTCCTGCTCTATCTCTCTGCCTTCTCTCTCTCCATCCCCTTTCTCCCTCTTAGAACTGACAATCAAACACAAACATACTGTGTTCCAGCATGTTCTGGGTTATAGTTCCAGTTAACGACACTTTTGAAGAAGTTTGAACATGACATGATAAAAAAAAATATTAAAGGCGCAATTCAGTCATACTAAACAAAGCATGCAAACAATAAATGTAAGATTGCAGCACTATACATGCTTAGTTATGTGGAATCATTGCAGAGTCGACTGCAATGAATGTGGCCAAACAGAAGCTGACTCTGCATTTCAGAACTCTGAGTTTGACTACCTGTCCACTTTCTCACCTCTCCCCTCTCTCTCTTCCTCCCTCTGTGCCCACTCCCTCCTGCTGTCCCTCCTCACCTCTTTCTGCTGTCAAGCAATAAGCACGCATTACAACAAGGGTAGTTCTAATATTATAAGAGGAATACATTCATCGATATCAATTCATAGCTGCTGTGAACAATCCAATCAGTTAACCTTATTCTGACCTTACTCTTACATTAATGTTTTTTTTTTTTTCTTGAGAAAAAAAAAATAGTT
Organism: Chelidonichthys spinosus; assembly: GCA_029853015.1. NCBI lineage: Eukaryota > Metazoa > Chordata > Actinopteri > Perciformes > Triglidae > Chelidonichthys > Chelidonichthys spinosus. The sequence continues at coordinate 22,877,979 of CM056829.1, read as the reverse complement.
TGTCCATCTATGGAAAAAACATTTATATTGAGTAAGCTAGCAAAGAATGTCAGCTAACACAATTTGCCACTATTAACACCATGGAACTATAGCCAGACACTTTATTAGTCAAAAATAACGGCCGATTTGGCCCAAAGTCTGTCTCAACATCAAGCAATTTTCTTTTGTAACAATTCAACTTACTTGTGTTTAATGGGCCATAAAATTCACTGATGTTTGGGACGCAGCCTAAGTCCTCTTCTCTTTAGCTTTCCCCGTCGGACTACCACCAGATGCACGTGTCTTGCACCGCCACTCGCGTGTCTGACAGCACGTCTTTTTAAAGGATAATGGATATTAAACCTGGTTAATAAAACACTTTGATCCCATAATTGTTTGTCCCGTCTCTAACAGACACGTTAGAAATCTAACATTAAGCAATACTGAGGTCAGAAATAACAATAATTGGAATTAATAATGAAGCTATTATTATTTTTTGGGAAACTTGCTTTCTTCCTGCTTTCTCCCTTTTTTTGATTTTGTCCTTAAACTGTTGTGAAAATTAAAATAAACTGTAAATAAACTGTTCATCAGCATACGAAACATTGAACCATTTTCACTTGAAGGCTTGTCATGCACACATATCAGGGGGCCTCAGTACATCAGTCTGTTAAGTGGACTTATTGGTCTCTGTGTAGTCGCGTCTCGTCTCTTCCTGTACACAGAAACACATTCAGGGGCTTTTCAGAGCCGTGTGTCTTTGTTCATCAAACCAGACTCATCCACTTGTAGTCAGACAAGCAGGCGGAAGCAAACGAAACAGACGGGGCTCCCTTTTGTGAATGAAAACCAAATAACACAGCTTGAATCAGACAAGATTAAATAGCACACAGACTTGTAATTCAAGGTGGTATTCTCGTCATCTTGGCTTCCGCCTCGCCTTTTTCTGCTGTGAATGCTCAGCTTCATTTAGCAAGCCAGGCAACAACCATATCCACACTGTTTATGTTGTGGCCTTTTCATTCACATTTTGGGTTTAAATTGTGTTTCTTTATTCAATAATTAAAAAGCTAAATATCCAAAGAGTGTATGTCTGTGTCTGTGCAGAGAGCGACAGGGAGACATTTACAGTGTGTGAGGATGGGCCACAGTAAAGTGGGCTCTGGTGACGCGGAAAATGAGTTGGGATTTGGGGGATTGGGGTTCAGTCTTACTGTGAAATGAATTTTCCCCTTCATTAATCACTTTATTATCACAAGCCAAGGTAATGACATACATAGATACAAACACATGCCGTATTATGTCATTCACACTTCATTGTGATGAATGACCAAATGATAGACAAGAAAAACGATGCTTGCACACATATCATCAACCTACCTTTTTCTGTGTATTATTGTATTATTGATCATGTTTTTGTATGTGTGTGTGTGTGTGTGTGTGTACATGCAGCCTTGAATATGTCTCTGTTTTTGTGTGCTGGATATGGGGATTCTAGCCACTGATTCCTGTTCCAGAGTCAGAGCACACTGTGCAGGGGAGAGATTAGCAGCATCAGCTCATTCATGTGATGCGGCATAGCAGAGGGGCGAGGGGGGGGATGGAGTTACCACAGACCATACAATATGTGTCACCACTGCTTGTCTCCATCGGAAACTCCTTTTTGCAAGGGGCTCATAATGTAGCCTTAGCAGCCTGATATATCCTGAGGAGTTGTACATTAGTGACTGGGTGGTGGTTTCGTTCATGGAGTCAAAGTCTGTCGTGTACAACACAGTGAGCCCCGCCCTCCTAAGCTATCTAGGTAGGTATCTAGGTATCTAGTGTGGTTCATTACATTATTGAGAGCTATCTAAGAATACAAAAATCCTCCATGCTAACAAATGTTAGCTGTTTCAGGAGGAGACTGTCCCAATGGACTCCATGTGATGGTACATGGACTCCATTGTGAAGATTTATATTACATATATTTTACAATAGCTTTATTGGAATTAGTCATGTGGTGCCCTGCTGTGGAAACATTGTTGTTTAAACACAGCAACATTAGCATTTATTTTCATGTGACTTTGCAGGAAATTTGTTTTTTAAAAAGACGAAGAAGATTGCTGTTGATTGTTTGATGTTTTTCAGTGCAGTGACACAAAAATGAAAGCGCATCGGATGGCAGCAGAAATCTTCCCTATACAATGGAACCTAGACAAATTTAATCCACATTTTCAAAGAATGAAAAAAAGTTAAATAGACCACGACCTCACATCTCAAAAATGAAAATGAAACCAATAGAAATTTAGAAAGGTTGCGAGTCCACAGGTCAGCACTGCAACGATCTCCCTGCTGAAATGAATTCATGTAATGTATTACAACAATAATTAAGCTTAAGTTGCCAATGAAACCCATTATAGAAGAGTTCCCATCCCCGTTCCTGGGAAATGGTTGTTCTGGATGTATGTCAGTCGGCTTTCCTGTGATGTTTATGGGATGTGAAGACGATAGCTTCAGGCTAATTAGGCCTGGTCTGCCTGACAGCCTGTGGTCAGCTGGACCGTCTTAGCCTCTCACTGACCACACAGACGTGATCACAGACACATAAACACTCCGACTCAGGCCGCAGCCACTCGGCCCTGTCCTGATGTCTTGGTGTGTAAAGTTACAGTTGGGGCCAGTTTCATGGACACGGATTTAGTGGAGCTGTAGACAAAAATGAACTGATTGCATTAGAAAAGACCTGAGAACCGTGTTTAGACAGAATTCTAAGCCATGACTGTGTCCATGAAGTCAGCCGTTCATTTTTATAATTAGCAAAGGAAGTGGGTGCAGAGAAGAAGAGGGATGAAGAGGGAGGAAAGCGGGAGATACACCAACTGGAGAAAAGGAAAGGGATCAAGCAAACGGAGAATTGACAAAGAGGAAATTGGTGAAGAAACCAGTCAAGCCAGTTCAGGTTTGAGCCACCGCTGACCTGTCAGCTTTAAAAACCCACACCCACCACCAGCCAGGAACCAGGATTGGCTTTAAATCTGGATTTCTCTGTTCCTCTGACACACTGCCGTTGTCACTCAGCCAGTGGGATTATCGCTCTGATTTTCATACGGTTATGGTTGCTGTGATTTGGCTTGTGAGTCATCAGCCAGTCACTTTGATTGGCTACAGAAGATGTTACTTGAGGCTACAATTAATTAGCAGTGCTGTTGGATGAGGGACACGTTTGTTTGAAAAAATGTTAAACGTTGTGGTTGGGGTAGTTTTCATGCAGAACAGTTCTGAAGAAGAATAAATGATCCAAAAGGAGATTAAAGTGACATGTATTTGGAGGCGCCTTCCCATTGTAGGGTTTATTCCACTCCTTTTTTCTGTGTGTCTGATCCCATCTTTACCATATGTGAAACAGAAGCACATTTCATTGGCTGCAAACGGAGCTTTTGAAAACAATTTTGACGCTCCAAACTGTGGCTTGCAAATGCAATTGGCAGTGAAGGCACCACTTCGGCAGCGTTTCAAAGGCAAACAGACTGTTCAGTGTTCTGGTTGCGAACACGGGCTTGATGCTATGATATGGTGATAAAGATGAAACAGTGAGTGTTTGAACCTGATTGTATTCAATCATTCCCTGGCTGCTCTTTGATTCCCTGTTAGCTCTTTGCTGTTCCTGCTGCTCGTTCCGACTCCATAATTCCAAATACGTTGAACACTTATCTCTGTAAAACGTACCTTGATGAATCACACCCTCTTTTCTCTAATGGCTAACAAAAATCCCTTCCACCTTAAGTCTTATTTTCATTCCATATTAAACAAATGTAAATTGACCAATTTTCAACCTGATTTCCTGTACTTGCTCCCACATGCAGGAGTATCACTCTTTTTTTACGCACCTTTCTTAGTGTAAAAACAGAGAGTACAGGGAGGGAATGGGTTGTCAGACTCAATCAACCTCTGTGTGAATGGGGAGAGCTGAGAAGACGTGTTACGTTCCTGACCCGCCACCGGAGGATTTAAAACACTCATGTTGATCAGAAGAAGACAGAAAGCCAGTGGTAGTTGTGAGAGGCCGGCAATTATATGCATCAACATGCTGTATTTGACACACAGCAACTTCACTTGTGCTTGAAGAGCGAAACAATCATATTTCTGACGCTTAAATAATAATAATTCTGTTAAAGGAGACACCATTGAAACCAAAGCTCTTTATAAACGGTGCCATCGCTGCATATCGAGGGGTCTTCCTTCCGTGAATAGAGGACAGGAATCTCTATGTAAAAATGCCTACAGATGGCGATTCACGTTGACCTGTGACCTCCCACTTGATTATTACCTTCCGGTACTCTCTCTGTTTGTTCATCTTCCCATTCCTCCACTTTCTACCTGACTATCTTTACGTTTCACCCTTAACATCCCTCTGCCTTCCCTTTCTTCCTCATCCTCACCTGTCTTTCCATCCACAGTGTTTGCTCTGCTTATCTTTTTCTCACTCCTGTCTCTCTTTTGTCTCCCTTTATCTGTCTCATCCCTTTCTCATGTGTTTGTGTCTGTCTGTTGGTGTCTATCTCTTGGGATGGGGGCAATCAAGCAATGTACCCATAATTGTAACAAGATAACAATCAATGATTAAATGCCTTGCCCCCTCTCGTTCTTCTTTTTTGTGCTTAATTGTTTTCACCGAGAGCTTCTTTTTTTTTCATTGTGGCACTGCTGACCTGTCTCAGGGATCCTTCACTCAAGTGACCGGACGTTTTATCTCGACCTCTCTCTGCTTTCACGTATCACCTTCAGCTCCAACTAAAGAGTTACCGAACGTTTTGGTTGAGGCACACAAATATTCCCCTCTGTTTGGCGATGTCCTGCGGTTCTTCAGATGATTGCCTAAATCCGGAAGCTGCCGCCTGAGTGTCTGATGTTGTCCCCGTTCCCCCTCTTACCGTGATCCCTCTCCCCTCGCCCTGCTCATCATGTGTGTTGCTGCGCAGGAACAGCTAAGAGCATGCGTCTCAGCAGGTTGGCATAACATTAGAGGGGGCACGCTATTTGATATGGCGGTAATCTCCTGTTAAATCCCTCAAGAGTGAAACACAGCCGCCTGCAGCTTTGCAGAGATTTCAAAAATGGTTTTATTTTCTCCTTCCTCTTTCTTTTTTTCCTGTCGAAGTATACCTCCTCACTTAGTTCAACTCATATAAGTGTGTGCGGCATGTATGGGTGTGGAATTAGCAAGACTTAATGTCACTGTCCCGAGCATTGCGCTGGTTAAATTAAGTACCCTAGTATTGGTTTATAGCGGAGTAATGTGATTTAGTGTGGGGCAGATACTGAGGGCAGTGGTGTGTCATCGATGCAGAATGTGTGGTTGGTAAAACTTGGAGGTGGCTGATTATTCTCCTGGCTGAGCTGATTGCTTTCGTTTATCTGTAGATTACTTTGGAGAAGTTATTCCTACTCCGCTATATTCTACTTTTGAACATCTGGTAAGGCATAGATTCTTTGTTGCATTTCTACTGGTCTGTGGTTTTATATTGTTACTGCTACGTCTGAACCCTTTCTTTGAGGTTCACATTTCTCACATTTACCCCCATTTACCTCTTTTTTTTGTGAAGTTTAACCTATTCAAGATCTACTGTAGATTGTGACATGCTGTAAAGAGCCTCCTGAAGTCGAGTTTAGAAACACCTTTTTTTATTTGATTGTTTTTCTTATTCACCTCCAAAAAATACTTAATACTTTCATATTTGAATATTTTAAGAAGTAGAATGTGGGATTGTCCTATTTTCCATGATAATCCTGACATATGATGCGCTGCACGGTGGTGTAGTGGTTAACACTGTCACCTCACAGCATGTGGGACTTGAGTTTGGGTTCCTTCTGTGTGGAGTTTGCATGTTCTCCCCGTGTTAGCATGGGTTCTCTCTGGGTTCTCCGGCTTCCTCCCACAGTCCAAAGACATGCAGGATGTTTATATGATATATGTTTAATTGATATGAATGTGAATGTGAGTGTGAATGGATGTCTGCCTTTAGCCCCTTTTACACTGCCTTATAATTTTCCTTTTTTCTGCAGTGTCGTTCCTGTAAAAGGTACAGAGGGAATGGGGTGAGAGTGGCTCCGCCTCTGAACTGACAATGAAGGTAGAGCCGTCTCAGAGCCGTACCAGAGGTGAAACAGGGGAGACAGCATCAGTGTGAATGGAAGTGGGAATTTTGAAGATGTGTTATGTGCACGACCCACCACCAGGGGGATATTAAAAGCTCAGACGGTTATCTGAAAATAAAAAGCCAGTCGTTGCCCGCCATTGTATGCATCAACATGTTGTATATGATGGACAGCAATTTCGCGTGCACTTGAAGAGTCGTGTAAAACGCGATGTGTTTCATGCCACGTCCTCTCCGGTTCCACAGAGCGAGGATGCTTGTGTAAGAAGAGATCAGTATAAATGGTGCAATCAAGGCATACTGAGAGGTCTTCTTTCCGTGATCATGGCGGAATCTCCGTGTCAGCCCTGTGGTGTAACGTCAGCTCCAGCCCCCCATGACCCTGGACAGGATAAGTGGTGATTGATAAGGGATGATGGATATTTGGCAGACGTGAGCAAAACTATACTGAGTAACAATATTGCACTGATAGGACAATGAACATTAGCATGAGCTCACTCAGATGTCCGTCCCATAAACTATCACATGGATAATAGCGAAATAACACATGCCCTTTATTTTAGTATATTTGGAATGAAAACACGTTGGTTAGTGATTTAACTGTTGCAGTCTAATCTGATAACATGAATGTGTGGTTTTCTTTCAGAAATACAAGGAGTTTGAGCGGGCAGTGCGGGTGGAGGAGATTGATGGGCTGCGGCTGGTAAAGAGGCTGGCGGAGGACATGGAGGAGATGTTTCACAAGAAAGCCCAGGCAATGAAGGTACACATTTTTACCTAATTTATCATCCATCATATTAAAACTAAGCCTTCCTCATAACGAAGCAAAATATTTCAAATACAGAATTCTATTTATAACCTTCTGCATTGCTCATGCACTGAACATAAAACATTGACCACCTAATTCCAAAGTAGAAACGAATAGAAACGACTCTCAGTTGCTGTGGTACATTTATTCCCAGTGAGGCTGGGAATGAACAAGCAAAGGATCTCGACGGAGCTTAGTGAAAAATCACTTGCTGACCCTATTTGATGTCTGAAGAAGTGCTGTAGTGTCACATTGCCACGGTAAACCAGACTCGTATTTGCTGTGTGTATGTGTGAGGGAGAAATGTGAAAGAGTGTGTCAGACAGAGAGCGGCTGTGAGCCACCCATCAGTGTCTGTGTCACCTTATTGATCTACTCAGACCAAACATCAGTATCTAAGAGGCGATTTAAAGACAGAGCCTGAAACTGGATCTAAACTGTTAGTTCTGCGTGTATGTGGACTGGCTATACTGTAGTGCACGTATCCTGTGGCGGATAAGTACTTTGCCCAAGTATACGTTTTATGGACTAAATGGTTGTTTTGAAAGACATATTTCAGATGGGAATTTCTGATTGGAAACTATACTACTGTACTCCACTACATTTTTTTGACTGTCAACAGCCGATGGGAACCATTCTTTAAATAGGATTTTTAATTTAAATATTTAAACATTTTCATCTATTTAAGTTGCTATCTATCAAAGAGTGAGTTAAAACAATGGTGATTGATCATGTGACCCACTAATGTAAGTGGTTGTACTTGCTGCTTTGCCCAGAAATAGGATCTCCGTGTCTGTGGCGACATTCCCGTGCAAAATTCAATGGTGGCGCTCTATTAGTGTCAGTCAGCAGCGGTTGGTCTGCAGGTGGAGCTACTCACGGAAGAATGCTGCGTTTCCTTGGAATGGGAAATCAGTAACTTCCAACTGTTGAGTCAGACTCCCTCTAGTCTAAAGTGTTTGACCAGGTACATTTCATTACTGCTGACTCACAATGGAGGATCAACAGGCAGAGAAAGAAGACCATTCAACTTCCAGTCCAAGAAAAAGAAACAACAAACTAATGGAAGTGAAGAAGGAGAGTCATCAAAAGCAAATTGACCGCTAACGAGGGGACGTCAAATAGACAACACTGTTCAGTTTCTAAAGGAACTCTGGGAGATGAAGTCCCAGAGGCTCGCCTGCAGTTACATCTACCACCAAAGAGGCCGCTAGAAGCAACGGATGTCAAATCTTAGAGAGTACAACTTTAATTGAAGTGTCGGTATGTAGAGTAAGAACACACCCGCCCATAACTGTGTGTGAGCATGTCTGCATACGCGGATGTGTGTGTGTGTGTGTGTGTGTGTGTGTCAGTGTGTACCAGGTGCAGTTCAGGATGTGTCCGCGGTGCACTGCCTCTCTGGCTGCAGCTCTAGCTCCAGGTGATAGATCTTATCAGGACAACATGGTGCTGTTAACACAAATTGGATTTCCCTCAGAGTCTGGTCCAAGGATACAAGCTGGAGGAGAGAGAGAGAGGGGGCACAGATAGTGACAAACCCTTTCCTTGCTTTAGCTTTACATTTGCCTGTGATTATTCTTATGGTACCTCTGCCCGCATGGATTGCATGACCGTGCCTGTTGCACTGTTCCATTCCCTTTGAAAGCTTTCACATCTCCAACAGGAGTCACTGAGCACACAGAGAGGCTGATGTAGTTCATGCTAATATGAGTCACCTGGCATTTCAAAGATACTCCTACTTGTATAAAATGTTTGCTGGCATGAATGCAAAGTCCTAATTGAATTCCGTTTCTGGTTATATATATTAAATCCTGCAACACAAAATGGAGTACTCAATCAGTTTTCTAATAATAACGAACATTGTTTTGGAATTCAACCATTGCTATAAACAGTCCAAAACAGCATTAAACTGTATTTAACTTACATATGATGGCCGGAAAGCGAAACCTCTGCAGGATTTTCTGATTGTCGGATTTAACTTTGGATGATGAGAACAATGAAGGTTAACACTACCTAGTCTGTATAAAACAGTATATTATGCATTGGGTATCCTTAACAAAGTTTTTTTGTTTGTTTTCTCAAAAAGTGAATTTTTCAGATAGGAGGTTTTGCGTTTCGGCCATCGATATCATCTTTACATTACAGGAAGAAATGTGTTGTCAACGTGTAGCAACTACATAAATTGAGTCTGTGCTGTGAGATTAGATGTTTTTAATCTAATAGCAGTGTTCTTGGTTTGCCATCTCCTCAGTAGTCAATACACTCCTGGAGCTATGAGGACTCCGTTGGCTAACGGCTGTCATGATCTTGTGTTTTGTATTGTTTTCCTATTTTATTCTGTAGTTTCTGTCTGTTGTGTTTCGTCTTGTTGATTTCCTCATTTATTTTCTAGTCCTGTCTTGCTTTACATCCCGTTGCTTTTGTTTTCCCTCCCTTTTTCTGTGTATTGTGTGTGATTAGTCTTGTCAGCCCGCCCTCATGTCTGCTCACCTGTGTCTTGTTCCCTAATTAGTCCCTTGTGTATTTAGTCTGATATGTACTTTAATATGTGAAATATGATTAAAACCATATGCCTTCACCTCCCTGTTTTCTTATGCTTCATTTTCAACTGCAACCACGTTCTTTTTATACCCGTGGGATTGCACCTTTGTCAGAAGGAATTTCATTACATTTCACGAGTGCGCCACAGGAATTGAACCCCTGTCACCTGCAGTAGCATTGTTAACCATCACACAATGTTATTAACTTTTAACTTGATTGACTTGGGCAGCAATTACCTCCCACACCAACTGTCTCTCCTTTGCTGCAGCGATGTCAGCGCTCTCTAAGTATGAGCTCGTTTTCTCCATAAACAGATTAATATCTCTGACTCTCTCCGGGATGCTGTGAATCGTAGTATCGGAGCTCCATTGATGATGGCTTTTTTGAGTGAACAGCTGTCCTGGAACCGAAAAATCAGAGTTGCCCATCTCACGGTTGGTCAACTCGGAGTTCAGGGTGAGGCGTTTGTAAAACCTGCTTTCTGGAATACACCCCATATTCAATGATATGTTCTGGGAATATATGTTCCTGACTGTTCTCTCATTTACCTCCTGTTGACTGCCTTTATTTGTGGACTCTTCTTCTTGTTGCCTGCCTTTTCCCAGGCAGTCTGAGTTCCACTAGTCCCAAACAATGGATTCTCTAAAGCCGCCTGTTGGGTGCTTGACACCTGATAATTGTACATCCCAGTGGGTGTGTGTGTGCTAGTGTGTGTTCATATGTGTGTGGTCTAAAAGTTATGGGGGTGGATGAGAAGAATACTGGTCACAGGGGTGATGATTTGTGCTTTAACAAAGATAGATGAGAGCGATAGGAGGAAGAAAATTGAAGAAAGTGGAGGAGTGAAGAGGTTTCATGCACACGGAGGAGAATTTAACCCATTTTCTGCTGCTGTGTAAATTCCACTTAACCTCCACCTTTCTCATTTTCAATGCTGACAGTTGGCCGTGTTATGGAAGTATCCACGAGTACTTTCCCCCTCATTTTCCTCCATCTTTCTCCAATTTATCTTGAGCTTTTATTGCCCACACTCTCATCTGCCTGGCCTAGTGAGCAGTCTCGCTCCTGTCCTTAAGCATCCCTCGCTCCTTTGTCTGTCTCTCCCCTCTCTACTCCGCCTCTTCCCATCTCCCTGCTCTTTGCTATGTGGCGCTTCAGCAATTCAATTTCCGTGCTGGCACACTCCCCTGTCCATCAACGTGGTTTTATCTTCTGGTCTCCACGTCAATTCCCCCTCTTTATCGCGCCCCACCACCTGCTGAGAGACAGCAGCCTCTGCCGCTGTAAAAAGGTTCCCCTGTATAAATGTGTGCTCGCTAGTTGATGCCATTCTTTTCAAGTGTGTTTAGGTGAGAGATGTTTTGTGTTTTCATTCTGTATTAAGATAATGCATTTAATTTGGATAGAGGAAGACGATATGGTGTGTGTGTGTGTTTGTGTGTGTGTGTGTGTGTGTGTGTGTGTGTGTAATTGGTGTTTGTCCCCCTCCCTTATCAGCTCCACATTATTGTAGCACACAGCCTTCTCTCTGATGGAAAATAAAACATTGGGCAAAAGCTGCTGTGTCTTTAACTTGCTTCAACCAATTTAATTGATATGAGATAAAATGACCTATGAAAAATATTTCAAAGTAAACATGTGCTTACAAAGGGCATCATCGAGCAGGCAGCGGCTCCTTTTCCTCCCCTCTCCTCCCCTCTCCTTCCCTCTCCTCCCCGCTCCTCCCCTCTCCTCCCCTCCCCTCTCCTCCCCGCTTCTTCCCTCTCCTCCCCTCTTCTCCCCTCTCCTCCCCTCTCCTCCCCTCCCCTCTCCTCCCCGCTTCTCCCCTCTCCTCCCCTTTCCTCCCTTCTCCTCCCCTCTCCTCCCCCCCTCTTCTCCCCTCTACTCCCCTCTCCTCCCCTCTCCTCCCCTCTCCTCCCCCCCTCCTTCTCCCCCTTTCCTCCCTTCTCCTCCCCTCTCCTCCCCTCTCCTCCCCTCCCCTCTCCCCCCTCTCCCCCCCCCCCTCCCCTCTCCCCCCTCTCCTCCCCTCCCCTCTCCTCCCCTCTCCTCCCTTCTCCTCTCCTCTCTTCTCCTCCCCTCTCCCCCCCTCCCCTGTTCTCCCCTCTCCTCCCCTCTCCTCCCCTCCCCTCTCCCCCCTCCCCTCGTCTCCTCCCTTCTCCTCTCCTCCCCTCTCCTCCCCTCTCCTCCCTTCTCCTCTCCTCTCTTCTCCTCCCCTTTCCTCTCCTTTCCTCCCTTCTCCTCCCCTCTCCTCCCCTCTCCTCTCCTCCCCTCTCCCCCTCTCCTCCCCTCCTCTCCTCCCCCCCTCTTCTCCCCTCCCCTCCCCTCTCCTCCCCTCTCCTCCCTTCTCCTCTCTTCTCCTCCCCTCTCCCCCCCTCCTCTGTTCTCCCCTCTCCTCCCCTCTCCTCCCCTCCCCCCTCCCCTCGTCTCCCTCTCTCCTCCCTCTCCTCCCCTCTCCTCCCCTCCCCTCTCCCCCCTCTCCTCCCCTCCCCTCTCCCCCCCTCCCCTCGTCTCCCCCCTTCTCCTCCCCCCCTCCCCTCTCCTCCCCTCTCCTCCCTGAAATGGTGGCGACAGCAGACGCTCAAAGAAACAGAGAACATGTTGTTATCAAAGTTGAAAGGCGTGGAACTATTGTAATGCCCTCTTTGAAGTCAAGCACGGCTGTGTTTCATGTGACAAATGCACTTCAAAGCAGAGTGGATGCCTTGCTGCCAGGGCTGTTTCTCCTGTAATGGCATTCGGCCTCCGCACGCTCTGTACCTGCTGATATCATTTACCTGTGGCAGCTACGCCTCTGTAGTCCTCTGCATGATTACCAGTGTAGTGCAGGAAGTCTGCATGGGTGTGCATTAAAAATAAAAGGCACACACAGGACTTTAAATGACATTCTCTGAACCTCCTATGAAATTGAATTTTCATTTGCTGCTATTTATGGGGAATATTAAACACAAAGCATTTCAACAGTGTGGCACAACTTTTCCTGTGCAGCAGATGATTCCCATGACCTGGTGTTGCCTCTTAACATTGCCTTTTTAATTGCTGAGCACATGGTGGCACTGAAGTCAGACCGAGCAAGAAACACCAGGAACCAGCCAGTCAAAACTCAAATATCAATTTGGAAGATAAAACAACAAGATGAAGGGTAAAACCCACTCTATTTTTATATCAATAAAAGCACATGAGACCAACACGCTATATTAATTTTAGGGATGCAAGATATTGGATTTTTGGCCGATATCCGATATGCCAACATTTTACAACTAATTTGGCCGATAACCGATATTGATACGGATATATGATTGATGACGTGTCGCATCGTGCTGCACACGCAATCCTCACACATTTAATCTGATTTAATCAAGGAAGCAGCAGTATCGGTTGAATATATCGGCATGTTATCCGATATCCGATAATACATTTTACCGTCAATATCAGCCGATACCAATACCTTGCCGATAATATCGTGCATCTGTGCATAACGTTCCGGATGTCGGTTCTTCAAATAGACAATTAAGTTTGTGGTGTTAAAAGAATGCTTCCTGGCTCCTCCTCGCATCACCGACGCTGAACAATCATTGCAAATACAAACTTTGCTATCCGTTACACCTTAAAAACTTCCACACCGCCGACATTTTGAACTTCTCCATCCGATGATACATTTTAACGTCAACATCGGCCGATACCTTTACCTTGCCGATGATATCGTGCATCCCTAATTAATTTCTTCTATTAGTTGGCGTAAAACTCCTGATGGGGAATTTAAAGTGTGTTGTCCTGCCCTTTCCTCGTGTCTGCCCTCCTCCCTGAAACACCACACTGTCACACTGAGCTGACAGCACTGCTCCCCTCATTTCCCTAATTCCATTAGCTGTCCTCAGTCTCAGATCATTGCCACATCTGTGCATGTGTTTGTCTGTCTGTGTGTAGGTGTCTGTTAGGAGTGATGGCCACTAATGACTAGCCAGAGCCAGTAGATGTCAGGACAGTGACAGTGTCTTCCTTCCCCTTCTCTCTGTATTTTCTTTCTGTCACCAAGAACAATGAGAGACATGGAATTGTTTTCTAGTGAATAAATGGGGGTGGAGGCCGGAAGGCCGGCCAAGTTGAATGTGAAGAAGAGATACGTCAAAAGTTCACGCCAGCAGGCAGGTTACACATTATGACTTTGCTTATTGGTAAATGACCTTCACATACACACACACACACACACACACACGCACACACACACACACACACACACACACACACAGAGAGACACTCATATGTGTATATGTGTGTGTATGTGTGTGTGTGTGTGTGTGTGTGTGTGTGTGTAAAGGAAATATTTGTCTAAATAAAAGATTTAAAAAATGTTCGACATGAAATGAAAGTGAAAGCATAACGAGTGTATCTGAGACAGAGGAGGGATGGCAGGACTTCATAGTCTCTTTATATTCCCTTTAAATCGGCAGAACTGCTGAGAACTTGTCAAGTATTGATTATTGGGACTTAGTGTTTGAAAATCACACACTACCCCCCTCTCTCTCCCTCTCTCCCCCCTCTCTCTCCCCCCCTCTCTCTCATGTCTCTCCCTTTGCGTCTGTCCCTCCACCACGCTCTTGTCTCTCTCATGTCTTTCCCTTTGTGTCTGTCCCTCCACCACGCTCTTGTCTCTCTCATGTCTTTCCCTTTGTGTCTGTCCCTCCACCACGCTCTTGTCTCTCTCATGTCTTTCCCTTTGTGTCTGTCCCTCCACCACGCTCTTGTCTCTCTCATGTCTCTCCCTTTGCGTCTGTCCCTCCACCACGCTCTTGTCTCTCTCATGTCTCTCCCTTTGCGTCTGTCCCTCCACCACGCTCTTGTCTCTCTCATGTCTTTCCCTTTGTGTCTGTCCCTCCACCACGCTCTTGTCTCTCTCATGTCTTTCCCTTTGTGTCTGTCCCTCCACCACGCTCTTGTCTCTCTCATGTCTCTCCCTTTGCGTCTGTCCCTCCACCACGCTCTTGTCTCTCTCATGTCTTTCCCTTTGTGTCTGTCCCTCCACCACGCTCTTGTCTCTCTCATGTCTTTCCCTTTGTGTCTGTCCCTCCACCACGCTCTTGTCTCTCTCATGTCTTTCCCTTTGTGTCTGTCCCTCCACCACGCTCTTGTCTCTCTCATGTCTTTCCCTTTGCGTCCGTCCCTCCACCACGCTCTTGTCTCTCTCATGTCTTTCCCTTTGTGTCTGTCCCTCCACCACGCTCTTGTCTCTCTCATGTCTTTCCCTTTGTGTCTGTCCCTCCACCACGCTCTTGTCTCTCTCATGTCTCTCCCTTTGCGTCTGTCCCTCCACCACGCTCTTGTCTCTCTCATGTCTTTCCTTTGTGTCTGTCCCTCCAACACGCTCTTGTCTCTCTCATGTCTCTCCCTTTGCGTCTGTCCCTCCACCACGCTCTTGTCTCTCTCATGTCTTTCCCTTTGCGTCTGTCCCTCCACCACGCTCTTGTCTCTCTCATGTCTTTCCCTTTGTGTCTGTCCCTCCACCACGCTCTTGTCTCTCTCATGTCTTTCCCTTTGTGTCTGTCCCTCCACCACGCTCTTGTCTCTCTCATGTCTTTCCCTTTGTGTCTGTCCCTCCACCACGCTCTTGTCTCTCTCATGTCTTTCCCTTTGCGTCTGTCCCTCCACCACGCTCTTGTCTCTCTCATGTCTCTCCCTTTGCGTCTGTCCCTCCACCACGCTCTTGTCTCTCTCATGTCTTTCCCTTTGCGTCTGTCCCTCCACCACGCTCTTGTCTCTCTCATGTCTTTCCCTTTGTATCTGTCCCTCCACCACGCTCTTGTCTACTTGGCTTGTGCCCAATCCAAATGTGCAAAACAGAGAGCAAAACCTTGAGCCAGAAGTGTCACAGGGCACTTTTCCATTTTGTTGATGCTGCAACTCTTACAGGATGGTTTGACAATATTAATTGCTGTCTCTAGTGCTATTGATGGGCTGACCTGAGCCAATCCCGCTCAGCCCAGCTCAACCTCGACGGATCAGACCTCTGGCAGAACCAAGACCCAAAGGACATGTCCTGATCCAGTAAGGCGAGGGCTTAGTTAGCATTCCCTCTTACAACCGAGGAACAGCTCATCTGGCCAAGCAGAGACATTATTCAAGTACATGAGATTGGGGGGAAAAAAAGGCAAAAACAAATAGGTGATCTGGATTAGTTTGGGTTGCTGTTCATAAGTTGTCTGTGACATTGCAACTCCACTAGCTTACCCTTCAGGCAACATGTTCAGCTGCTTTCAACAATGTATAACTCTTAAAGATGATTTTATGGAAGAAGGATAAATTAAGTTTGAACCCAATGAACAAATGCATGCTGACCCAACAGCATACAGCACCTCTGGGAATGTTTTTTCTGCGAGTCTATTTGGAACTGCAGATGACTGTGGTCCTGTTCTTGGCTGCCTCGGGAGAAGATTCAGATTCAGGCCACTGCCCTCCCCTCCCTTCCTCTTGTGGAGGGAATCTGTTGAGGCAAGGCTTAATGTAGAGCTTAAAAAAGTCCAAGCCTTCCTCTACCAGTCAATAATGTATGTGACCCCCCCGTCCACCCCCCCTCCTCTGTTTCTCTGACTGCGGTTGTTAGCATAGCTCAGCTTTTTTTGACAGCTTTTGCTAGCGTTCACAGCTTTAGTGCATTCATAATGGATAGGCATTTGTTAAGGTCAGTGGCTTCAACCGTCAGGAAACCACACAGCAAGTACGGCGCACGAGCAATAAGCCAATCAAGTTGACCACTTAATGAGGGGGGATCGTTTATGAACTTTTGAAAGCGTAAACAAGCTGAATCCTTTGTAAGCCAAATCATAATCACAGGATGTCAGATAATGACAGGGGGTAGATGTGTCCAAATGTCAGAGAAATTGACTGGGTGGGTGGAAGGAGGCGGGATAAAAAATGATGAAATGGGAACGGAAATTGTGTTTAATCAAGGGGGATGACAACGCTTCAACTGACACCACTATAGTACCGATAGTACTAGCACCTATAGAACCGAGGGAACATTGGAAAATAGAGTTCTTCTTCAGGCTCAAAAAAGTCTGGAGCTACACCGGCTAGAACCAAAGATGATCAAAATCTGATCAAAAGTATTCTTTTATTATGGCATAATCCACAATAAATATTCAATGAGATTTTCAGACTGCAACAAAACACACACATTTACATGTATATATTGTCATTGCTGACATAAATGTGAATACATATCTGCCATACCTCAGACTTACCTGCTCTTAGGTCAAAATATGATGCTGATGCATCACCTCAGCCAACCTGACAGGTCTCACGGTTCACAGAACGTGAAGGTGGTGAGATTCAACCTTGTTAACATGACACATTGTGATCTTTGGTTGATTTATGCTAAATACAATTCAACAATTAACATAAGCCTGAGGAAATAAAGAGAAAATGGAGCCTAACCTGGACCAGACCAGTCAGGTCGGGTCTTATCAGGTTTGTGCTGAGAATCAAAGCTCTTTACTGATCAGTTGGGGATGCCAGACTCTTCATCTAGTGCTAACAAATCTAATCCAGTCACCGCAGTAAGTGTTGTTAGCTCTGTGTGTTCAGCTTTCACCCTGTCAGCTGCAGTGAAGGCTTGTGAATGTGTATGTTTGTGTTTGAATGTGTGTTTTCAGGGAGACAACAGGGCCTGCCTCTCTGTGCCAGTTTAATTATTACTGTCATCTCACACTCACACAATCCCAAGCCTCCGCAGAATGACTTGAGAGAAGAAAAAAAGTAATTTCCTCTCTTTTTAAACTGCATCACATACTTTGGCAGGACCACCTATTGACATCTCAATATATGTGAGACCCATACAAACGCATGCAGACAGACACATTTTTCATACACCCACAGTGGCACAATATAAAAACAAAGACAAACACACCACCTGGAGTGTTCATCCTGGTGATATGCTGGAATTGAAATTCACAGGAGTGAGTTCTTCTCTCTATTATTATCGCTGTTTGTTCCAATTGGAAAAACTCCCTGCTACAATGCAAGTTATTTTTACCCTGGAGCTTTAACTCCCATCAGTGATGCGTGGGTTCTTTCACGAGTGACCTGAACTCACCCAAGGCTGTCATTCAACATGACCATGACTGGAACCGCAATTACACTCATTCAACCAATGATGTTTTATAAAATAGTCATTACCTAAATATGTATATGAACCTTTAGGTAATATTTGACTAATATGCATACCTTCTATTTGAACTGATCTGCCTGCAAATTACCAGAATATCATTCAAAATATTTGTTTTTGATTGGTAACTGCGGGCGACTGAGAGCACCTGCTTATTTCAGATCAGCCACGCATCACTGACTCCCGTAATTCTGCATGGTAAATTACTCTACAAGAATAGACAGGTGGGAATCAACTGTTTACATGTTCAGATGGGAAACATCATGCATGATGATGACGATGTGTGAAATTGTTTAAGTACTTTTTCCTAAGGACACAATGTGGAAAATTAATCAATTTTGAGTCTTTGAGAGGGATTAACACGTTTCATAATAAGACACATTTTTTAGGCCAACCCACAATTGCATATTGCTATATACAACCAATTACAATATCTCTATAAATACATTTATGATCAAATTGATGCAATTTCTATTTCACAGATGATTTGTGTTTCAGAAATATCAGCATGGGTTTGCTTACTTACACTTTTGATTCCACACACCACGGTCCAAAGCGATGGCTAATTTCCTAAATCAGTGGAAATGTTGCTCTATGAACTATGGATTGTAGACAAACGGTCACAGTTATGGAAAGTTAATGTTACATCTCCTCTTGACGTTCCTACTCTGTGTCAACTCCCAAGCCTTTAGCTCCATGACTATTTTACTCGCAGCTGTCCATCATGATGTCACACCTTTTTAAAGCATCAGCAAGCTCAATAAAACCAAACTAATCAGAAAAATGAACACTGAAGGTGACACAATCCATCTTGTGTGTACTTCTTTCTTTTTTAGGCGGCCCATGTCCCATCCTCTAACATGGAGGGGTTTATGACTTAAACTGCAGCCAGCCACCAGGGGGCGATCACGATGTTTTGGCTTCACTTTTGGGGAGCTGTCATGTCCTCATTCTTCTATACAGTCTGACACACACGTACACACACACACACATACACACACATATTGACACATTTCTCTCATTCAATGACTGACATTTGCCAAAGCGACAGCAAGACTGATCAAAGGGCTAATATCTCAACACGTGTCAGCTGAGAAAAACATTAACACTCAAGCATGTGCACGCACACAAACACAAACACACCATCTCCCACTCACAAATGCTGAAAAGTGTGATTATATCGACAGCAGCTTCACAGGCAACATCTGACATTTCCCGGAGTGTGAGGTTAAGTGTTCAGATCTTTAGAGAACGTTATTCCCTCGTTCCTCTCACATCCTCCCTTTATTTCACCGTCCTTATCTTTGTTTGTTCGTCGAGCATGCTTTGTTCTGGATTTCCATTAGATGCACCTGCCTGAGGTCTTTGTGGTGCCTTTCAAGCGTTTCCTGTTTGATTCTAAACGATCTGAAGAAGCCCAGGCCAGAGAGGACACAAAGGCATCCCCTGTGTCTTTTGCTGTTCTCTCTCAGCCAATCAGACCAGGAAGGAAGTAGAATGTATCCATCAATCGGTTGCTGAACGGAACCCGGCTCAGAATGAAATGCAATGACCAGATGTGTTGCTATGGTGAAGAAAATGATTGACCAGGCGCTAGATTACAATGTTCACTTCCCAAAACAGCCTGCCTGCACACACACACACACACACACACACACACACACACACACACTTACATGGCTCAGCTGATAGAAGCTGGCTGATTGCAGCAGTTTTACGGGCAAAGCCATTTGAATGGAAATGTGAAATGGAAGTGCATTACCAGAACTCATAGACACCAGGACCAGCTGTGAATGAATGAAATGAGTTGCTATGAAAACATACCATGCGCATCACTGGAAATAGAAGTATGTGAGATTCTTGTAGCTGTAACTCTGGGTCTAAAAACCTTCCGCCAGGTCCTTCACCTTGAGCCTGTTTAAATTGCTGCCATATGCCACCAATTACCCTCTACTTTTTATTGAGTACAATTTCACAATGTCTTCACACACCACAGGCAGGATGGACTGTGGTCTGATGTATCAGCCCTTCACCAACCATCACAAATGGATTGTACCTAATGTCGCTGCCATACTTCAACAAGTGACAATAACTCTGTTGCAGCCTTAAAAATGAAAATACTCCATTTCCTACATAAATACTGAGAAGTCTGATATGCCAATCCATTTATTTTGAAACTATCCAAAAACCTCCTTTACCCTGCCTCATGGTCAAAAACCATACACTTCACTGTCTACCCACAGCGCCACTCATTGGCCAACATTGAAATGACTCATTTCTCAACAAAGCTACGACACACCTTACAGTCACAATAGAAAATTACTTTTGGTTCCTAAAAACAGGAATTAACAATGGAGACTTCAGAACAAATGCCCCGTTGACACGGTTTGGAAGACCGTGGGAGTGCATATACGTTACATAAGTATGGGTTGTCAGTCAGGGGCTTGACTTTGTGCATATGCAACCAAGTATTGGTCTGTTGCGTATACCTTCATGTTTCTGTATGGAATGTGCTCAGGCTCTGAAAACAAACCCACCCATCCATCCATCCATCCATTTTCTACCGCTTATCCTGTATTCAGGGTCACGGGGGGCTGGAGCCGATCCCAGCTGTCATTGGGCGAAGGCAGGGTACACCCTGGACAGGTCGCCAGTCTATCACAGGGCCGACATGTAGAGACAGACAACCATTCACGCTCACATTCACACCTACGGGCAATTTAGAGTAATCAATTAACCTATCCCCATCCTGCATGTCTTTGGACTGTGGGAGGAAGACGGAGAACCCGGAGAGAACCCACGCTTACACGGGGAGAACATGCAAACTCCACACAGAAGGAACCCAGGCCGACCCGGGGATCGAACCCGGGTCTCTCTTGCTGTGAGGCGAGAGTGCTAGCCACTACACCACCGTGCAGCCCACAAACCCACCCGTATGCACATAATATATTCGTTAGTGCTGAAATGATCAATGACCAATCAATGAGAGGAGCAACATGAGGATGACGACAGAGATTGCCTGCTTTTGACAAAAAGCTATTTTCAAAAGATGATGGTTCCAGAGGGATAGAGACAGAGAGAGCATAACGTTGACTCGAAGGGACGCAGATACCCACACCGCCCTACAGGCTCACACACAGCAGACGGTAGCAGCAAGCTGGTGATGAGTGTGTGTGTGTGTGTGTGTGTGTGTGAGTGTGTGTAAGAGAGAGAGAGAGAGAGAGAGAGAGAGAGAGAGAGAGAGAGAGAGAGAGAGAGAGAGAGAGAGAGAGAGTAAAATGAACTGGTGATGGAGTTTGTTGTGGTTGGATCCAAAGAACCCGAGGCAGACATTACCTCTACTGCTGAACCATTTAGGAAAAAAGCCTCTTTTCACAAGATGGCCAAATGTGTGTCTTTGTGTGTGTGTGTGTGTGTGTGTGTGTGTCCTGAAGGCTTACAGTGCTGCTCTAGTGCTAAAGGGTTCCTATAAAACCAGTTGTAAAGTTACTCTCTTAAGGGCTGTTTCTCTCTCTGCCTATTCTCATTTGACCCACTAATCAATTCACTTTTGTACAAAGACCAATGCGTTTTTTCTCCTCCCCTGTTGTAGAGACTGGTAGAGGCGGCAGAGGAAGCCCACCTTCAGCACGAGGAGGATCCAGACCTACAGGTATGCGTATGTGTGCCTGGAGATACACTATATTCTGACCACACACATTATTAAAACCAATGTGTTCATTCCCTGTTCTTGTGAGCTCATTTATTAAATCATGCTGAAAATAATGCATTCTTCAGAAGCCAGTGCTTCTGTGATTGGACCCCAATGAGAAAAGGTTCATCAAATGACAAGGGCCTCTGTAAACACAACAGAGGAGAGGCAGGGATAAGGCATTAGGAATCTGTTTCGCTTGACCAGGCTTAACAGTCTTTTCTCTTTGAAAAGTGTGTGTGTCCACATCACTGTACACATCCATATCTCTCTCTATGTTCACACCGCCAATCATTTTGTCAGCACATGTCTCCGTCTGCCACAGACACACAGTCTGGTGTGTTTCTCACATTATCAACTATGAAACTATTAGCATTTTCTTTACTTGAACAAACAAACAAAAAATCCAACCTGACACAGATTCATGAGTCTATCTTGTTACGATGATTTTTCATTCTGTGGATAACTGAACAAAATCCTCACAAATGAGATGTTACATTGAGCCAGTTCAAGCAAACAGACTAAATAGACAGGTTTCTGAGTGACACATCACTTAGATGTGCATGTGCACAGGGGGTCGAAAAACAAGTCACGGTTAAGATGAGCTTATGAGGAGATAATGAGATGTCGTTCTTTGTGCCATAAACTGCATGAATAGCAAAAGTAACGTGTTCAATATGCTAAAGTCTCAATTATAGTTTTATATTTCCTCTGGGTTTATGGTGGCAAACCAATGTTCTCACAAATCCTCAAAGTTCTCCTTTTCTCCGCCTAATTAGAAAGCTGTTGGATGAGTACGGATCCCTGCAAATGGCCGTGTCTGATGTTTGACAAGATCACGATTATTTATTATAGATTCTGGATTTTAAATGGTGCAAAGTACTGGATGGCGGTGGATGATTTTGCACAGAGCCTAAAGAAACAGCTCACACTGTTACCGCTCATTGATCAATGTTTGGTGATCAGTGCCACAAACAGATTTCCCCCTAAACAGTAATGTTACTGGTTTCCAGCAGGTTTAGTTATCTCTAAATACTGAATGGGACCTATTCGCTCTAATTTGCCTGTCAGGTCATGGTGGAATCCCTGGGAAATTGTAGTCGTAATCCTGAGTGTCAGTAGAATAACTCTGCCGCTCAATTAAGGCATCATGATGATACGTACAGATGCATAATTATTATATATAAGGAACTAAAGATCAAGTTGTATGTGGGAAGCATCTTACTTTGTCAGTGGTGAAACAATTCATCCTCATGTTGTTTATGCCAGAATTAACTCAGTGACAAATGCATTTTGAATCTGAAACAGAAACCATAAATAAGTACGGTAATATTGTGTTCCCCAATTCAAAAACCCAACAACATTTTAAACTACTTCCTGGGAGTTCCACCCCTGAGTTCTGCAAACTTGGGCAAATGCATTCCGCTAATCGTATCTGCATACACACCCCCAAACCCAGCCTCTGCTCTCATGGTTCTGCCGCAAATCCATTTGAGCAGCTTTAATTTTTAGAGTGCTGTGTGTGTGTACGTGTGTGTGTGTGTGTGTGTGTGTGTGTGTGTGTGTGTGTGTGTGTGTGTGTGTGTGTGTGTGTGTGTGTGTGTGTGTGTGTGCGTGTGCGTGGGTGTGTGTGTATGTGTGCCAGAGACACACAGTGCCCTCTTGATGTTTACGCCTGAGTTGGCTGTGCATCATGCACATCTCAGAAGTTTATTGGAGTAGGTGGAGCAACAGCAGAAACTTGAGTTTTAAAGGAAATGTGATGCTAAGCCGACTTGGGAGTATTTGCGGCTAAACTACTTATAAAGTGTGTGGCGTGAGCGTTAAGCGTGTCTGTGTCTCTGCCCGTGGCGGTGCGTGTGTGTTTATTGGGTCAGCTCTTTAAGACATTACAGAGAATGCCCTGTGGTTTTCTGTTGTCATGGGCCATTAAGGTGGACCAATTACTAAATGTAACCAATAACTGCTGTCCAGCTCTCAGGCCCCTTCTCATCATAATTCTTTTTTGTAACCTGCTTGATTCTCCACATACAATGCAACGCCCCCGCTGTGCTTTAAAGCAAACACCTGCAGGGCTATTTGGATTGGCTGGTGTATACATTTGATTGAATAACTAGAGCTGTTTATCAAGAGACAATTAGTCGGCAGCTATTATGATTTCAATTCATTGTTTATCTATATTTTTCCTTCATTATTATAATATACAATTTTTGAGGCAAAACTACATATTGTTTTTTTTTCATTGGACTGAGACAAATAAATTATCAATGAATTATTCCGAAAATAATTGGGAGATTAATTGATGATTAAAAAATCATAATAATTAGCTGCAGGCTAACCCGACATCACATTGAGATTATTTATTGAGACTGAATGCAGTTTAAGTGGTGTTTGATGTAAGCAAAAAAAAAAAAAAATGAAGCTGCTGTACACAGAGTTTTAGCTTCTGATTCTTAGGACCACGCATGTCTGTCAAGACAATTTTGCACAGAAAAGTAGAAAACATCCAAATATAGACCATAATGCAACACATCACACAATGTTATTCTTTGAAAAGGGTGCTTTTTTCAGTCAGTCTCCTGACAGTGTCACCCACAATCCTGCTAAAACCTGCACAATCACCTGCAGTTGTTTGAACACCATCCTAGGAAATGGATATCAACAGCTTCAACAGGAGATCAGACAGTAAAGAACATTGCTACGTTTTATCTCAAGGTTACTCTTTTGTCTGTGTGTATGTTCATTAGCACATTTCTAGACAACTTGTTAGATAGACTATAGACTACTCTCTCTGTTAAACGCACTCTCATTCAGCTTAATAAAGCATAATAAAGCAACAATGTGTTGCTTACTGAGAAATAAATTGTGAGATTTTGCCCGCAACTGCAAGTGGAGTTCATAAATATTTATATGGTTCCCTGTAGGTGTATATTTTGATGTATCTTATTTAATATGCACTTCTGTGTTCTTGTTGATGATGCATGTAAACAAAACTGCCTTCGTAGAGATGTACTTGTGTTCGTATTTTGCATGTTGTTGGGGACATGTGCTCTCGCCTCTGCATGTGTCATCTGTGGACACTTGTCTGTTTGTGTTCTCATATGCTGCTTGAGGGGCAGCAACACTGTGTGGGCTCACAGCAGTGCTTTATGCCAGTAATTACTTGGCCGAGATGAGATGAGCCCAGCGGAGTGATTGTCCCTTTGTTTCAGCTTTAACGACGCAGCTCCAGAGCTGATAATGACTGATAGAGTCTAAAGTCTAATGTAGGGTTTCACAACGTCTCGGACTGAGTGAGATGCCATTATCAAGCCAAAATACCTCGATATAAGATATTATACCAACAAACCTTTGTGATATACCAAACATGTGGGAATAAGAAATTGGGAGAGGAAAAGAAAAAAAGGAGTACAACAATTAAAATGGTGATGACAATTACATGTACCTGCCAGATGTTAGTTGGCATGGTGTGTAACCACGCTAATAGAATCTAGTTCAACCAGAGATTAATGTAATGGCAGATGCAGTCGGTGTATGATATCGTGTTTGTTATAATCATTTTGTATAACCTCATGTCTTAAAGTTTTCTTAGTTCAGGTTACAGCTTTATGTGTTGAACTGTTTATTACTTTAGTCTCCCCATGGCTGACCTAAATGTTATCAGAGGCCTGGTAGTCATGATGTCTGGTTCTGCATGAAGGTTAACTGTCAATGACGCTGTAGAAGAAATTGTGTTACCTTACAATTCTTATTTGGTTTTGGTATAATGTTGTTTTCTCTCTAAACATCAAATGTCCTGCTGAGCTGCATTCATTGTATGTAAGCCTTGTCATGTTGATGAAAAGAACCTCTGGTCTGTCCCCCTTCCTGGACCGTCCCCAAAACACCTTCACCTCACATACTTGATCAAGGCCTTCATGAATGGCCCCTGTTGTGACACTATGTAGAAAGAACCCAGCTGTTCCGAGGGAAGTCACACCTTTATGTTGTCTCAGGAAGTCTCTTCCCCTCGGTGAGACGCGTATTGAATCTATGTAAATCCACTGTTTAGACCTGCCCCTTTGGTTCTGTATAAGTTGTCTCTTGCCTCACATCATGGCAGATTGGGCTGTGTGGCAACCGCGACATTGTCTTTTCTCCACTGTCAGTGATTAAACCTCATTTGAACCAGCCACCGAATTGGACCTGAAGAGTTTTCTTCCACAACGCGTTATCTCCTGTGCCTTTAAAAGACTCAAGTCACAACAGTGATTGGAGCACTTCCTCTGTAGCATCCTCACACGTTGTTGCATTGTAACTGCTCTTCTTGTACAAGATTAAAGTCAGACGTCGACTTTACTTATGTCTCCGATCTCCTCCTTGGGTGAATTTATTCGTTTTGGGACAAATTCTTTTAACAGTGTTAGTTCATTACATCAAGACTCAGAAAACAGAGGTGGAGGGTTGGATGCAGGCAGCAAAACAAGTCAGGGGACGCTTCAAAGCCCATCGCACGTAACTTCTAGGACAGGTTTGTTAGCCGTACTCATTCAGCACACCACACACATGCATACGTTTTGAACAGTGGCACCACTCACTCACATCATGTACTCATCATCGCTTTAATCTTACTGTAATAGTCACACTATCCATAAATGCTCTTTAAACTCTAATAGCACAGCATAATAAGAACAGCATATGTTAGCTTTTTAATCGTGACAAGATAAATGCTCCCAGTTCTCTCCTTCCTCATTTTGGCCACCTGTGCTGCTGCTGCCACCACCGTGCTCATCCACTGAAGTGAATTAGTCCTGCTTAGGGTCTGACAGGTAAAGTTCTGCTGATTGAAGTGATTAACGTCCATGTAACATCCATGTGAGCGCGCATGTGAATCTCAGTGTCTGAGTCGATTTGACTGTGTGGATGTGTGTTCGTAATTATCCTTAGTGAAGCAAGTTTTTCACTACCTCTTGGCAGATTATGCTGCAGCCTTTGGTTTTGCATTGCTAATTGTGTTGAATTGCTTGAGCATAAAATGAAATGGTTGAGCATCCTTTGGTTGCGATCACAGCTTTTGCTTTTTTTTGGGTGCTATTTACATGTCATGCATGATGCATGAATATGCATGTATGTTTGTGTGAGGGTTACACCTGTGTGTGTGTGTGTGTGTGTGTGTGTGTGTGTGTGTGTCTGCACAGCTCTCATGGTGGCATTTCTAATAGTGCCTTTTACTGCAGAACATGGTGAATAGATGGTAATTATCACCAGCTGTGCTAAAAATACCACATCCATGCTGTAGGGTGAAACCTCCTCCATCACTATTCGCGGGGTTTATTATAAAATGTTTACGCATTTTTTATTTATTTTTTGCTATTGGATACATATTTGGCTCGCAGCGGTCTGATAGGAATTTCCTTATCTATCCTTTCCAGAGCTCCTCTGCTTCCATGTGAAATTGGCACGGTAATCTGCTGCGATTTTCCTCCCTTGCTCTTTTACCCGCACTGCTTATGTACTGTAAATAGGAAAGCAGGGAGCAGTCTGCCATGCATTCTGCAGCCAATTAAATCCCTCCTTGGCGGTTGGAGACAAACAACCAATTGCCAATGATGTTGACTGAAAACGTAGCCCCAGACCAGAGGAAGCAGTGGGAGTGAAATGCTTCTCCCTTCTCTCTCTCTCTCTCTCTCTCTCTCTCTCTCTCTCTCTCTCTCACACACACACACACACACACACACACATCGTTCCCTGTCTAGGTAGAGGTGGCTACATGCTTGTTGAATTGCCAATTTGCTCTTCCTATTACTAGCAAAATGTGTCTGACCTGACTGCGTGTACCTGTCTGCTGCCCGTCCTGTGGCATGCAAGGCCCTGGATGTGAAGATGGGGTTTTGAAGAAATGTATTCAAGAGTTGACCTTGACTGTACAACAATGAACAAATACACTACTGTTGCCAAATGTGTGAGCCAACTCCAGACACAAAGCATTTCAAGGCACTTTTGTCTGTTCTCAGAGAGAGAAGGCTTCCTCGAGACACGACAGGCCTCTGAAAAAGCTTATTGAAAAGAATGAATCCAAAAGATCAAAATTAAACACATCCCCATACACTGTTTCTTTACTTATCATTCTATCAAACCATTGCTTAGATCACGTAATTTGTATCAGGAAGCAAGAATCACAACTAAGGAAAATCAATAGTAAGTTGTTGGACGATGAAGAAAGATAAATATTTCTACAAATAACCTTTTGTGGTATTCATATTTTTTAGATTGAATTCAAATGAAAGTAAACCTCAATTGCCAATTCACTACAAAACTAGACTACATGAGTGTTGGCATACGGCATTTGAAACTGGACATTGGTGCAACTTGGTGCATCACACAGATGACAATCAGAGCTGCTAACTGTATTCTATACACCTCAGAGTAGCTTTGGGAATTAAACTGAGCAGGTAGGTCTCACCTGTGTGGATGGAATGACTTAGCTGACTCATAGTGAAGTCTCTCTTCAAGAGAGGGTCCGAAGGGATAAGTACCCAGCTATAAAATGCATTATTGATTCCCTTTGGACAGAGAGCATTGGCTGCTTACACAGAGATGTGGTGGATGGAGCTAAAATGGGATTTTCTAAGTAACATTAAAAGTTTATTAAGCAGTACTTTTAATATCAAAACTAGTACTTTTGAAATCGTGTGAAAGAGATTACAGAACAGGAGGAGACTAGTATGTAAAACAAATAAACAAAAACAGTCAATGGGACAAAAGCAAATGTGTGTGTGTGTGTGTGTGTGTGTGTGTGTGTGTGTGTGTGTGTGTCTGTGTGTGTGTATGAGGCATTGAAGGAGGGTAGATGGTAGCACGAGACATATTTATACAGTATACAGATGCACATATACACACACACCAATATACAAATATCTTTAAATACGTACATTTCTTTCTATGGGTAGAGGAGAGAGGGAGCATGAAAAAAAGCTCATACTGAGCATGAAGAAGGATTTTAAGCACTGCATATGAACCCCTATTTGACCGTTCCTTAGTTCTTTACTCAATCTGCAGTCTTGTTTACTGACTGATTACCTGTATCTGTGCCCGCTGGTTGTTTCCAGTCACATTCCCACCCCTCTGGGAGTGGTGTCTTCCCCTTTCCCAACCGTGAAGAAAGAGAGCAGGGAGGTGGGTGAAGAAAAGTGGAGAGTTGAAGTGGAGACGAGAGTTAAAAGTGAACACCAGAGGGTGGAGCGTCACGGTCTAACCCCCGCTTCACACTTTCCTCTCTGTCTCACACTCTCTCTATCTTCTCCTTGGGGCTGTTGACTCGCTGGCAGCCAGAGTATTTATCAGAATCAACAGGAGTGTTTTTATTTGGCTTGTGTGTGTGCATGTGGGTCACATGTTTACATGCTGCATGCATGACTGGGTGGACTTCGGATGCTTAGATGCAGTAGCTGCTCTTGTTACTCCCCTCAAGTCGAAAATCACGAAACCAAGTCGTTCCTTTGTGTTGACTGGCATTTATTCACACTAATGTGCAACTGTGTGCCGTGACAACTAGACATACAGAAACAGAAATACATAAACAAACAATTACTCTCTTATCGAGGCCACATACATAGCGCTACATGATGTCACGTTAGCTTTAACATAGCAACTGTACCTCATTGGCCGCTTTGCTCGAGGGAAATAAAAAAAACAGGTCTTCAGTTCTTCTTTAAAGTAAAATCCTCGCTTTAATGTAATGCACAAAATAAACTTGTGGAATATAGCTTCTTACAATAGCGCTCTCTGCGCACTGAGATACTTCCGTACCGCGAACGTGGTCCAAAACAACAGTCCCTTCAATAAACCCGCCCCCGTCTGTCACTCCAGAACTTTGGTTCCTACGTGAGTTATGACTCACTTCGAACCGTAACATCAAAGAAACCAAATAAAACAAAATAAAGGCAGTTTGAAATTAAATTGTTCTCAAGTCTTACTATTTATGTATATGTATTAACTTGTGCATGTATTACTATGTATGTGTATTAACTTATGTATTCATTGATTGATTCAAATATATTAACTTATTTATGTATTTACCCTATTTATTCAATTGTCGTTGATGGCAGCTACAGCTCTCCCTTGCCCTTTTAATGCAGTGTGTCTTTTTCACATTTTGGCGACTGACAACCACGATTTTGCCAATTATACCTAAGGCTACAATTAAAAAAAACAACCTTTTACTTAGCGTATAATAAGAGTGTGACACACCAGCAGCTGGGGTCGGCAACATTGCAGAAACCAGCCAACTGTTTTCCAATGAAAGTAGCTTGAGACACAAGCTCCAAAAGTTGCTCAATTAAGCGAGAAAGCCAAGTTGCCACCATTGACAACCCATCCCATAAAACCTCCCTCCAAAGCCACTCCCCCCAAATTATCATGATTGTAAACATGTTATCATGAAGATAAACATTGGCCATTGTTAGAATGAGCTGTCAAGGTAACAGCTTGTGGAAGACTCTGGAAATGCACAATCAGTGCTTAGGCAGAGTGCATGCAGTTAGACAGGCAGGTAGACAGGCAGGTAGACAGGCAGGTAGACAGGCTGGTAGGCCTGTCATTGCATTGAGGCTGAATTCTATGATTGGACAGGATTATTACAGTGTCAACTACAGATGGTTTTGTCAGGGCATTTGATTTATTGATTGCAGTCGTGATGTAAAGAGAGTATCAATATAGAACCGTTTCTATACATTCCCCATCCTAGCTTTAATATAAATACTCAGTGATATTGTGCACCAGCTTGAAATCAACGATAGCCACTCAACTCAGTGATTGCAGGGAAATAGCAGTATTTAAAGTCGACATCAAGTGTTGTGTCCCACTGTAATAACTTCCTGCCAACACAGAAATCTCACTCAGCACACAAACACATTGTGATCATCGTGTGGAAATGTCCACAGAGACCCTGAAGCAGGTTGGTTTATGCAGCATCATTCCTACTGAAGCTGTTTCAAAGTGATTACATGCAGTACACGTTAATGTTATTAACATAAGAGACATTATGAAAGGTGCTTAACACAAAAACATTTATTAGAATGAATTGTGAAATGAGTATTCATGAAAACAGACTGCTGTATGTGTGTGTAAAGTCTGATACAAGCTCAGATACATGTAAAGTGGGTCCATAACACAAAGTCACTTTGTGAGTATGACATTTCTGAACTGCTTCATCTAGATGAGTAAAATAAACCTGTGTTTGTAGTTTCAATAACATGATTTCTCTCAAGCCATCATCGTCAGTGATGTGTGCATTTTATTTCTTGGTGAACTTCGAATTCATCTTTTTTTTAATGCTTCCTTGCTATGATTGTGTAAATTAATATGATTTACTTCTTTTTTACTCTCACTGAGTGCCTTGCTCAGACATAAACATTAAAAAAAAACATGCATTTCAAAATGTTTCACCCAATACGAATGGAGAAAAGAAACAGGGTGAAATCCACAGAGAAGTATTATAAAAATACTTTATGATAAATTATTGTATTGTGCCAACAGTGCCAATACATTATTGCTGTTTTTATGTTAAAATTATACATATAATGCCTTAAATCTATGCATATTTGGGCTTATGCTTCCCAAGTAGGCAACTGAAATATGCTCCACTGTTTACCTCCAGCGAGCTGTGCTCCTCATCCCCCTGTCTGTCTGTACCACGCTGTGTGAGTGGGTGCTGATGGGACATGTACGATCTCTCAGCGGACTGTAATGCACTGAAACGTTAAAGATCAGGTTGTTAACACTGTGATCACGGACTGCATTAGTGGCACTGGAACTCCTTCACTGTAATGGCATAATTCACTTACTCAACACACACACCCACACGTTGAAACACACACACACACACACACACACACACATAATCTATACACACAGCCTCGATTGATGCTGGGAGCACATGCACGGATGCACACACCCGCACACACACATACACACGTACACACACACACACACACGTACACACACACACACCAACACACACACACAATAAATGCACACAAACACACTCACCATGGTTTGCGCCTGCCACCGTTCACACACCCACATTCACTCCCACACTATTGAAACTCAAAAACCTGATGGGTGCAATTTGAATCCAAATTAAAGCCAACATGTTCTGACTTTAAATAAGGAAATTAACAGACTCAATAACAGTTGTTTGTTTTACTCCTTCGTATTCTATGTATTTTTAACAGCTAATGCCTCTAGTGTGCCTGTGTGTGTGTGTGTGTGTGTGTGTGTGTGTGTGTGTGTGTGTGTCTGCAACATATCTGCCCAATGTTCATATGAATGTTTTTATGTTTTATACATTAAATTTGAAGCTATTCTTTTGTCTGCATTTGAATGAAAAAAGGAGATACAGTTGTTGGACATTTGATTTTATTTAGGAATTGAGGTTTATCTGATTTTTCCTCGTCCATCTATTGTACAGCCGGAGAGGAAAGATGGAGCACACCCAGCAAGATGCAAGAGACAAACAGATAGAAAGGGTTGACTAGACAGAGGCAACCTGGCAGTTGCAACAATGGTCTCACATATAGAGCTGATTGTAGCCAAACCTTGCCAAAGAGAGCTGCATGCATGAGAGAGCACATTGGAGTTGGAAGGGACTGAGGGTGGCGAGGAGCTTGATGAGGATTGCATACAGCCGGTGAACAATGGGTAGAATGAAACAGACTGAGCCAGAAAAGGAAAGGGATAAATCAGCTAGAGAGAGAGAGAGAGAGAGAGAGAGAGAGAGAGAGAGAGAGAGAGAGAGAGAGAGAGAGAGAGAGAGAGAGGGAGTAACAGAACAGCTACTAACAGGACAACGGCAGAATGCATGGGACCTTGTCTGCTGCAGGTTGTTGGTTCTGCCTGTTTGCCATGACGTGTGTGTGTGTGTGTGTGTGTGTGTGTGTGTGTGTGTGGTACTCCGGGTGTCTATGCTTGAGGTCAAATCAAGTCCATCCGCTATTTGAAGGTAGCTTCCAATGGTTTTTAAAGCCCTTTTTTCCACAACTTCAAAAACTACACTTTGCTGAGGTGAACTGAGAGTCAGGTGATGATTATTTGTGAGTTCATCATGATGAGTCAACCTTTTCACATACAGGTGTCATGTGATTATGTGATCCATTGTTGGCATACAAATTAAAAAAGTAGAAATATCACGTACACAGTTGTTTGACCCCTTTTTGCTCTTTCCTCTTTCATCCCATCCTGTCCTTTCCTTTTGCCCAGCCATAAAGTGTCCTATTGTAATTTATCACTTATTCTGTATTTTTGTATTTTTTATTTTATCCTATTCTATCGTATAATATCGTCCCGTCTTCCCTGTCCCGTCTACCTATCATCCTGTCCTGTCTTATGCCTTTTCTCCTTTTTTCCCATATTTTGTTTAGTTGAAAAAATATTTTTTTCCCTACAATGACTTCTCCCCCTCTTGGTAATAGTAAAAGCTTTTTTAAACTGATGTTTTGCTTTTATGTTGTTTGTTTTGTATTCCATTTCATGGCTTTTTTGTTTGTTACTGTTTGTTAAATATATTGAATTGTTTTATTGTGAAGCACTTTAACTTTAACACGTTGTGAAAGTAAATTCTTACTTACTAGAAGTTCCACTGTTAATGCATTAAAGTGTGTCCTTAACACCACAAGGCTGAAGTGGTTCCCCAAAGGAACACAACTCCCAAACTGTTCATTTCTAAAATTATAAATTTACTTTGTTTTGTCATGCAAAATTGCATAGAAATGGGTTTTTGAATGCATACTATATTTTACATGGAGAGGAGTAGAAGGATGCAGGTGAAACAGAAAGAGAAGAAGAAGAAAGAAGAGGGGAAATATAGGCAGGAATATGCACCATGTGCTCCCTCACCTTGAAATGACAGTGTTCCCCATGATAAAAGGCTAATAAGCCTAATCAGGCCTGATTAATTACACTGATAGGAACTGTGTTTGCTATCCGATTTGATGGCTTTATCTCTGTTTTCGCTCAGACAGTGATGGTGTTCCTCAAGAGGAGCTGGAAGGATTTAGCCCAAAGTGAAGGTTACTGCTGGTGGGGTGGGGAGAGTGTTTCTGGGGGCATATGGAGGAAAGAGTCCACCAAAGCAACAATATACTATGTTTGAGGGCTTGTTTCAGGATTTGTTGATAGATAAGGTATGGTGATTTTTAAATCTGTGCTCTATGCTGTTTCTCTGCACAAAAATCACCCTTTGAGTTGGACTTAAGGCGTTATCTGTTGGTGAAAAATCAAGTCCAGAGTATCTGAAGGATAACACACATACTGAGGCTTTGTATTGGACTCTTGAGAATTGGAATTCATTTTCCTCAGAGGCCCTTTTCAATCCTATTCTCTTGGTCATTACAAGAGAAATCAATGTGGCCTTAAGACATGCAATCACCACTGCTGCTGCCATTGCTACTGACAGTAAATACAGTACAATATATATTTTACTAGTTACATTGTACACTTGTTTTCTTACCACCTACATACCTGAAGTTGCATTGAAGGTGAGCATTATGGATTCATTATCAGTTTAGAGTCAATTTCAATGAAGGGAATTGAGACCTGGTATATATTTTAAATGGCATGAAAGTGACGTTGTAAATGTAAGTGCTCAAAGATATGTATGCCTTTGGGCTTAAAATGTCAGATTTTCTTTGAAATCGTCTGAGGAACTTTATTTCTTTGTCTTTTGTTCTGCAGCCCTGCAGGCTTTGCCCTGTGTGGTACCTCAGACTTCAGAGCCTTTGGGATGCAGGGAACCATGTGCTCCATATTTATCATGCTCTATGATTTATTAATAGTCTCCCCAGTATGCGCAGTACTAAAAATACAGCGGAGGCAGAGCATCATATGCAGCATCTGGCCAGGAAGTGAGAGTGTAAGCTGAGGAGAGATTTGTCAACTCAGCAGCTTTGCGCTGTAACATCATGCACGTCTGGGATGATCCAGGGTTTCAGGTTACCTCAGTACGCAAACTACTCTCTGACTCAGCTCTTGTGTGACCCAGGCATTCTATGCAGCGATAACGCAACAACACAAACATGTTGGAACTAGCATGCATGAATCTGAATGAAAGATTTGGTCAAATAGGTGCAGCCTATTACTTGTATCTCAAACGTCATCGCTGTCTCTCTTACTGTTTACATCTCTCCTTATCTCCAGTATGAATACTTCAATGCAGTGTTGATCAACGAGGTGGACGAGGAGGGAAACAACGCGGAGCTGGGAGGAGAATTCATCCTACAACCCAATGATCACTTTAACAACCTGTCAGTCAACCTCAGTCTCAGCGTGGTCCAGGTGCCCACCAACATGTACAACAAAGGTATGTTCACTACCTCCAATTTAGGATCACTTTTTTTTTTGCTGAATGGCCCACTAATTTGAATAATCAGTACAACCAGTACAACAGTTGTATGCCAGTGATGTGGACGCACGCCTCTGACCGGAGGAGGATTTGAGTTCATTAACTGTAACCCATTGTATCATCCCTGCCACACACTGACTTAATTAGAAGTTAAATAATCAGACATTCTGCTCATTTGCCAACCCATGAAGTCGTGGCCTTGTCCAAAGCTCAGTGGACAGAGTGAATGTCATGTCTGCTTAACCCATCTACCAGAGGCAAAGACAGTGTGTGTGTGTGTGTGTGTGTGTGTGTGTGAGAGAGAGAGAGAGAGAGAGAGAGAGAGAGAGAGAGAGAGAGAGAGAGGGGTGGGAAATGAGGGATAAAGCAAATGAGGAAGAAAGTAGGTTAAGTCGGACTGATGGAAGGTCTGAGCAACAGATTAATTACAGCTAGGTGGAAAAGAGAGTAAAGGCAAGTGAGAGTGACAGGAGGAAAGTGAATGAAATGGAAAGGGATTGAATAAACGGGTTGGGAGAGTGAGGCTGGCAGGCCGATACAGGGAGAGGAAGAGTCATTTTGATTTGATTCACAGGCAAATGAGTAAAATTGCACGTGCACACACACACACACACACACACACACACGTTCAGAAAAAGCTTCAAGAGTTTTCGATGTGCAGGCTTTGTTCACTGCCTGGGATAACGTGGATGTGCTGGGACTGCAGGGAGCTCGTCGGTGGGTAAAGTATCAAAAGAAAATACCTGCAAAAGGAGAGTGAGAGACTCGACTCAGGGGAAGGGAAGCGTTTATGCAATCAGTGGAAGTATTAATGTAACAGAATAATCTACCTGTGATCTGCTCTTGAATGTATCTGATTGAATAGCGCGGTTGCCAGATGGTGCTGCATTGCATTGTTGCAGCGCAAAATCATCGATACGAAAGAAGAGGCTCTGTTCTTTGAAGCAGCACTATTTCTTTTTATCTATACAGTCTTCCTTCCGAAACCCTTCC
The DNA here is from genome assembly GCA_029853015.1 of Chelidonichthys spinosus. Taxonomy (NCBI): domain Eukaryota; kingdom Metazoa; phylum Chordata; class Actinopteri; order Perciformes; family Triglidae; genus Chelidonichthys; species Chelidonichthys spinosus. The sequence goes on along the minus strand of CM056829.1, from coordinate 22,842,291 downwards.
AACACTCACTTAGGAGCAAGTCACTCTCGTCTGAACCCGTTTTTCTAGCTGCTGAAGTGGTGATTGGTGGCAGTTTTGATGAATCAGATGTTAAGTCCATGATAGCAGAGAGCTGCATGCCCCTGGAGATGAATTGCGTGAGGAACACACCACATCAAACATCCATCTTCCAAACTCACACTGCAACCAAAACGCTATCCACACCATCATACTTTATGAGCCTACATGACAGGAACACTATGTGGCTGTGAAGCCACGGCCACATTTGCAGCAGGTCGATACACTCTGATGGCCACGCACTTCCCTTTATACTCTCTGAGATGGAGGAGTGTTCACATCATGCGCTCATGCACACTTCTCACTTCTCTCCTGTTGCTGCTCATGATTCCTCCTCGGCTTCACGGTGTCTCTTTTACGATATCGTCTACGATATATGATGGTATTTAAAAACCGAACAGAAGCCTGAAAGGCTGAGCGGCTGGCGGCAGAAGCCATTGTAGCATTTATGACTTTGTCTAGCCTACATTGCTGTGTGTCTAAAGCCGTTTCATTTGAACTCTGGGTATTGTGTGGAGTTTCACTTTCACACATGTAGCAAAAACAGGAGATGTTGACCGACTGGAGATACTCCATTAGGTTTAGGCGAGCGGTGGCACCTGGGTAGAGTGTGCAGGAGGCAGGACATGGCACGGCTTACACTTTGGATTACACTTTGGATTACATCGCGGCCATGCAAACAGTTCTGAATTTGGGCACAAACCAACAAGTCTGTTGCCGTTCTTTGAATTTTGTGTGATGATTTTGACAGAAATTACCGGATCTCGTCTCTTCTGTTAAAATTGTTTTGGTTCAAATAAAAATGCGCCTTCTTCTTCACCCTCGGGTGTTTGTTTTCTTTCCATATAGTGCTGTATTTTTAACGCTGTCGCTACCCGATCTGTACATCCTTCCTGATTGGTACTGCACATGCAAAGGAAATGGGCGGGCTCAGGCGTTAGCTACCTCCATCATTAGCTTGAGAAAAAGATCGATGCGTTTAACTATTCTGAATGTTATTGATTGATTGACTTTTTTTTTTAAGTTTAGTCTTCTGGATAAATCACTTTTAGTGGCTATATTTCTCAGCTCACCTGCATGTTCCCCCACTAGAGACTGACCTTTGGTGGCACCTATGTGCATTACAGCACATCACGTCAATCGAGCATCCCTCGCAGTGTTATTTTTGAGGGTATTGAAAATCATCCCTTCTGGATTTATAAATACTCTGGTATACTCCAGTACATGAAGTGCTTACATTGCTCTGACCGACGTGGTGAGTAACAGTTCTACTTTTCAATCTCGAGTACACGCTCATATGTGATTATATAAAATCATGGAGCTCCTTTGATCAGATTGAATTAAGGAGTGCATTAGTTGAGATGAATTTAAGTGACAGCTTAGGGGGAAAGTAGAGCGCATACTCTCTCCCTCATCATGACGAGTTCAGATTGTAATAGACACTCTGCACCAGAAGTGACTGTATTGTTGTGTAAATGGAGCCTGGATCAAATCCAGCCTCCTCTCCAGTCCACTCCACAGAGGTGGATGGGTGTTTACTCCCAAGAGAGGGCTTCAGTGTGCTAGCTTCCAGAGGACTAATTCAATCATGGCTTATTGGCATGACTGTTGACAGCAGAACAATGTTGCCAGCATAGGAGATGATGGGAAATCTGTTATCTGCTTTTCTCTCCTCCTCTCTCTCTCTCTCTCTCTCTCTCTCTCTCTCTCTCTCTCTCTCTCTCTCTATCCATTAGGTACCTGTCTGTCTGACTGTCTCAGTAATTTTCTGCCCGTCTTCCCGTCTGATTCCTCTCTCTCTAAAGGCCTGTGTGTAACTGTGTGATTGTGTCTGTGTGCTTGTCCTTTGCTGCTTCATCTGCCCTTCTGAATGAAGCAAGATTGTGGTCGTAAACAGCCGTTATAAGCTTACTCTCGCAGACATTTCAAATAAGTTTCAATGATTGGACATGCCACACATGACAATCAGTTTGGGTAGAATCACAAACGCACATATTGTGAAGATGCACATTTGACTGGACTCAGACGCTGCGATGGCAGCTACGGAGATGTGCCTAGCTTGTTAGCTTGTTGTAGCAGGAATGATCTGTTTGTTTGTTTTTTATTTTCTCATGATTCAATTTACTGCTTTCTCACTGTGGAATAACAAACGGGACCTGTCGAGATAACAGTTAATCAAAATTGATATTTTTCAATTGCAGACAACAGCTGAGAAAAAAAATCAATCAGAAAGTGTATTTTAGTGAAATCTAGCAATCTCTTGGCTTTTACTTGAATTTGTTTTCACAGGAAGTATACATTTCCTTGGTGTAATATTTTTGTATCCCCAGATGTCACAAAGTCAGATCCACGTAACCTAATGATTGCTCATATTTGTAGTTACTGCCATGTAGAGCAGGTTAGCCAACCCTGTCCTGTTCCAATTCTCCTTTATCTCCCTGATTCTCTTTCTTTGCTCCCATCCGTTCATCCCTTTTACTGCAAACACGTTCCCTGTTTCCCTGTGTAATGAACAGGTTTGATAGTGATCTGTGGAGCTGCGGTGTATGACATGATATGAGTTGTTGAGCAGGCCCTAGAATACCTGTTTCAACCTTCTGGACTGGAACACAAGCTTTTTGCTCAAACTGTGCCGTTTCTTTCCTCCCCTCGCTTCTCCTCGTCTCTGCTTCTTTTTCTCTCTCATCCATAGACTCTGCCATTGTCAATGGTGTGTACTGGTCTGAGGCTTTGAATAAAGTGTTCGTGGATAACTTTGAGAGAGACCCATCACTCATATGGCAGTATTTTGGCAGCGCCAAAGGCTTTTTCAGGCAGTACCCAGGTAAGTGTGTGTTTGTTTGCCAGAGTGGAGCAGCGTAAGGCTGTGTGTGTGTGTGTGTGTGTGCCTGCGTGCGTGTGTGTGTAATTAAATCGCTGCCACCCTAAAGCAGAATGAGTTTATGGGGATTTTCAGTGACTGACAGCTCGACACTGGAGGCTAGCAGGGTGAGAGAGAGGAGTGGTTGGGGGGAGGGGGGGGGGGGGTATAGATAGAGAGAGTGCCGGTAAAGAGAGACAGGTGAGAGAGTTTGTAGAGATTAGAGTGAGTCTAGCAGATGGATGAAATTAACATTTGCAGATGAAGTGGAATAGATAAGGAGTAGCATAATAATGAAAAGTAGGCTATTGAATGGAATTTTTGAATATTATAATAATAATTCGTATTTTTCCTCTTTTGACCCCTTGAACCTGTATATAAGTGTAATTAATATTTTAATTACATATATTTTCTGTGTAGCTCTGGCTGTCAAAAGGCCTTGTCCATTGTTAGTTTCCTAACCTGGGGGCCTAAAAATGAAACAAGCCTACATTTATTCTTTTCTAATTCTTAAAGTTCGCCAACATTAGAAAGGAATAGTCCTTATACAAACAGTGTGTTGTCTTTAGTGTATTTTGGACATGGAAAGACTGTCTAGAAAGGGATATTGCTGTTGAATGTTTCAGTGTATTTTTTTTCTGATGACCTGAACACTATATTCACCTCTATTGTATTGGGCTGAGAGCAGAAATGTCAACTCTCTAGCTGCATGGCCAAATAGCACGTGAGTGTGGAAATATGTATTATTGTAATTTGGATCAACTGAATCTTTAACAGCATAGGGGCAGAGGAAATAAAAAAAAAAAAAGGATGTTTGAGAAAATGATGTCAAGAAAAAGCTTTCTGCTTTGGCAGAACAGCTTTAGGACACAAAGAGAGCTACGCCAGGCACCTTTTTTGATTTCAGCCAAGGTAATAGTGCTATTGCAGATTGTTGTTTATCTTGTGACTTGTGATGCTGACTCTGTCTCTTTAAGGGATCAAGTGGAAGCCAGATGAACACGGGGTCATAGCTTTCGACTGTCGTAACCGGAAGTGGTACATCCAGGCTGCCACCTCTCCAAAGGACGTGGTCATCCTGGTGGATGTCAGTGGCAGCATGAAAGGCCTCAGGCTGACCATCGCAAGACAGACCGTCTCCTCCATACTGGACACACTTGGAGACGACGACTTTTTTAACATCATTGCCGTAAGTCGGTGCAGATGTGCACACAGCTGTGAGTGTGGGGTACATTTTTTTAGAGATGCATATGCATACATCCTCTCCTCCTCAGATCAGAGGGAATCCTGGAACGAATCAGCTTTCTCTCCTGTCACGCTCACAACCAATTAGCAGTCGGTTGAATTGAGATTTGAATTGCAAAACAGACAGTTGTGATTGGATCGCGCCTCAAGCACCACAACCATTGTTATCGCATCTCAGTCTGATGAAACTCAATGAGTGTTAATGTGTGTGTGTGTGTGTGTGGGTGTGCACATGTGTGTCTGATAACATTGCACATCAAAACGTAGCGAGTCACTTTGCCAGCCTCCATTCTCTTTCCACACAGAACAAAGTGTGCATTATCATTTGTTTCCTAATCATGTTAGTTTGAAAACGATTCCTTTGAAAAAAATGAAGGATAAGGGGATTTTGACAATCAGGCGGAAACATATTGTTTCCCCAAATTCTTTGAAATGCTCTGTCGTTTTGACTCATCTGTTTTAATTTGTGCTACTATTTGTGGAAATTCTCCCATAGATGACACACCGTTGTGTAATAGTTGTTACGGGGTTTTATCTTGTGTCTCCACTGAGAGAAACGTCTATCTAAATCTTATGCAAGTGAGAATTTGTCTCACGCTGCAATGTATACACACACACACACACACACACACACACACGGAAGGAAGGACAGGACACACACAATACATGTGCACATACACACATTAGGGAAAAAGTGCTGGCTGTGGAGGAACACAATTCCATTCTGTTTCTTGGACTTTGAAGTCTAATTCATCCTCATGCATAAAATGATGAGTATTATCACATAATGGCAGGCGCTGGGTACATTATGTACTGTGCAGTGTGCATGTGTGTGCTTTTCATCAAGATGAGTAAAGTGTCTTAACATCTTCACATTTTACAGTATTATTAATTAGATTGAATATTACGGTGCAGCACATTTAAAAATAAGTTTACCTCTTTAACTATTCCTTTTGTAATCCTTTAGTACAATGAGGAATTGCATTATGTGGAGCCATGCCTGAATGGAACTCTGGTCCAAGCAGACGTCACCAACAAAGACGTAAGTCTTTCTTTCCCTGTCTCCTGTTGTTTCCCCTGTCACTTAGGACTCATTGATGGCTTCCTGTATATTACATACACTACACATATGAAGAGGTGTCACTGATACACTTGTATACTTGAAGTATTGCATCTTGTGTATGGTGTCTAATCACAGCGTGAGCAAGTTTGTGAGTTTGGTGTGTGTGTGTGTGTGTGTGTGTGTGTGTGTGTGTGTGTGTGTGTGTGTGTGTGGTGTGTGTGTGCGTGTGTGTGTGCGTAGTGATGCTCTGAAAGCGATTTCCATATAGAAGGAGACAGTTGGGGACTGAACTGGGTGACACATGTCCTTAAAGGGGCTGCTAGCACAATAGCTGCTAAGCACCCGATTCTTCGAACACAATGATGCATTGTAGGTAATGTAGGTGCCTTAATTTGATAAGGTAGACAATTGCGTGTAATAAAAAATAATAATAATCTGCAGCCTCAGATGTAATGCTGTGTCAGTGGACTTCTCTTCTACAGTCAGAGGCAGTGAGTGGCACAAACATTCTGTTTAGAGGATGTCTCTCATGTTTGGGTTGATTGGGCATAAAAGACATTTCTTTAAGATGCAACGTGAGAATCCTTGCAGTGACTGTGGCATGATTCCCTTCTTCGTCATTGAATTTCTACTCTTTATACTACTACTCTTATTGTCTCGGAAATGTTGTCTTTAATCCTCAAAATACAATTTCAAATTCAATTTCCAAGTGAATTTAATCTATGACCTTCATTACCTCTAGTGTGTGTGTGTGTGTGTGTGTGTGTGTGTGTGTGTGACTTTTGTGGCATTATGTTTGATTCCAGATGGTAGTTTAATGTTGTGTGAGTCAGCCAGCTAAGAGGGGAAGGCAGTCTGCCCTAGTAAATAAAGCTAATGTATTCTATTTCAGCTGGGGGCAAGAAGTTATTGTCACACTGGACACTTACATTTACTCATCTGTCTTCCCAAAATCTGTCATTTCATCCCCAAACTTGAATTGGCTCATGAATACTGGTTGTCAGGCTTCCCTGGAACACACATTCATCTGGTTATATTACCAAGAGGAGAATGGGCTTGTTAACAAGCATCTAAAGTCAACTCATGTGTGCTGTAGTTGCAGTATTACGAAAGCCTTAACACTCTTAACTCGCAACATTATCTGTATTGAACATTTGTCAGGCTTAGACTGGGTGCAGTTTGCTCCAGTTGTGCCACAGATGCAGCAACTAACTAAATAATGAACAAAGTGAGACTCAGGTTGGAATGAATGGTTCATTTACAGGTTGAATAGCATAAATAATGTCTAGATTAACAGGCAGAATCTGGATCAGACATTTTTGCAACAGCAACAAAGGTGTAACCACAGTCACAATCTATTTTACTTAACCTAGGCGTCTTTTTGGCAGGAAGTCCTTGCATGGATGCAACAATGGGGCTTGAATCTGACTTCATTTCAATTTCCTGTTGATTCAATGTTCCCTACTGACATCACCATACATGATCACAATTTTTTTCTTAGCAAAAGCCAAGTATTTTTTTCTCTCCGTATGCATTTATCAGAATTGCACCTCCCCACAAGTTGATATGAATAAATCAAAATCAAACCTTAGGCTTTAGAAAGCTGCAATGTAATGTCCCTGTAGCCAGGACTTCATTAAGATGACCGCTGTGGTCATTTTGAAGTATAAAAGGTATGTGAACAATTGAAGGCTTTCATGTCCAATGTACATTTCAGAGCCTTGTGGTGCTGCACAAAAGGTTGGGCACCCCCCCTCCCCCCTTACCTTTACTGTACTTTAGTACACTGCTGTGCCAGGGGATTGAACATTGCCCTCTTTGCTGAGAAAAATTACTTTAAATTTAACTGACACACACACACACACACACACACACACACACACATAGGTAAAGTTTGACATGCTCGAGGGTACAGCCTTTTGTTAGAAACGATTAACCTTTCCATCGATATCAAAGGAAAGGTTGTGTCTTTTTTGCCATATGGGAGTGTTGTCAGAGATGCTGCAGGTTGTTTTTGTACACATATTTATTGGTGTGTGTGTGTGTGTGTGTGTGTGCATGTGTGCTCCCAGGTGAACAGGCTCTGATATGGCCTTATGCTGCTTGGGCCCCTGCTGTGTGTTGAGACTTTTCTCCACCTGCCCGTAAGGAGTCGAAGACTAGAGCAGATGGATGGAGAGTGAGTGAATGGAAAGGTGTAGAAAGAAAAAGATGCAGTGAAGATGATGTAGGTGGGGTGTATGTCCCTAAAATGATCATATCTTGTATGTTATGCCTAGGAAGTTTGTAAGATGGAATATAGAAGTTTGTAAAATGGTTGCTGACCTCCAAAGGTGGAAATATGTTTTTGTCAGTAACTGGATAGAATCAGAATCTACAGGAAATGTTAGAATGCCAACAACTGGATCTAACCAGCTAAAAATAGATTGAATTGGATAATACGCTGTGTCTATCCGTGTGTGTGTGTGTGAGTGAATGGGTTTTGCTTCCAGGCTGATGCAAAGAATGAGACATGCACATGAGACCTGTTAGGTTGCTGACATCATTAATTGCCAGAGAGATAATGCACCCTCATGGTCACATCATGAACAGACACACAAATGTACACACTTGCAAATGCACTAGACTGAACGGTTGTCAGCTAAATGTCAATATGTGACATTTCACTCCAAGCTTTTTGAAGCAGTTTGCCACAAAAAGCGACTCAGGCTTCAGTTAAAGAGCCCATTAGACCATTGGTGCAATCTCTGTTCACACACAGACGCTGGCAAATCAAGCTCAATGTTATCAGCAAATGGATCATTGTCTTTACATTTTTAGCTTTCATTTTTTTCCACAAAAAAAAATCAATAATCTGTGTTTTTTTCCACTCTTGTCCGGTCTTCTTGTCGCCTTGATCGTGATGTTTCCTTCCCAAACTTTTATTTTCCCCAGCATTTCCGGGAGCACCTTGACAAGCTGTTTGCTCAAGGCATTGGTATGTTAGACATCGCTCTGACTGAGGCCTTCAATCTTCTTGGTGATGTGAGTAACACACGCGCACACACACACACACACATAGACACAGTGACATGCACATGCATGCGTATACACACACAGGCAAATAACAGTGTAGTGCACAAAATTAATTAGCGCGCTGTAATTAATATGTAACAGCTCAACAGAATCATGCAAAAAACAAAGTAAACAAGGCTTGATGACTCAGGTTACGGGTTTGACATCTCCTCATTATGAACAAGCAATTAATCAAACACACTTGCACACAAACACGCACAGATTTAACATCCCATTTTTATTTGAAAAACATGTATCCATCTATATGTCAAGTGTCTCTGTTTTCCTCTTGGTAACATTATGAGGTAATTCACTTTTGATGTAGACGTCCTTGTAGCTTGTGTGCATGGTGAAGGCATAGTATTATCATTACATTTGCTTTAATAACACAGTAAGCATCCATGCCATAGAGGAAAGTCATGTAAAGACACATTACATTCTCTAATGGGAAGTAATTATATGACCGTTTAAAGAAAGTAGATTTGAAACTTTTTTTTCTGTTGTTGACCTGCATTAATATCCCTCTCAATGTTCCCCTTTCCTTTCTCTATCTCCAGTTCAATGAGACTGGGAGGGGGAGTGAGTGTAGCCAGGCCATTATGTTGGTGACAGATGGGGCCGTGGACACATATGATGCCATCTTTGCCAAGTACAACTGGCCAGAGAGGAAGGTAGTGTATTAAACACACAAACACCCACATCACATGTTTGTATGATAGTAGCTCCACAACACATTTCCTGTTACACCTTGTTTCACCAATTTCATGAGCCTTCAACCTGGTATCGCTATGGAGGAAGAGAATGGAGAGCAGTGGACTAATGCCCTCCTGTGGCTATGTATGACTTTTTAAACTCGCTGTTGAGAATCTGCTGTCGGAAAATGTGAAATTAGGATTTGATCAATGCATATAAAGAGCAAGAAGGATAATGTACAATACATTGCTTACAAAGCTTATAAAATGATTCTAAAATACTAAAAGAGAGAAGCGAGCAGGAAGCAGAAGGTATGGAGTGGACCTAGTATGAGGTCTTTTCAGAGGCATTTAAGACTGAGGCTAAGTATGGTCCTGTCTCTGTGGACGGAGCTGTCTCTCTGCTGTCCTGCAAGGTAATTGTGGTTCTCTCCTGACAGGCCATGAAGTGAAATGGGAGGGGAGAGAGAGAAAGGAGATGGAGGGCAAGAAAAAGGGGTATTCTTAGGTCTTTTATGGATGAAGTACCGTATTAAAGGCAATGGTAGATGCAGACATCCTGAACACACACTTTATATACATGCATATGAATGTACGATGCAAATTTCAGTCTGAGTCAGAAAAAACACATTATTAGCCAATTATAATCTTGAATCTGTTTGAGCATATGTTTCTATGCATCAATACGGGTCCCTAATAGTTAGCAAAAATTCTGGACTTGTATATTCATGTATTTGTGTATGTCTGGTGTTTGAAAATTCTCGCAGCCCCCCACCACCCTCACTCTTGCCTCAAGGCTGAACAGCAGTGAGCGGAGAGGGGACAAGGCTGCGAGATAGTTCCATTTAGAAAAAGCCCTGCTGATAATAGAAGTCTTCGGTCTCTGTCACTCTCTCCAGAGTCTCTCTCTCTCTCTCCCTGCTGCTGGTTTTTAATGGCTTCCTTCCAACCAGTCTTATGGCCTCACCGCTGCATAGCATCACGCTGAGAATATAGGGATGCTTTGGAAAAAACACAGATTGCAAAAAACATTGCAAACTAAAAAAAAAAAACATTTGTTTTGTACTACCAAAGAGCATTGGGAGCATAGTGTAACTGAAAGCTTGTCGGCACCACTGATCCGATTAACTGAGGTTAAGAGACAAAAGTATCAGACAGTATTAGGAAGTGATGTTAACAGCTCCTAATGTTGTGTGTGTAACAGCACATCAACACTTCTATATGCTACGCTGAAGGCAGACTTAAAGTACGAACGTGCTTCTTAATGATTGTAACAGTGAATAAAATAAGCATTCCTGCAGAGATGGACCTCATTGTTAAAGGGTAAGATCACTTGTATTTAACCAGAAACAGCAGCTGTATCTCTCACTTAATTCACCATACCAAATGTTTGTTTTTTATTATTATTTTAATCTGTTGTGAAACACACTTAATGAAAACTCTTGGTTGATCAAAATAAACCCTTAATTAAGTGTGAATATATTATGAGAGGAGTGAAAGGGAGGTCAGGGGGGTAACAGCTGCAGAGCCAGAATGTTTTCACATCAAACGCAGGGAATTGAGGGTTTATTTTGACCAAAGATGTGAAAAATAATTTGGCTCTACAGCTTTACAGCCAAACCAGCGTTGGTGAACAGTAAAAATATTTCTTTCTGTCGACTTTCAATAAATTATGTTTTACAATACTGTGAAATTACTGTTTTGGTCTCCAGTATACTTGGCGACAGCAATATAGGTTATGTTTTTGGTTTAACAAAAAGGATTTAACTCTTCAACAAAAAGGTCTATCTCTGTATGGTCCTTTCCATATTGTTGATAACACTTATATCAATCTGAGCCATCAATTCTCTTTTACACAGTGATCTGTAACATTAGGCTTGAGCTTCCACCTTTCCTTTTGATCCTGTGTTAACTGCTGAGTCAGTTTGATAACTGAGTATATCCTTCATCCATATTGTAGACCAGGGGTTTTCAAAGTGTGGGATAGTGGGCCTCCTCTAAGAGAACTCAAAAGCCGCCGCCCACCCCCCCCCCCCCCCCCCCGCCCTAATATACATTTATTTTTATGTATATATTATTTATTTTACATTTTAAACATATTTATCTGTGAATGTGCTCAAGTACTCACATTTTTTTTCTTTGTGTATGTTTTTAACATCTTTTCAATACACATTTTAACATCTTTGTTTTTAACATTTTTAAAACACATTTTAACATCTTTGTTTTTAACATCTTTTTTTACACATTTTTACATCCTGTTTTTAACATCTTTTTAAAACACATTTTAACATCTTTGTTTTTAACTTTTTCCCACATTTTAACACCTTTGTGTATTTCTAAACATATTTTGAATACATTTAAACATCTTTTTGTTAAAAAAAGTATTCACTTAAAAAAGACAATTTAACTTTTCAACTGATTTTTTAAACACATGTTCACTCATCCGACGTTATCATTAACTCTACACGGATTGTCTCGTGTTTCTTTGTGTGATTTCCTGCCAGAATTGACGCGTTCGCTCGCGGCACGCCCAAAAAATAGAGCAGAAGCCAAAACGATCGCTTCACGGCCTATTCGCGGCGCTCCGCGTCTGGTGTGAACTACCAGATGTCCTCACACTTTGAAAACCGCTGTTGTAGACCATTCTGTCTGCTGCTCTCTGAAATTGCTTAGCTTTTCTTCGCTTTTATCTAATATAATATTTAGGCAAGGAGTTAAATTATAAAAATACAACAAAGGGTAATACAAACAAAAGCACCAGTGCTACAAAAGGTAGAGAATATTTAATAAAGAGCACTAATTACAGGTCATGTGATCGGCCAAATGCTATGCTTTGTACTCTAAAGAGGGGGTTCGTCCACATCACCAAACAGGAGTTACAATCAAACCCCACAAATGTCCCTGAAAATAAAATATGTACATTCCAATTTTCTCACAGGTTTCTATACAATCACACTTATTTTCACCACCAGAGGAGTCACACACTCGTGGCCATTAGAACGAATCCAAGTTTATGGCAGTCACAGTCAGATGATTGCAATTTAGGCTGTAGCTGCTGTGCATATCACCATAGAGGTTAGGGCTGATTGTTGGAATGTGTGGTGTGCCCAAAGCAACAACTGTGGGCCAACTTGCAGAGGCAAGGAGAATGTGGACAACCCTTCCTCCTGATAAAAGATACGGAATGCACTCTGTCCTTGCACCCCAGTGTGAAAGTGAATGTATAAAAAACATTGGAAGGGGGCTGAATGTACTTCCTTCAGCCACAGGAGATTGATATGCTGCCCTGTATACAACCTTCCAAATCCTGCTTGTGCCCTGTCCTTTGTGCACAGCCCATACCTTATCTTAGTTAGTATCTGTCGCCACCGTTTGGCAATGCATCACGAGGCCCCATTTCCCATCCTTTTGTCCAAATAGTGAAGAACTAAAAAACATTGCCTGGAGACTACTACACTCAACACATCTGCAGCTTAGGCTGCTGATACGATGAACCCTAGTGGAAAGTGAGTGGACAAAAACTTTCTCCCACTTTTGCAGCAGAGGGGCTAACTGACCTTGCACCTCCTGTGTCAGGTTGGGCCATTCCTCCAACTTCAGCACCTTGAACGCTTGGTTTTTCTATAGCCTATCAGAGACATCTACCAATCTCACCTCCAGCATGCCATCAACATCAGGTGTTAGATTGACATCTCCATGGATGTGTGCCTCATCAACTTGAAACAGCCTGCCCAACGTTCTTGTAATGCCCTCTGGAAACAGGGAAACCATGCAGGCCTTGCTTTACAACAGCTATTGTCCGAGCAGTAGAAACTGCACCAGGCTCCTGGAGGGCTTCAACCAGCTCATGGTAGTCATGACCTCATGCTCCAGCTTTGGCACGCCCCCAGACTACCACTTAACTCCTGCATGGTATGGTGACCCTTTAGTGGGGGGCTGGTCAGACGTAGCCCAGGAAACATTAGGTCACCATGGTCCCATGGCACCCAGTGAAGGCTGTAAGGAATTCTGAAATTCTGTAGTGGTCGTCCTCTTTTGCGGGCTGTTCCTGCTTGGTTCTCCCCAGATTCCGCATTCTCTGCTCCTCTGTTGCATATATGTGTCACCACTGGTCATTGCACACCTGTTGCGCATTGCACTAATCACTGTCAGGGGCTGAGTGTGTGTGCAGTGCAAGGGCCGTTGGGAAAACACACTACACGTTATGTAATAACACACCACTCAAAGTTAAAACACAGCAAGGATTCACTGGAAATACATAAATAAAACACAAAAAAACGACCCCCTCAAAGCTGGTTCCACAGAAGAGGAGCTTGATGGCTAAAAGCTCTGGCACCCGCTTTACTTTTGGAGACTCTATGAAAGACAAGTAACCCTGCATTCTGAGAGTGTAGTGCTAGGATTGTAGGGTTTATTGAGCTCTTTATGATATGATGGTGGCTGACCATTAAGTGATTTTTAGGTAGCCTAATGAGACGGGAATGTGATCCCTTTTTTCTAGTTTTAGTCAGAACACGCACTGCCGCATTGTTGAACAGCGTAAGAGATTCAAGGGATTTATTGGAACAGCCTGATAATAAGGAATTGCAAAAATCCAGCCTTGAGGAAACAAATGCATGGACTAGGTTTTCTGCATCTTTTTGAGACAGGATTGTGTTTTAGCAATGTTACACAGGTAAATAAGGTTGTCCTTGTAGTTTGTTTAATGTGTGAGTTTAAAAGATAACTCCTTACGGTAGTGTTTGATGTAATGGCAATCCCATCAATCGAAGATACATCTTTTGAAAATTAGTTTAGGCCTAAGAGCAATAACTTTAGTCTTGTCTGAGTTTAACATCAGGAAATTGCAGGTTAACCATGTTTTTCACAATGCATGCTTGGAGTTTAACTAACTGATTGGTTTCTTCTGGCTTGATCGATAATTGAGTATCATCTGCATAGCAATGAAAGTTTATGGAGCGTCTTGTTATTATATTGCCTAAAGAAACCATATATAAGTTGAAAAGAGTTGGTCCAAGCAAAGAACCTTGTGGAAGACCGTCTCTAACTTCAGTGCGCATGGATCATTTTTCATTAACATGCACAAGCTGAGATTGATTGGTTGAATAGTACTTAAACCAGCATAATGTGGTAGGAATACATGGCTCAGTAGAGCTGTGACTTTTTACAAAGAGAATCCGCCGTACTCATGGAAAGAAGAGCCCTCCATATGCCACGCTTATACTGAACTTTGACTTGCATCGTAACACTGCCGAAGTCGGCATCAACAGTAGTGTGACACATTAAAGAAACGTCAGAAATCCCACAACAATAATGGAAGGTGAACGTTTGCTTGTGCACTACAATGGTGGCCTCATCAGAGCAACTACTGGCTTTCTATATATAGCGTGCTGAGTTTGTTATATCTCCTGGGGGTGGACGTTACAAGTCTTCAAAACATTATCTTCTGTCCCAGCTTCCGGACTCTCTAAAATCACTAAGAGGCCGTCTCTCCTTGTTTCGCGTCTGTTACTGCTCTGCGACTACCTCCGACTCAGAGTAGGAACAATTCTGACACCCCTTTGCAGAAAAAAGGAGTGATGCTCCTGCAATGAAAAGGCAGTGTAGAAGGGGTGTCAGTCTGGCAACAGTGCTGAAAATAAATCTGGGGTTTTTATTTTCCTCTACTAATGATGAGTAATACGCTGCTCCGGCATTATGGAGCACCGACCTGTATGTTTTAAGACTGACTTGTCAGGCTAGACGTGATTCTTCCAGTCTTTAAATGTTTGCAGACGTTATGTGAAAGCGTTTGTGTTTCTGTGTGCATGTATACATATAGATGTGTATCCGCTTATGTGTGTGCATGTTATTCTTACATGCATGTATATTTTTATTTTTGCCTGTGTAAAATTTGTGCAGTCAAGTAGGATTAACATTGCATGCTATGGTTTAAGCCCCTACACGTTTTTACCTCCACTGTATTTAACTCAGATGTAAATCTCTTCAATATTTAATAATCAGCCCATCTGACCTCCATCTTGGCTACCAGTGAAGGAAAATACATAACTTCAACAAAAAAAGGGACACTTCTTACTGCCTAACATGGAGTGGCTCTGCTGATATCAGCTATGTTGTATTTTCAAGTCACTCCAACAATGAAATTCAAATGGCCGAGGTTTGCATGAATAGAGGATGATTATGATGGAGATAATGAGGGCTGATTTAAAATGACAGTCTGACAACTGTACTTATTCATAGTGAAAGTTATTATAATTGACAATTGACCAACAATACCGATGCTAGAAACATGATCTGTCTGTAGTTCATATCTTCGTCAGCTAAAGCTGTTATAAGCACTAATGAATTTAGAAGTTCATCTATTTTACGCTGCAGTGACAATGAAATAAATTGAATACTGAAGTATTCATTCAAAAGGAAATGCCATTTAGACATAAATTATGTTTTTGCAATTTTCAGTCCCTGCTGGGAGCTGTCTTCCAAATTCATATAAAGACACACATGCACCCATGTTTAGACCTGCACGTACACACACACACACACACACACAAACGCAAACTGACACACGCTGTCAGTTGGGCCATTCCTCCAACTTCAGCACCTTGAACGCTTGGTTTTTCTATAGCCTATCAGAGACATCTACCAATCTCACCTCCAGCATGCCATCAACATCAGGTGTTAGATTGACATCTCCATGGATGTGTGCCTCATCAACTTGAAACAGCCTGCCCAACGTTCTTGTAATGCCCTCTGGAAACAGGGAAACCATGCAGGCCTTGCTTTACAACAGCTATTGTCCGAGCAGTAGAAACTGCACCAGGCTCCTGGAGGGCTTCAACCAGCTCATGGTAGTCATGACCTCATGCTCCAGCTTTGGCACGCCCCCAGACTACCACTTAACTCCTGCATGGTATGGTGACCCTTTAGTTGGGGGCTGGTCAGACGTAGCCCAGGAAACATTAGGTCACCATGGTCCCATGGCACCCAGTGAAGGCTGTAAGGAATTCTGAAATTCTGTAGTGGTCGTCCTCTTTTGCGGGCTGTTCCTGCTTGGTTCTCCCCAGATTCCGCATTCTCTGCTCCTCTGTTGCATATATGTGTCACCACTGGTCATTGCACACCTGTTGCGCATTGCACTAATCACTGTCAGGGGCTGAGTGTGTGTGCAGTGCAAGGGCCGTTGGGAAAACACACTACACGTTATGTAATAACACACCACTCAAAGTTAAAACACAGCAAGGATTCACTGGAAATACATAAATAAAACACAAAAAAACGACCCCCTCAAAGCTGGTTCCACAGAAGAGGAGCTTGATGGCTAAAAGCTCTGGCACCCGCTTTACTTTTGGAGACTCTATGAAAGACAAGTAACCCTGCATTCTGAGAGTGTAGTGCTAGGATTGTAGGGTTTATTGAGCTCTTTATGATATGATGGTGGCTGACCATTAAGTGATTTTTAGGTAGCCTAATGAGACGGGAATGTGATCCCTTTTTTCTAGTTTTAGTCAGAACACGCACTGCCGCATTGTTGAACAGCGTAAGAGATTCAAGGGATTTATTGGAACAGCCTGATAATAAGGAATTGCAAAAATCCAGCCTTGAGGAAACAAATGCATGGACTAGGTTTTCTGCATCTTTTTGAGACAGGATTGTGTTTTAGCAATGTTACACAGGTAAATAAGGTTGTCCTTGTAGTTTGTTTAATGTGTGAGTTTAAAAGATAACTCCTTACGGTAGTGTTTGATGTAATGGCAATCCCATCAATCGAAGATACATCTTTTGAAAATGAGTTTAGGCCTAAGAGCAATAACTTTAGTCTTGTCTGAGTTTAACATCAGGAAATTGCAGGTTAACCATGTTTTTCACAATGCATGCTTGGAGTTTAACTAACTGATTGGTTTCTTCTGGCTTGATCGATAATTGAGTATCATCTGCATAGCAATGAAAGTTTATGGAGCGTCTTGTTATTATATTGCCTAAAGAAACCATATATAAGTTGAAAAGAGTTGGTCCAAGCAAAGAACCTTGTGGAAGACCGTCTCTAACTTCAGTGCGCATGGATCATTTTTCATTAACATGCACAAGCTGAGATTGATTGGTTGAATAGTACTTAAACCAGCATAATGTGGTAGGAATACATGGCTCAGTAGAGCTGTGACTTTTTACAAAGAGAATCCGCCGTACTCATGGAAAGAAGAGCCCTCCATATGCCACGCTTATACTGAACTTTGACTTGCATCGTAACACTGCCGAAGTCGGCATCAACAGTAGTGTGACACATTAAAGAAACGTCAGAAATCCCACAACAATAATGGAAGGTGAACGTTTGCTTGTGCACTACAATAGTGGCCTCATCAGAGCAACTACTGGCTTTCTATATATAGCGTGCTGAGTTTGTTATATCTCCTGGTGGTGGACGTTACAAGTCTTCAAAACATCACCTTCTGTTCCAGCTTCCGGACTCTCCAAATTCACTAAGAGGCCGTCTCTCCTTGTTTCGCGTCTGTTACTGCTCTGCGACTACCACCGACTCAGAGTAGGAACAATTCTGACACCCCTTTGCAGAAAAAAGGAGTGATGCTCCTGCAATGAAAAGGCAGTGTAGAAGGGGTGTCAGTCTGGCAACAGTGCTGAAAATAAATCTGGGGTCGTTTTTATTTTCCTCTACTAATGATGAGTAATACGCTGCTCCGGCATTATGGAGCACCGACCTGTATGTTTTAAGACTGACTTGTCAGGCTAGACGCGATTCTTCCAGTCTTTAAATGTTTGCAGACGTTATGTGAAAGCGTTTGTGTTTCTGTGTGCATGTATACATATAGATGTGTATCCGCTTATGTGTGTGCATGTTATTCTTACATGCATGTATATTTTTATTTTTGCCTGTGTAAAATTTGTGCAGTCAAGTAGGATTAACATTGCATGCTATGGTTTAAGCCCCTACAAGTTTTCACCTCCACTGTATTTAACTCAGATGTAAATCTCTTCAATATTTAATAATCAGCCCATTTGACCTCCATCTTGGCTACCAGTGAAGGAAAATACATAACTTCAACAAAAAAAGGGACACTTCTTACTGCCTAACATGGAGTGGCTCTGCTGATATCAGCTATGTTGTATTTTCAAGTCACTCCAACAATGAAATTCAAATGGCCGAGGTTTGCATGAATAGAGGATGATTATGATGGAGATAATGAGGGCTGATTTAAAATGACAGTCTGACAACTGTACTTATTCATAGTGAAAGTTATTATAATTGACAATTGACCAACAATACCGATGCTAGAAACATGATCTGTCTGTAGTTCATATCTTCGTCAGCTAAAGCTGTTATAAGCACTAATGAATTTAGAAGTTCATCTATTTTACGCTGCAGTGACAATGAAATAAATTGAATACTGAAGTATTCATTCAAAAGGAAATGCCATTCAGACATAAATTATGTTTTTGCAATTTTCAGTCCCTGCTGGGAGCTGTCTTCCAAATTCATATAAAGACACACATGCACCCATGTTTAGACCTGCACGTAAACACACACACACACACACACAAACGCAAACTGACACACGCTGTCAGGGTGACAGGAGGTGGTGAAAAATGCAGGCATGGGAGCTATGGCAGCTGTGCCCCCAGAGGCTTGCATCTGGTCCAATCTGGCAACATACTCTTCACACACACACACACACAAATGCACACACATGCATACGCACACCTGCCAGCTACACCTGCTGCTACAGCCAACTGGGAAAAAATGTGTTTGGCAGCAAAGAGTTCAGACTCTCTGGTTTGAGCATATAAAGCTTAGATTTGGCTTTTCAACTCAAAATATTGACTTTGTGGTTAATCATTTGCATTCATTCCAATTGCAGGTTCTTAGAAAAGCAAAAAAACCTTTCAATTTCACAAATGTTTCACTTTTCATTGTAGACCCTGTTTTTCTGAATTAGCAAGATTGTGTATCTTGGTCATACTAGCTCCTTTAGCTGGAGGCCCATCCCCTCCCAGGACTGTAGGTCATTTTGAGTCTTTTGTTTAGTATCTAACACCAACCTTTCACCATCTGGCTTCTGGTTTTATCATACTTCCTCTTAGCTGGAGGAAGTATGATAAAAGGCGCTAGAGATGGATTGGCCATACTCTCTGCAAGACTGCCTCCAGCATCATGTCCTCTCCTGGAACCCACAAGGAAAAAGGAAAAGAGGCAGACCAAGAAACGCCTGGTGCCAAGACCTGGAGGCATACTTGCAGAGGACTGGCCAGACATGAGGTCAGCTGGAGGAATTGGCCCAGGGCCAGGAGGCCTGGAGAGTTTTTTTGTCAGCGACCTATGCCCAAAGCGGGGCTATAGGCAATGATGATGAATACTGAGCTGAATTTCATGGAAGCAAACATGTCCCACCTGTCCAGGACTGAGATCCCTACAGACCACGTAGCCAGCCTGAATTTCAGATGCAACATGTTGTCTGTGAAGCATGGCGTATTGGTTGAACTGAGAAACTCCGCAATGTCCGTCAATTGATGTTTTAACGACTGCAAAGTTGCGTGCACAGTATAAGGTGTGACAATATTAGCTACTCCCTCAGTTATTATGGTCGTTTGGTGCTCCCTAGTGGCATAATTTCTGAGGGGAAGTGAGAATGTGTTGTCGTGTAGAACAACCAAGTTGATTAAGTAGAACATTAGCAACAATAAACTAGGAAAGACACAAGGAGAAGTTATGCAGCAGCCACGGAGTGGCCAACCCGTCCAAACGGTGTGTGTATCAAAGATTCCGGTGAACCATGAATTAGCATTCTGAGAGTCAGGATGATCTAATAACTTTGTGAAGCACCAAATGCCATGTTTTCACTTGAAATTGTTGAATATTGTGCAATTATAAAATATGCTTAACTGGTGGGGTCAGTGTGATTTATGAAGGGAGGGGTTAAGTAACTCGATTGTGTACATCACTGCTTCGTATGCCAGTCTCGTCTTAGAACCTGGACATTTGGATATACCTGCGAAACTTGGCAACACACACACCAAGTGGGTTACAACATCAAAATGAACCTGTATTAAACTGAACCAGTGAGACATGTTCTTGCTTCTATGAAATCGAGCTCTCCACTAAATGGGAGTTTCTCCAGATTTTTCAGGTAAAATACTGTGTTAATTCAGAAAAAGTTTTTTCTGTTTTTTTTCATGAAACTTTTTTGATAATCACCAAATAATGAAAACGATTGCATTATGCTTATGTAGTTCTTGTTCTTACTTATCATATTTTGAACCCAGTATCTCTTAATCCTTAATTATTTCGTTTTTTGAGTTGATAAATAATGATTAGATAGAAAATCTAAAAGTGAAAATTCCATTATAATAAGTCCATAATCGGCTCTATTAAACAAGGAGAGAGTGCCGGCTAATCACTGTCAGATAAAGAAAGAGAATGAGCCTTCTGCCTGGCTTTGACAGTGTTATCTTCTATATGGTGGTGTGGTGGGCCCTGTCAAACTGCGATTAAAATGACTGACGGAAGTTATCTGCTTTTTCTTTGCAGGTCCGCATATTCCCCTACCTGATTGGTCGAGAGTCAGCCTTCGCAGATAATCTCAAATGGATGGCATGTGCTAACAAAGGTGGGATCCTACAACACTTTTGTAGACCTCTGTGCTTTTTTCTATAATCTTACTTAGTTTTTGCAGAAGGGAGCTGCTTTATGTGGCTGTTAGTTGGGCGAATATGAATAAATTAGGAGCTAAGGATTTAGGGTGTTTGTTATATGTCTGTGTACGTGTATGTAGTTGCATAGATGAACTGTCAGTGCTCATCTGTAGAAGCATTTTTATGTCACAGCAGGAAGCCGGTTCCACCAACCAGATTTGTCCCCTTACATCTTCCTCAGATCCGATAGTCCAAACTATGTTGACGATACACCACTTTCCAGATGCTTTGTGTGTGGTCATGCTTGTGCGTACAGCACTTTCCTTCATGTTCTATATTTAGCTTTAGAGAGGTGGGTGACGGAGACAGTCTGGCTCCATTTCCTCAGGCTGCTGTAGATAAGACATAAGGCAAGCCACAGGTCACACAAGGGGGTGTGGATGTATTTTTAGCGTTATGCGTGTGTGTGTGTGGATATGAGAGCAAGGGCATCCACAGTTTAGCTCGCAAGTGATATCAAAGGACCCATTGAGTCAGTTTGATGGTGTTAGTGATGATGATGAGACCTGTGTTGCACCTTCAGCCGCACTGCACTCTCCCTGGGATCAATACATTATCTATCTATCTATCTATCTATCTATCTATCTATCTATCTATCTATCTATCTATCTATCTATCTATCTATCTATCTATCTATCTATCTATCTATCTATCTGTCTGTCTGTCTGTCTGTCTGTCTGTCTGTCTGTCTGTCTGTCTGTCTGTCGACATCTTTCACGTCCACATCTTGTATCTTTAAAAATATATGAATGCCCTCATCCTGACCAGCCCATGCTGTGTCTGTCCTGTCCTGCGTGTACAACAGGTGTACCATGTCACTGAAAGCGAGAAGCATTCATTTGTTCTCTCCCCAGCTCATCTCACTGGCCCCAGTGGCTCAGCCTGAAGGATGCCCTCAGCCTTCTAGAGGGAGCAGTCATTCTTCACTCACCACTGTGATGAACGATGCAGTTAGACTGAGGCAGCTTGCTTTGTGTGCGAAGCGAGTCTGTATGTGTGTGTGTGTGTGTGTTGTCATTGTACTGTCTGCTGGAATAATAGCCAGATCCGAATGTCTTTGAGGATGAAAAGGAATCCGTCAAGGTTCACTTCCAGGTCAAGAGCATCCTTGTTGCTATAGAGATTCCGGTAACTAACTTTAATGCCTCCAGCGAGCATGATAAGAGATTTTAGCTTTTTATTTATTGATTGTGGTTACAGATGGAAAATGAGTTGACCATTGATAGATCCTACCCTTGGTTATTTTGTGGGATACATGGCATCTTACATGGATTCGTGTATAGGATCTATACTCCAGCTCTTTTCTCCCTGTGGAGTAAAGGTGGTTGCCGGGAACGATGACCCAAAATCCATTTCCTCCAGCTATGATTTTCTCCTTGACTGCTTCACAGTGATGGAGGCAGTTGTCTGTTTTTATGGATGGATGGAAATGTGGTGGTTTCTCTCTTTTCCATTATTCTCTGTGTCACTTCTTGTCTTCTCTGTCCCTCTGTCTTACTGTTGCCGTGATTCCCTCTCTTTCTCTCCTTAGATCTGCCCCTCTGTTGAGATAACAGAGGGGCGCAAAGACATTAGCATCATAATGGCAGCATTACCAGCCTTGGAAATGGCATTGCGTTTGGTTTAACTGAGATCGTTTTTCCATTACATTTACATACCACTTACCCATACACAAACCCATGCTGGTTTGCTCTCACTCGCCCACTGCAAGGAATCCTTCAGCTATAACTCATGTATCCAGGTGTCCATCTGCTCCTTTAAGCAAAATGTTCTGTATTCCAGATGTAGTTTCTCTGCTTTGGAACCACAGTAAATAAAGTGGGAGTGATGGCTTGGAAAATAGTATATGGCTAAGCTGATATTGGATGTGCCACCTGTTGCAATGGGTTTTGGAGACACAGAGTTAGGAGACTGAACCTAATTACCCTCCAGTGTTCACAATCATCTAAGTTAAATGATTCCTCATCATGTCGCTCTTCCTCTTCCTCCCTCTGCCCAACAGGTTACTTCACTCAGATTTCCACATTGGCAGATGTGCAAGAGAATGTGATGGAGTATCTCCACGTGCTGAGTCGTCCCAAAGTGATTGACCGGGAGCATGACACAGTGTGGACAGAGGCCTACATCGACAGCACTGTGAGTTGACTCTGCCATCTCTTATATGGTACAGGATTACAGTTCCCACACTCATAACACACACATGCACACTGGGCTGTGGATCCACAACATTCTGTGATCAATTCACAGATTTAATTTTACACTACTAAGAAAACGTAATCCGTAATGCACAAAAACTACATGTGCATGTTCAGGATTGATGACTCATATAATCCGAAGGGAGAATAGTAGTGCAAGCAGACGCCTGACAACGTGTTTGACTTCTCAGACTGAATGTGTGAAAGTGTGTGTGTGTGTGTGTGTGTGTGTGTGTGTGTGTGTGTGCGCGCGCAGCAGATGGAACCATTAAGTCAATGAGCCTCCTGAGTGTGTTTGGGAGTTGTGTAGCGTGAGTAGAACACACTGGGGCACATTGGCAATTTAGTCTCTGATCTCTCAGCCTCATACCCTAGCCACAGTTTCTTTTCACTTTAATATTCCAGCAAACTCATATAATCACATGCATTGCTAAATCCCCTGTACACTCTGGCACAGCAATGATCGCCGCTAAAACACCCCAAAAGATAACGGCTGACCTGCAGTAAAAATACAACATATTATACACCCAATATACTTAAGTTGTCATGCTTGTTGTCATTGTGCTTGGCCATGAAGAGAGAATAGTAGCTATTTGTAAAAGTGCCCCAATCACAGGGTATCAACACTGCATGGAAATTGATTCTTCCTCCCTGCAATCTTCTTCATATTTATTTGACCTTTTTCTGTTTTACTCTGTGCATTCCCTTCTCTTTGCCCTTATTATCCCCACCCATTTATCACAGCCAAAGTACATTCACCCAACACTGATTCAACACTAACAGCACTAACTAAGTGTTGTTTCCTCCGCTGTAACCCCCCAGCTAAAAAGCTCTCCTCCCTGACATAGACATTGTTTTTGAAGTTGTAGTCAAAGTCAATGTTAGTGGATTTTACGCTCCCACAGATGCTGGCACTCCATTCATTGGAAACTGCACTGAAAGGCTTTCCGACACTTAAACGTATTGACCCTTTCTCTCCTCCCCTCCTCCTTAATCTGTTCTCTTTAGCTCCCCCAAGCACAAAAGGTAAAACAAACAAACAAAAAAACAGATTTGGGGTCACTGTCCCTGTCTTGTGCTGTGTTGAGGCCTGGTGTGTGTTCATGTGCATTTCATGTGCATGTGCGTTTTGGTCTCTGCGAGATGGCGGTATAATTTGGGTGAACTAACTACCATACTGACCCATGGCATTTTCTTGTGTGTCAGTGTCGTATGTCGCTCCTCAACCTCCTGATTCAAACCATGCATTGTGGTTGTCAAAGCTTCAGTTGATCGCTCTCTTCTGCACGTCTGATCAAGCACACGCACATGTCTGTGCACACACTCGCACTCATTCATCATTGGTGATGCTGTGATGGCCGTGTTTTGCCAGTATATCCGGGGCTGGCAGTGTGACCATATGTGTAAATGTGAGGCTATGTTTGCTCTTTTGTGATTTTGGTGTGAAAAACAAGATTGCCTGTGTTATTTGTTTTGGTAGAATTCTCCAGAATAATCTGTATTGTCGTCTCCTGGGTGAAAATCCAATAGCCTATAATGACTGGCGGGATGATCTGTTCTGATGCCTTTTTATCGTTTTCAGTGTTTTGTGAATCATATGTGGGTTGAGATAAGCAGCTCTATAATCATAACAATGATGATGGTAGAACAGAAGAGTGCTCTGCCCCCCCATCAGCATGAGCTGAGCACAGAGCAGTCCCATTAGACAGCTGGCAGGCCATATGTCTGACATAGTACTGTGTGTGTGATAGATTCAAGCTTATTGACATAGAAGCAGCTCGGCAGAAAACAGAATCACACTGTCAGATGATGATAATTGGGATTAGCAAGGAATCTGCACTGCTGCTTGGCATGTGATCATCCCAGCCGAGGTGCTAGGAGCATACATGCACAGCAGACGTCTGAAAGTAAAGCAGACAGTGACAGAAAGAAACACACACACACACACACACACACTGCATGGTGGTGGTGTGTGGTAAGAAGTTAGAAAAACTCTGGGATTGGCTCAGTGTTGGGGAAATGATGAGCATCAGATGTACCCTTCATACTATCTTTTTCCTCTCCATCCCTTTCAGTGCGATCCAATATTCTTTCTAGCCTCGACACCTTCTTCCTCTGTTTTACTTTGCTTCTACCTGTCGCTGCTCTCCCCATCTCCACACTCTCCCCTTCTCTTCTGTACCCCTCCCTTCCCTCCCCTCCTTCATCTCACCAGCTTCATCCATCATTCTCTGGCTCATTTGGCTTTGTTTCCCACTCTGTGGGATGAACTGACACTGGAGCTCAGGAATGATGGGGGGTGAGAGGAATGTGTCGTGGGGGGGTATTGGAGGACAAGTGTAGGGAGGATGATGGAGAAAGAGAAAGTTGGAAGGATGCAGGGTTGAGAAGAGGGTTTTTGCACTGAAGTTCAAAGAACAAGATTGATACTTGTTAAAGCACGAAGACAGACAAGTGGGAATGCTGCAAGCAGTTTGTTACCTTTTTGATGACACATTGATCCGGTGAGCTGTTCAAAATGTGACGGATGAATTCATACTTCACAATTTCAAAGCAAAGGTGTTAATAATGACTGAGGCAATCGAAAGCTTTCATAGACGTGCCAAGTCCATGCCAGCTCTGCTCCCCTTTGGGTAGCGCTTGTTTCCTCCCATGACTCTATAGGGGACTCGAGCTCCATTGCTTACACACACTAACATCATTAAATCAGTCTCCAAGGAAACAAGTGTCATCTCCTCCAACAGAACGTAATTTGTCAAAGCAACCTAGATTACGAGATGTCCTGTGAGAAAGCCAACACGGGGCAGGGCATGTGTCTGAGTCCTCTGAGGGTTGCAAGTGTGTGGGTATTTGTGTCAGACAGGACCAGGTGTATTCAAGCCCAGGGGGGTTCTTTTTCATTCTCTGACCTGCAACAGGGAAAAGGACTTACACACCCAGTTTGCCCTACAGATAAAGCCACAGAGGCAATGATGATGCAGATTTGGCACAACTGTATGTTGAGTTCTGTCCTTGGTTTAGAGGTTGCAGGTTATGTATTATATGTCAAATTGTAGATACAGAGCACTCCCTTAGGGACTCATGGCACGGTCATGTTGGAGGACACTCATTTAGGGTTCAAGGAAGGGCCTCTCCTCTCCTGGGTTCGGATAATCAAGTACAGGTTAAAGGGTCTTTCCTGCTCTGGGTAGGGTAAGTGAGGATCCTAGCTGTGCCGTTGCCTTTGAATCTAACGGATTCAGCTGCTGGCTGCTATTCTCCATGCAGCTCTTTTTATCAGTTTAATTACGCTATGTTATTTTGCAGAACAGCTGGGCAAGCCTGATTTTACCTAATGCACATGTACTGAAAATAAATAAATAAAAAGCATGTTAGATAAGTGTTGTAGTAAGAAAAGTACACATTTGATGGCAGTGCTCAACAACAACTCATGAAGATAAACAATAAATGTCATTCCATATGTGTGCAGACAGGTGATATATGATCCAATGGACCATACCTTGGATAGATAATAATAGATTTTGTATTTTTAGATGAGGCTCTGCTCGTGTTCCCGTCCTTTGATCGATCCTGTTCTCCAGCAGCAATGATGTCCATTGTTGCAGCAGCTGTACTTAGGTGTGTTTTGTTCTCTCTTTGATGTCCAATCCTGCGTCCTGGATTGCTATTACCAGTTTGAGCTCAGGTCACCAATTCCCCTTTCTGCAGGAAGACAGAATGGATGGTTGCAGTTTCCTGTCATTACCTATTATTACTGAAGGTAAATGGAGGTGACCACCGGAGAAAGGAAAGTGTACAAGAAGTGTGTAATGTTCAGTTAAGAGGACTGTGTAATAGGGTAGTTCCCTGAGAATTATTGAGGGATGTCATATGTAAGTCAGTCTAGCAGATTCATACTCTATTGATTGTTGCAGCAAAAACAGATCATATGCAACATGATTTACATTTTTGTTACTGCATTTCATTGTATATACCATAATATAACAGGTATATAATATACCTGACCTGGGTACCGGGGCCATTGCAATGAGCCACCCGCTCCTTATATAACCAAAGTTAGTGCAGTGCCGGCATTCTTGGCACAGTCAAACACATTCACAGTTAAAGGAGAAATCCGGCCATTGTCGTTGTCCCCAGTGTCATCCCGACTTTTCAGAAGCAAAAAACCCAACAAAAATTGATTTGACCTAGTCCCAGATCTGTACCTGCCTGGCAGCCTTCCAGACTCGCTCCAATGGTAATCCATAGGGGCAACTTTTATCTGCTTTTCTGGGCCCTCAGAAAATAATTCCAAGACCGTAACCCACACAGGGTTACTTGAGTGCAATTCTCTGCTCCGCCAGAGGGTGGCGCATACGCCCTGTAAATGTTATGGATGCACTCACTTATCAATAACTAACATCAATAACTAGTATTGAAATATTCCCTGAGGGATTGAAATTTATAAAATATCGTATTGAACTATTAAAATATCTGCTCATTAGTTTGAAAGCTGTGAGAGAGAGTTGAGCCACATGAATGTGAGCTCCTTAAAATACCTCCGGTAAGAATGATCATGCAAAATTGAGTGTCATGCTAACTGTGTTAGCTCTGTTATGTTGTGAACTACTGTTCTTTTAGAAAAAACAATCAGAGTTGTGACCCTGATACTTGGTGTTTGATATCATATAGACACGGATTCAGATTGTTTTATGTTGTTGTAAATGCTTACAAAAGATCGCTAATCGCGCTAGCCGCGAGCTAATCGCGCTAGCCTGGAGCTAATCGTGCTAGCCTGGAGCTAATCGTGCTAGCCGCGAGCTCGTCGCTAGCATACTAATCGTTAGCACTTACATGAATTTGTACTCTGCTGCTAGCTCAACTAAGCTAGTCAGTACTGTAGCATATTTTTCATAGTATACACTCCACCAAAGGTGAGTTACACTCTGTGTGTTGACTTAGATGTCATTTAATTGAGGGAGTGTTTACTAGACTATTTAGATATTGGGGATTCAGTTCATTAAATTGCCATATATATACGTTGATATGGATATGATATATCTGGTTTTGGAACATTCATTATTTAATTTCTATGCTGTGAGATGGAAGTACATGATTGAGTGATTGTTCATTTGAACTGATCTATCTTATGTGGTGTGATGTATATCTATTCATTTACATAATGATTAGAGTATTTATATCCTTAAAAGATGGTTATTACTTGATTTGACATTTGAATGATGGAGATAGGGTGATGGGATTTGAACAGAAATGAAACAGTAGTAACTAATGCATTCTGTACTGTATGCATAGATTGGTTTTATAGTGAGGAAGAGATAATCCTAAACCCGACCCTGGCGGTCAGTGGCGAGCCAACCCTAGAAGTTGACTAAGTGGACAAGAGCCTGGTGTGGCCAGCCGTGGCATCCTTGGAAAACAGAATCATCCCGATCCTTCAATTGAGATTCAGATAAGATCACACATAAATCTAAGAACATACATATTTCAAGAAACACACACACTGAGGACATTCATGGACTTTGGAGAACTTTACTTTCTTTAACTCTTCTTTAAAGGGACACTTTCTTTTGAATGTATTTATTTTTGGGCCCATTATTGTGCACTTAGGAAGCCAGCTTAGATAGGGGTAAATAACTGTTTATAATTTGTATCAATGTATTTCTGAAACATACCTGTTTTGTGTTGTCTGTTCCCTGCTAACACTATGCAACACAGGTTGGGTCCGTATGAGACCAAAAGCACTCGTATAGCTCAAAAAGTGTGGCGAAACGACATAAATATGTGTTTTTGCATGGAGTTACTCACCTCTAATCACCCTGTAGACATTAGCAGTCAGTGGCGTGCACAGACATTTTGGGGGGCAGGTGCTCAGTGGACAATAAGGGCACTTTATGCGGCATGTAGAACTGACGGCTGGCTTATAGCTGAGTGAGATTTAAAAAATAAATAATAATTACAGGCACATGTTGAATGTAATTGCATATTTATTTATCAATATCTTAATAAAATTACTTGACATTTGAACTGGTACAGTTTCACACTATAGCACTGATCAGTCAATCACTATTGTTTTATTCCCCAGAGAGCTGCTCCCCTGGGCTGCCTGCTGTAGCTCCCTTTCTTTTCCCCTTCTTATCCTCTCCTTTCTAGGCATTAAGCTGCAATTGGTAAATAAAAAGAGACCAACAATATGAATAAGGCTGTTTGGTTATATTTCAACAAGGCACAGGGCTACTTTTCCTGCAGGCAATTGGGAATTGCCTGTTTGTCATTAAGCAAATAAATTACTGCAAGTGTTAATTATGTAGCCTAATGTAAAGCTACACAACAGCCTACTAAATATTCATCTTAAGTAAGTATACTGATAGATTCACATGCTGTAGGATACCAATGACAAACTCTACCGGTGGTCATCATCACGTCATATCTATTATTGATTTTGGGTAGCGTCTAGCTTGTTAAGCAGGTGAGCAGTCGCTAATTTATGCGCAGCTGTGTGGCGTCGAGACAGGCAACTTCACAACAGAGACACATGAATGCAAGTTACAGCTTGGCAACTGAGGCTTAAGGCGAGTCCACACCGGACCGAAAATCGGCGTCTTTGAGAGAGTCAGCGTCCGTGACACGAGTCTGCTTGGTGTGGTCGCTCGAATCGGCCCACGTCGGCGTTCATTTCAGCCGATTCAAATGTGTAATCCGCCAAGCGAGTTGGTCACTCTTTTACCATTCTGATTGGTGGAGGCTAGCAGCTTGACTAGCGAATCAGTGAAGCCCGGAAGTGACGATGGTAAACATACCAGATAACCAGTAGAATCGAAGAAGGTGGTCTAGAGAGGACCGCCTACTTCCGGTTTTCGTGTTTTTTGGCGCACAATACAGATTAGCGCCGCCTGTTGTTCTGCAGACATTACATCTCGCGCAAGCGCGGAACGTATGGCGTCGGCTGTAGTTCCGTAGGTGTGAACCGCCCAAGTCGTTGTTCGAGTCTGCCATGTTAAGTAGCCCGACTTCACGAGTCGGGCAGTCGGTGCGGTGTGGACCCGCCTTTAGGGGGAAAACACTGTCTGCTGCCATTTGCTTGGTCCAGAGGGCAAGGGCAGGTGCTTTAGCACCACCTAGTGTCTACCTGTGCACGCCACTGTTAGCAGTAGATAGCCGAGCGCCTGTCGTCCCTCCCAGTCACCACAGAAACGAAAACGTTTTCCTCGTGGTTTTGATTTTGTATCAATAAAGAAACGATCGAGCAGTGCAGTCGTCATGTCCATAATAAATCCATGAAGCTGTTATGTCCATATGTATGACTATGTTACAACATAGCAACGATAGCTTACAGCTAAGCAGCAATGCAAGTCTCCCGCAAGCTTCTGTTTGACGTCCTCACTCTGGTGCTGTCAACACAACTAGCCTACTGAGACTGCACGATATTTTTTGTCGCTGTAGCAGGTTCAACTGTCACAAAGGCTAAGCAATCTTACTATGTAATTACACTGTCATATGGACATGATGGCACTGCTCGATAGAAAGAAGTTTGTCACTGTACTGGCTTGATAACAGCTCCAGAGTGCGTAAGTCTGATGCCATGGTGCTCTGCTGGAAACGAAGGGAGGGGAAAAATGGATTGTGAGATGAACAGGTGGTTCGGTGCGGCAGCAGCAGTGATGGAGTCATTGTAGTGGACCGTTGTGGTGAATAAGGAGCTAAGTTTGAAGGCAAAGCTCTCAATTTACCAGTCCATCTACGTTCCAACCCTCACTTTTGGTCATGGGCTTTGGGTAGTGACCAAAAGAATTAGGTTGTGGATACAAGCAGCTGAAATGTGCTTCCTCCGTTGGGTGGCTGGGCTAAGCTTTACAGATAGGGTGAGGAGCTTAGACATCTGGAGGGAGCTTGAAGTCGCACTGCTGCTCCTTCGCACTGAAAGAAGCCAGTTGAGGTTGTTCAGGCATCAAATCAGGATGCCTCCTGGACGCCTCCCGTTAGGTGTTCCAGGCATTCACAACTGGGAAGCGGCCGCGGGGAGACACAGAAACCGCTGGAGGGATAATGTAGCCCATTTAGCCTGGGAACGCCTCGGAAGGAGCTGGAAAGCGTTGCTGGGGATGCCCTTCTAAGCATGCTCCCCCTGCAACCGGATAAGTGGAGGACAATGGATGGATGGATATATAATAAACCATTGTGTTATAGGATTTATATTGCACTTAATGGACCAATTACTTGTAGTGACTTGAAAATAAACTGTGTGAGTGACTGACATTTAGACACTTTCAACGTTTTACTGAATGGACATAGTCAGACCACTTTTGGCTGAGTGGGAAGCCTTCCTTCAATATTTTCATAACGGTGTCAAGCTTTCATCTCTAATGGATACCATCAGCCACTGGAAAGATACATATCATAATTATTCCAGCAGTCTTTAGGGAGGGAAGATACCAAGATCCAAACTAGAACCACTGCCTTTGGATAAGCTTATTCTGCAAGTGATCAAAGGCAGCCTGGTGATTGAAGACATTTTAAGGCAAATAATAAACATGAATAAAACATGTCATGGAAGTTGTGTAGGTCCCTCAAGAAGCTAATATGACTAGGTCTGCTGCAGAATTCTAATCGGGTTTACAACTTAAGGAACGAGTGTAATGCAGTTTGAGATAATCACTCACTGAGTGTGAGAGGATTCATAAAACGTGCATGATACCATGCAATGTGCTGTGTAGTTTTGTTTCCTTTGTAACTATAAAAATAACATTTCATCATTAGCTTCCCTCTTCTCTCTCTCCTCCTCTCTCTCTCTCTATCACTCTCTCTCTCTCTCTGCCCCTCCCAATTGCTATCTTTCACTTTTCTTCTTCCCTCATGACTAACTCAGTTGGATGACGGTCAAGGTCCAGTTCTGATGACCACAGTGGCAATGCCAGTGTTCAGTACCAAGAATGAGACTGTGAGTGCACTGTTACTACCGTTATGTTTACTCAATTTGTTTTCTCCAGCAAACAGTTTAGTTTAATTGGAAAAACTATGCAATTATGTCTTGCATAACTCTCTCAGGGGATTAGGGTTCGAGACAATAAACACAAATTGTGAAATAATGGTTGATTATGTTTGTCATTGATGGACAATAATTTCAGTTTGATTAGAGTCTGTGAATTAGGATACAGTAGAGCAACACTAATTGAATACTGTGTATATCGTAGATTGAAATCTCTATGTCAAACAGTGGATCTGTATCAGACAGTGTTCAAAGAATATTAGAATAAGAATAAGTATATTTGTTATGTGTTTGTTTGCAGAGAAACCGTGGCATCCTGCTAGGGGTGGTTGGGACAGATGTACCTGTATCTGAGCTGCTCAAGACCATACCCAAATATAAGGTACTGCTCCCAACATCACTTTGTTATTCCTACAAATAGTTAGAGATCTTGTAGGCATTATGAGGTACCCCATTACACCATCACACCTTTTATGATCTTATTTTTTTTTTTATTATCATTATTATTGGACTTTGCCACTGTGCCATTCAGCTGGATGCTAAGTCAGTAAAAAACTAAAGCATGTTAATATAAAGGATTTAAATCATGTTTTATATCTACATGTACGCAGTCCAACTCCACAGTGCAGTAATTGAACCCCAGTAGGTTCTGTTGACGTTTTGACACTGATTATTCACGGCTTCTTCCTCAAGAAAAACAGACAGGAAAATGATACATATGTACACTGATGCATTGTGATGGTGTCCCCTACCACAGCCCCTTTGCTGATTCCTTTTATTTGTAGATCTGAAGCTTGGTTGGGTGCAAGATTGTGACATTTGAAAGTGTGTTTTTTTTTTCTAGACATAGATTAATCAAACCACCCTCCTTGTATTGTGCAGTTCTGTGATTTTCATCCCTGCAAGTAAAAAAAAATACAAAGAGCTTGATTAGCCTTGATTTGCAGTTCTGTACAGATTTCTCATGCATCCATTTGGTGTGTTTGTGTGTGGGGGTTGTGTTTATCCTTCCTAGCTGGGCATTCACGGTTACGCCTTTGCAATCACCAACAACGGCTACATCCTCACCCATCCAGATCTACGGCCACTTGTGAGTATTACCTCCAGCGCCGTTCGGATGCTCTGTAACAAGTTAACCGAGTAGCAACCGTATTATCATAACAATCCCTTTTAGGCCGCAGAGATTGAAGTTCAAATGTATTCATTTATTTTGTACAAGCGACTCAGGAATACCAACTCATGAGGTCATGTCAAGTCAGTTACTGATTTCGCTGTCACATCGAGATGCCGATTGACATAGAAAATGAGTGCGTAGTTGTGTGGGTGCTCTATGTGCCATGCGGTTCATGTGTGTTGGCTGCATGGCAGATCAGAAGAGTGCTTTCCAGGCCTCTGATGTGCTGTGAATAGACAGAGATACAGCTTCTGAATGGCTGTGATTAACTCTATTGTACTCTCTCACTCCTCTCATTGGAGGATGAGGGGAGAGAGGGCAGAAAGGGAAGGGAGGGGGGTCGAGGAGAGCAAAGGAACCTGCTTACTTTGACAATAGGTGCAGAGTGGCAAAGCTGGATGCAACACTGGGTGAAAATGGACAGAGATGGTAGGATGGGAGCAGAGCAGACGTGGAGCAGGGAACAGACAGCGAGACAGACAGACAGATGGTTTAATTGCGGTCTCATTAAAGACTTTAATGAACAGTGTTTAACAACTAATGAGGGGTGGGAGTCTGTCCTCACTGGCAGATGAATGGAGAGGGACTCACAAGTACACACACATATGAGACATTAATACACTCAATACTCCATCATCTTTATTTAATGTCCTTATTAAACAGAGTCAATCAGACAGAGAGGTAGAGGTGATGATCAGTACTGTGTTTGGTTAACTGGCTGTGTTGTTTGCTAAAAATAATAATCGAAGGACATTATTTTAAAATTATGTAAAAAGAAGTTATTTTTATAATTATTATAAATAATAGTAATAATAATAATAATAGGATATTTCAACATACTGGAATACCCTGCAATATATAGACTGTTCATACTGCTACAAATATTCATGCTTAGCTAAACTAACTGTCTAATTTCTGCTGCTCTGACAGTAAATAAATTATTCATATTGATTTAATTTGTCATTGTCATTATCACTGTTATTTGATATCGTTGCAAATTGACTGGGTTTTGAACAAAACAAACAATTTGAAAATATTACCTTGGGCTATATGTGGTAAAAAAAATAAATAGATGCATTGTTAGTGAAAATAATAATTAGGTGCAGTGTAGTACACTCTTTTTGTTTGCTTGTCTTTGGTGTCTGTGCATGCATCCTTGTTTACATGGGTCTGTGTGTCCAGTATGGAGATGGCAAGAAGCGAAGGAAACCAAACTACAGCAGTGTGGATCTGTCTGAGGTGGAATGGGAGGATAAGGATGATACGGTGAGACGCTTGTACTCAATCTTATGGTGGTCCTGAGAGCTCAATGCACTGCAAATTAAGAAAACACATTCAAATGAAACAAACAAATATCTTCACCAACTTGACCACACATGCCTTTAGAAAACATTCACAAACTTGATGACGAGAAGGCGACAACACAACGGGATTTGTTTCCAGGAAACTGTGATGCACACACTTGGATTGCCAGGACGGTGGTTTAAAAGAAGCAACACACTATTCGGCTGTTTATGAAAACAAACTAGATGTCATAGGTCAATATAATTAATACCATACAGTCACATACTAATTGGGAAAACCATTTTGTTTAACTTAAGTTGTATTTATTTTGAACATGTAACAAATACGTAAAAAAAAAAGAGTAAATATAAAAAACAACATATTCAACATAAATAAATATATGTCCAAAAAGGAGTTGGAAGAATATACTTATATGATCGAACTCCTTCTGCTTTAACCTTGTGAAAATAATGCGTCATTTTTTTTTGTTTTTTTGAGTCGTTTCAGTAGGAGCCTGAAATTCACACATGCAACACTGGTATGGTCCTTTCATTTGTTGTGTGTTGTGCTCTCAGTACAATCTACATTAAACATGATCACAGTATCTCAATTCAAATCTGATGTCTGAGATTTAGTATGTGCTTTGTGCTGCTAGCTGAGAAATGCCATGGTCAACAGGAAGACAGGGACCTTCTCCATGGAGGTGAAGAAGAGTGTTGACAAAGGGGTGAGCACTCCACAAACACACATAAACACTTTTCTGATCCTCCCAAAGGATGTGCCAAAGGAAATACTCAGCAGGGAGATTCCACTCTGCCAAGGGGTTGTCAGGCTTGGCACAGTGATATACAGGATTGACTTGGGGATTTTGTTTCTGATTTTGTTTGCTCTGCACGCATGGGTGTGTCTGTCTGTCTGTGAGTGTGAGCTCCTTATCTCCACCAAGCACATGTTGCTGAGTACGGAGAGACAGCACCCCAATGATTCTCTTTACTTAAATATCCAAGAGAGAGAGGCATTCAGGTGTGTGTGTGTGTGTGTGTGTGTGAGTGTGTGTGTGTGTGTGTGTGTGTGTGTGTGTGCACTATGCATTTTCAAAGCTTAGTTAAGAGCATTATATATTAACCTGATTATTAAGCATTCAATATGTTAATACACACACACACACACACACACACACACACACATGTACACACAGATGCATAGGCCTATTCACAATCCTTCTCCAATACTCAAGCACTGCAAATACACACATCCATCTGCAGAGTAACAGGTTGCGTGACGACCACAGCTTGTAGTCGCTGCACCACTAGATGGAGCCAGACTGCAGCAAATAACATCAGCTTACTGCTATCACTGTTTACTGCTTACTGCAGCGTATAATGGAATGTATTAATCTGTTTTATTTCAGAAACGCGTTCTGGTGTTGCATAATGATTACTACTACACCGACATCAAGGGGACTCCCTTCAGGTAAGAACAGTTTTCTTTGCACATAAAAGAAGTAGTGAATTGTCGTTTGAAAAGAATATATATATTTTGTTTTTAGTCTAGGGGTAGCTCTCTCCAGAGGCCATGGAAAGTATTTTTTCAGAGGGAATGTCACAGTAGAGGAAGGTAGGAAAACCTCCCTTTTCTTTATCTGCTCCACTCACTTGATTCCTGTATCGTTTCATTTTGTCTCTATCCCCTCTTCTTCTTCTTTCTCTTCAGTTGTGTTTGTGTCTGTATTTCACAATCAGAGAACACTTCTTTACTCTGCTACAGTGATGGAAGTACCAGTAGCATACGATACCAAATTATAGATGTAATAAGTACTCCACCACAAGTAAAAATACTGTTTTCAATATTTATTTTTTTTCAGTGAAAGATAAAATGAAAAACCCCTGGACCAGCAATTGGTTTAAAGCCCACATCAACTATACACTTAAGGGGGAATTATTATGAAATTGGGAGGAGCCACTCTAACGTTAATAAAGTATCGCAAGTAAAAGTACTCATGCAGAAAGGCTCATTTGTCTTTCTATTATTATATTACATGAGTGTATTACTGAGGGGTTGACATGTGAGCAGCATTTCACTGTGTTGGTGCTGTTGCTGTCGGGTGCTTTAATTGGCAGCAATGCATCATATTTTAGAAGCTATTCATATGATTTTAATCTTCTGAGTGACTTGCTTTGGAATGTTCTAAACATAAAACGGTAACAAAAAACAATATATAAATATATTTGTGTATATACACTCACACCTGCACCGTCACACTTGTTCAATAGAAATGCAGTGATAATGAAGCCACAATTGGACAGGAAGTTAAATATTTCTTTAGTGGCTCGGTAGGTGTGTCTTGACGGTGCATATGTCTGCCCTTGCCTATGTGTGCCTCAGGGTGTGTGTGTGTGTGTGTGTGTGTGTCTATTTTCATCTCCAGCCTCATGTATGTAAATATTCATGTGGCGGTGGTGTGTATGTGCATGTCTGTGTGTTTCTCTAAACATGTCCATCATGCAGAGCCCTCTGAGCATGACTTGGCTCTTCCTGATCTAATCAGACCTGTCACATCCATTCAAAAAACACATTTTTCAACCCTGGTGTGTGTGTGTTTAAAAGTGTGTGCATTTGAGGTATAGATGCCAACCCCTTATTATTATGAGTTCATATTGAGTGCTTTGCTTATTTAGAGACATACTTCTTATTTTGTTTCAGGACTTCATGACTTGGAGCATCCTGACGTAGCGCTGGCAGATGAATGGTGAGAGTATATCGATGGTGTTTGTGTCCTGATAAACTGATATCAAGTCAAACTGTGATTGGACTGTGTGTGTGTGTGTGTGTGTGTGTGTGTGTGTGTGTGTGTGTGTGTGTGTAAAATACATACACACACAGTATAAACATAATAGTGATATAACACATTTGGAATCTGCTGGACGTTGACTTGGTTTGTGTCACTTGAGAAGCTGTGGTCTACAGGATTTAGAACCAAAATCTAAATATATTACAGTAAACGCTTTTCAAATGAATGCTTGTAAATGGAAAAACCTTCTTGGTTTTACTTCACATTCTTTTTTCATTATAAATGCAGTGCAAAAGTAATTTAAACAAACTGGACTATATCGATCATCATCTAAAATCATCCGTTTTCAAATAGCTGGTGTACGTTATGACTGTGTTGCATGTTATTGTAACTAATGTCCTTATTGTCCATTCTGTTATATTGCAGGACGTACTGCAACACAGACGAGCACCCAGAGCATCGCTACCTGTCCCAGATGGAGGCAATCAAACTCTACCTTAGTGGACACGAACCACACCTACAATGTTGGTTAAAGTCTCCTACAAATCCCCCATCCCTCTCTGCTCATGGAATGAAATCATTTCAATGTGTTGTGGCTAGTTTGTGAAAGAAATCCATGTATTTGTTTTGTTAGGTGACAAGGAGCTGATTCAGGAGGTTCTCTTTGACGCGGTGGTGACTGCCCCTTTGGAGGCTTATTGGACAAGCCTCGTGCTCAATAAGTCTGAGTGTGTGAACTACTCTACGCTCCTTTCTCACAGAAACTTCTGCATGAAATCAAGACAAACTCAATCCTGTAGACAAAGTCCAATTTTACTCTCCGAAATGAATAATAAAAATAATTGCATGAAGTTACTTTTACAGAACACCAAAAATCTATGGTTCTTGTAAAAGCCTCTGTCCTGATTAATTGATGTTGAAAGGAAATGTAACAAACATGCACCTGACTGTCTGTATTTGTCACACAGGAACTCTGATAAAGGGGTGGAGATAGCCTACTTGGGCTCAAGAACAGGCCTGTCTAGAATTAATCTGTTTG
Organism: Chelidonichthys spinosus; assembly: GCA_029853015.1. Lineage (NCBI taxonomy): Eukaryota > Metazoa > Chordata > Actinopteri > Perciformes > Triglidae > Chelidonichthys > Chelidonichthys spinosus. Next base: position 22,804,154 of record CM056829.1, on the reverse strand, counting down.
TGGTGCCTGACGAGCTTACAAACCAGTATGTATGCTGAGTGTATGTATGTTCTGTACGTAAACACATGTATAAGCTTATGAGTTATGTGTCGATCGTCTATTTGTTTACGCTGCCAGTGACTATATATTATGCTGTATGTTTGTACATCCTCTGTATCTTCATCCTCTCTGTTTCCTGTCTGCTTCAAGAGACTTTCTGACAGCCGAAGACAAAGAGGGGGTGTTCAACGCCGATCACTTTCCCCTGTGGTACAAGAGAGCGGCAGAACAAGTCCCTGGGACCTTTGTCTACTCTCTACCATTCAACTCAGGTTAGTGGTGAGGAAGTTGTGAGAAATGAATGCCCACCTCAGTTTTACTTTTGAGTTTTTTTTTATTTCTATGCAGTCATCAATCCTATTGTGATATAGTGATACTGGCAACACAACAATAGACCCACTCACATTTTAGCAAATGCACATTTAAAATCTTTCTGGTATTAAAAAGACCGTTTTCAAATTTCCTTCACCCCCCTCTTTTCCTCTTTCCCCCATATTTGGTCATTTTCTCTCGCCATGCATCTCTACCTCCCCTTCCTCTCTTATTAATTCTGGGCTGTGTTCTTGTGGACAGGACTGATTGCTGTGGGTTGAAATAAGATACATTAGGAGGAGGTTCAGCCTTTTCCATAGTGACTTGGCCAGGACACACATATAGACACACACTCAGAAAAAAGACACACACACACACACACACACAGGCACCTCACGGTACAGTTGTTGCAGTTTAACTACGTCTCTACGAAATGGTTTCCCCTCCAGAGGGAGAATGTGTTCTCATCTGTCCTCGGCCTCAGGCTTTCCATTAGTGCCAGCTAATACAAGTGATCTGAAAGCCTCTTATTTACTCGCCGGACTTGCCTTGGATGCACTCTTCCTCTCAGGACTGTGGTTGTTAGCTGTAGCCACGAAATAATACTCTGTGGTATTTATGTTCAGTGTTTCTCTCTGCAATCACCCTGTGGTCAGTTCAGAACTAATAAGGAATTATGATACGTGATGTGAACTGTGTGTGTGTGTGTGCGTTTTGTGTTTGTATGTGCTTTTATGTGTGTGGCTTAGGATCAGAAAACAAGAGTGTTGTATTGGCCAGCACCGCCATTCAGCTTCTGGATGAGAGGAAATCACCCATAGCTGCGGGTAAGTTGGGACTCAAGTTGCTCTCTCTCTCTCTCTCTCCTCACACACACACACACACACACACTTCTGCATTGACAGATGTTGCAATATTCCGTACTTGCACTGCTATGTCGGTTTTGTTTTCCTGGTCTCTACAGTTGTTGAACCTCACTTCTTGTCCTCTTTTTGAGTTGAAACGTCCACTGCCCACATGTACTGACTGTGCTGATTTTTTTGTCCACGTCCCTCTGCATGAACGCATGCTCAAAAGAAGGCGAGAGTGCAACATTGCACAGACGTTTGAATCAAAGAGCATTTATGCCTACGTTTATTAATAGAAGCCAGTTTCATAAACCCCTTTTGTGCATTCATGTTTCCCCCTGTGCTTATTTAAGGCATATTGTGGCCGAGAGGATTTCATTGTGGCCTGCCTCATCTCACGTCCTGGTGACTCAGAAGCCCCACAATGTCACGCCCATATAATGCAACTTTGTGCAATCAGCAAGTTGATGGTACGAAGCACAGCCCTTGTTCTGTTTGCCATCATCTTAGTTATGGAGGAAAGGAATTGCTGATTTAGTGGAAGAAATTTGGACTGGATAAAGATAATTTCATAGTAGTTATGGTACTACCTTTAGGACAAATTCTAGAAAGATGATATAATATCATTCATTACCCACCTCTCCCGAAGGTACAGGATCATTATGTGTGTTACAGTACAATTTACCATATTGTAGCCCTAGTGCCGTAAGCACAGGCAGAGCCATGGGTAATACGCTTTTTCAACCACAAGCACGTATTCACCCACTGAAAATTTGCACAAGAGTTGTCGGCCAATTAGGATGTGAGTACCCGACATGAGGACCCCAGAGTATATACATTGGCACACACTGCTGTCTGCAATCCCACCCACTCTCCATCAAGCAGCATAGGAGAGACAGAGAGAGCTGCCTTGGTAGAGCTTAGAACTAGTTCTAAATTGTGAAGGCTTCTACTGGACTCTTACAGTGGGTGGAGCCCAATGAATGCATGCCACGATATAGCATAGACTCAACCACACGAATCCTGACCAGCTAGAGATTAGTTGCTACATCCCACTTATTACCACCCACAAATTTAACATCCATTATCTGTAAGCGCTTATCCTGTTAAGGAGTCAATCCCAGCTAACATTGGGCGACATGGTCCTCACATTTATACCTACGGGCAAGTCATCAATTAACCTAACCTCCATGTCTTTGGAATGTGGGAGGAAGCCAGCTCTTTGGTCAGGTGTCTGTAGTTGAGACAGAGTCCTCTTTGCGCTCACTTTCCCCTTATCACCTTGGCAGCAAGAAGGATGGTGCTGGAAGCGTGGGCACTCTCTCCCGCCACCAGACACGTGCACACATACATCAAATCAGGGCTTGAGCCCTGCCCTTTAGCCTTGTAGGGACAAAGTGCCCCTTTTCTGCATGGGCTTTCTTTTCATGAACAGATACATTCCTGCCCTGTCCCCAGAGATATCCATTGAATCAAAATATCAGGTGCTCCTGGGCGATACCCATCACCTCCCTCCCTACCTCCTGGAGCATTGTGTGTGGGCACGCACAAGCCTTTAAAGGATCCACAGTTGCACGCATGCAAAATTGAATGTATATGCAGTCATGCTGTGCAGTTAGCGAACATCTGTCATCAGGTATGTGACCACAGAAAGTAGCCAATGGGCCCTAGTTTTGTAGACCAGGCGCAGTCAGCTTTCAGCGCACCTGCGCCTCGCCGAAGGGGTGTGTCCGCCTGGACTTTGCAAGTTTCGTGCACTGCACAGGCTCGCGCAGGCACACCTCCGGTCTCGCCCACCGGCGCAAGTGGGAAAGAGGGAGGAGAAGAAGGCGTGAGTGGGAGACGAGGAGGAGACGAGGCGTGGACTGGGATTAATACAACCGATTCAGATCTTCACCAATCAAATGAGCTCCTCTCCTCTCCTTTAATGCGTTAGGGGAGGTTCAGTGCAAGATCCATCACTTGACAACCCGATGACAGAAGCAGCGCCGCCGCTCCCACCACGTGCATCACGCGCTGTGCGCGCGTATCATAATAATAACAATTCTGATATTATAAAAAAACAGGAGAGAGAGAGGGTGATGTTTTGGTCCGAGAGGCTGAGTTTCCGTTACGCGTGCCATCCGCCTTTGATCTGACGTCAGATGTGACGGGACAATCTATATAGATATACATTCTTGTGTTGATTCAATTAGTTGCATTAAATAGTGTTTGTTGTGATTATTTATTGCATGTAAATGCCTGGAACTGTGACCTGCCTTTGAGGTCTCGTGACGTCAGATGTGCACGTGGACAAGTCTAGCCATAGACTATCCACTCTGCCAGCTGTTGATTCGCATTAGTTGAATGAAATAGTGACTCTATTGTACTCTTTGTTGCATGTAAATGTAGACCAGGTTGGAAGCTGGGAAACCTTGCATGTGCAGGTCTCGGTGAGGCTGTTTGCGCACTGAACGCCGCTACAGCCAAGGAATCTTGACGCACTCCGCCAGCTGCTGATTCGCATAGAATGAATGGACTCTATCTTGGCGCCTTAGCGATCCTTGCGCTGAAAGTAGACCAGGTCGAAGGCTGGCGAGCTTTCAAACTTGCAGTCTGCGGCGGCTTTTGCGCTCCGCCCTGCGCTGGTCTACGAAACTAGGGCCCTATAAGTTGTGAGGCTGCCCTTTGCCCGTGAGGGAATCAGTGGAATGTGGTCAATTTGATTTATTTGACACCGTGAATGTGATTTTTTTTTCATGTTATTGTAGTTTGTAGACTGATGTTGTCCTTTTAAGACAATCCACGCTGAGCTTGTGCGTAAAAGTTTTTTATCAACGGATTCTTTCCATTTAGGAGCTGAGCTATTCACGATACGTAATTATGCATATTATGCAAAAGACTGAGCTCCACGTCCTAAATCTGTAAAAAATATAAAAACACAGTCAGACACACTAGGTAATAGGATCTTATCCATACAAGAAATGCACCTCTCTATATAGAAGGCATATGCCTTTGCCTTCTATATGAAGAGGTGATAAGAAGAGACCATAAGGTAAGGCTAATATGGAGGTGATAGAGGCAGCATTGAGGCCAGAGGAAGTGCATCTTTATCAGTACTATTTAGCTGAGTTTCTGCAAGTGAGGGTAACCAGTCAGATGGCTCGGTAAGAGTTAACCTGTGAGGAGGCTGAAATACAGTTTGAATATAGCCTTAACTTCCACGAGGCTGTGGTTGAAACAACCTCAGTCACAGATTTGTTTTGAATAGGCTACATCATTCTACTATCCCTTTAATACTTTTGTGATAGTGAATTAGTACATTGCTACATTTGTAATATGAATGCCTTTTTATGAATTTGAGCCCCTGCCCCTCTAACATCCTCCTGGCCAACATCGCTCACTTCACCCCACACTCATATTGTTACACTTCAGCTGGGATTTGAACCGCATCCAGGCATTTAATGCACTGAGTGACGGCCTCATAGCCGGGACATTGACGAGGTTCTTGAAGCCGTGACTCCATCCGTATAGAAGTCAATGGGCGAATCGCCATTCCCTGAAGAGAAAGCAAGGGAGTGACTGGTGTGTAATGGTAAATGGAGCTACATTTATATAGTGCTTTTCTAGTCGTTTCAACCACTCAAAGCGCTACACTTCATATCTGCATTCACACATTCATACACTGATGGCAGAGGCTGGTATGAAAGGTGCTGCCTGCCCATCAGGATCTAATCTACCTCAATCACACACATGTACACGTCGATGGCACAGGCTTCAGGGCCAGTTTGGGGTTCAGTATCTCGCCCAAGGTCATTTCGGCATGCGGACGGTGTTTTATAGTGTTTGGACTGCACTTATTCAGGTAGGCACACCTTGATTGGCTGGCTGTGCTTATGTCCTTTTTCAGTGGACAAATGCGTGTTTGTGATTGAAGGAGAGTATTACCCATAGAGTCCAGTAGAGGGGGCGGAGCCTGTGTGGGTTACTGCGGTACTATGTGTACATCATACGATGAGGATGACAAGTTAGTAAATAGACATGTTTTTGTGCGTGAGTAATTCACATAAAGAAAGTTGGAAGCACCTTGTTTGTAAAAATGTTTATCTTTATTTTGGCTTCTGATCTGTAGAAATGTTCAAACACACGTTTAGCAAAATACAAACATATGAAGTGGCTAAAATATGCTGTTGGTAGACAATGTGTTTCTGGTCCAATGCTATTTCTCATACAGCTTTATTTATAGTAAGGTGCCTCTAACTTTCTTCATTTTCCATTGCTATCTTCATGTAATCACCCAGTTGTAAATGGTTTGAATGTGAATTATTCCATTCAAATCCAATGTACAGTATGTGAATAACTGCAATATTTTTTTCCCCGCCCAACATAGGGATAATATGAAGCAGAGCCAAATTGCCTCATATAAAAGCTTCTTGTGATAATGATCTATGTAAGTTCTCCTGTTGACAGATGAGGGTCAGTAATGCCAGTGGGGGAATCACAGAAACATATCTGGACAGAGGAAGGAAAAAGTGAGGAAAGGAGAAAGAGGACAATCCTTTGGAAATGCAGTGATAAAATAAGAGAGAAATAAAAGGGCAGAGAAAGAGAAAATTATTTCACGGTGCCTGAATGCGTTGACATGAAAGCAGTGTATTGTGGGTACTCTTGGCCTGGGGGAAACCACTGGAGCAGAAGGACAGAGATGGGAGAGTCTGTGCAGTGCCACAACGTGCACACACACACACACACACACACACATGCAGCATGCATCAGATTTCTAGCACAGCGGACACATGCAGCCCACAGTTTACACCTGCCCACGGTATTATTTGACACCGCTGACTTGATCTCTATTGTTTTAAAGATAATATCATACCTTGAAATCCTGTTTAGCAGCACGCCAAAATGACTAATCAGTAACGAGGCTTCATGAATACCCTATTGTTACACTGGGTGCTGATGTACAGTAATGACGATCATGCTTGTCAGATTGTGGGAGGTCTGTAAGGATGCTTTTATATAAGAGAGTCAGATGGGAGGAGAGATGTAGGCTGGGATGCAAATTTAGCGTGGGCCGGTTAGGGCCAGTTTTCACTGCCCTGCGCTCCACTGAGCTGTAGACTTGTGAATACGCAAATACACTAACTGAACAGGACAGGCTGATGACATCACACACCATGGGCCCTGCAGACATCGCTTGAGTCACAATGTTAGCGTGTTCGTATACGCATGTGTATTTCAGCATCTCTGTTTGCGCGCGTGTCAGTGTTTGTGGTCACATCCTGAGCCACGTGCAGCAAGTCTGCTGCAGTAATTTACTGAGCCACAAAACTCAGGTCAGGCATTTGGACCAGGCATCGCTGTACATTCATGTGCCTCCACACTGCAGTGAGCAAGCTCACAATTATCGATATATAGATAATAATAATAATAATGGATGCTTGTATTAACCTAAATGCTTAACAAGCAGCATTTTTCCACAAGCCATCTACTCCTCACATTCATGACCAGGTAGCTGCTGCTGTCCATTTAAGTGTTGGTGCTGCAGAGGAAAACATACTGTAGCAAAGACAAATTACACCGTCATTGTCTGTGTGGCTAATAAACAGTGTAATCAACAAAACAAGCTACATTTTTACTATCATTTCAAAATTATGATTTAACAGGCACTAAAAGAGAAAATAATTATATGAACTGATTAGAAATTAATTGATCAACAAAGTCATTAACAATTGGAATGATAGAATAGAGCAGTAAAAAAGATATGACAAAGAGACCTCTGGGCTCTGCGTTGGTAGGATAAGGGTGAAAAATACTTTTTCCAATTAATCATGCATGCCAGTTCAAATTAGTTGCCAGTAGACATTTAAATACATACTTCCCTTTATTTTATATAATACATAATGAACGACATGACTAGCATTATGTGATCAGCATTAATTCACAAACAAGACTCAGCTGATCTTAAAAAACTGTAGATCTAAATGTTTTGTGTGTGAATGTGTGCAAACTCAAATTAATAAACCTGTAAAGTCATAGATACACAACGAGTCCAGGTTTTGATGTTTTTAGTTGGTTTCATTATTGCTTGAACGAATTTCCCATCTTCAACTTGTATCACCTTCACCTTGAAAAACATATGTCCTTCTTAAAACTATATCATGTTATTAGGCACAGACTCTTAAATTCTTTATAAATATGTGCATACAGTATACATCTCCACACACACACACACGAAGCACAAATAAAACACTGACACAAACACTCTCATTTTTCTTTTCATACTCTCACATTAATGATATAAACAACATAGAACAGAATTTAACTGACAGCAGCTGCCTACTATGAGTTTTCAAAATGACCCCCAAATCAGACTCAAAACTATGAACAACAACTAAAAGACAATAAATTCTGAAATCCATTTTTAATACCAGAGCTTTACTATTATACCTACAAATACACAATTATAAATATATAGCAATTTGTTCCTATCTGTGATGTGCATTTCTCAGAAAAAATGGAATTGTTTCCTTTTGGATTCTTTGGCCTGCACCTCGAACCCGCATATACAGTAGTAGAGGATACTCTCCATAGTGCATAGTCAAATACCTGTGAAGTTTAGCTACCCAAGTCTCAGAAAGGAGTTAACCACACACACACAATCACACTCTCTTCTTTTCCTCACACATGCACTAACACACACACATGGCATCCAGAAAGGAGTAGGTTAAAGGGTTGAGGCTCATGTTTAGGTCCAGGGTTCATGTTATCTCCTAGGCGATAGCATTCTCCAGCGGTTCCTTCTTATCCGCTTTGCCATGATCTGTCCCCCGCGCTACTGCCAACTCCTCGTTCTTCTTAAGCTCCCGCTGATATTTGGCCATGATAGCGGCGTAGGCGCAGCCGTACACTGCTGCAGCCAGCATCATCAGACACACAATCCCACACACGACGCCGGTGATGATCACTGTAGCAATCGCATGGCGCAAGTTGACAGGCCGTGGCCTCTGCTTAGGTTCACACTCTGGCAAACCCCCTCCACCTCCTCCTCCTCCCCCGCCACCAAAACCCTCACCCATCGCCATGGGGACATGGATAGCGTGGCTAGAGGGATGAGCATGGTTGCCATGGGTGTGGCCTCGTAGTAGCCTCTCGTTCTCCAAGTGGTTTATGTTAGCAAAAAGGTAATGGTAACTTGTCGTCATGCAGGCATGGAAGAGTTGGTATGGGACTTTCTGCAGGTCTTTATCCCTCATTTCTTCTGGCTGGGAGCAAAGCACCTCATCCACCACTCCACCTTGGGATAAGAGTTACATGTTTAGATTAGAGAGGGGCCTTGAAGAAGAACTGAGGGCCAGGAGGGAATAGGGAGGCATGCATCAGTTGTTGTATATTAAAAATACATTACCTTTGTTAATTGCCCATTTCCTTTTTGGCAGCTTACTACAGAGGAGGCCACAATCGTAATCATCATAGCTGAGCCTGATCAAGCCCATTACATAGGATATGTATTAATGTAGGGTGTATGGCTTACTTTAATGGGCCAAATTAGCAAGTGTGATTTGATTAACACCTCAACCAGTGGAGCCAAATGAATAGTCTGTTGGAGAAAACGTTGAGTTAGGACTTTATCAGCTGCCCATTGTTTCTCCCCCGTAAAGCCCTTTATTATTTATCTCTCTCTCTCTCTCTCTCTCTCTCTCTCTCTCTCTCTCTCTCTCTCTCTCTCTCTCTCTTTCTCTCTCTCTCTCACACACACACACTCCCTTTCTGACTGCCCGATTAACCACTTGCTTTCTATGAAGCATTAATCCTTCTATCTGGGTCCATTGTTCTGTTTTGCAGTAATTAGAAGCCTCTAAAATAAAAGCTGTGGCAGGGTAACATAGGCATGTAGGCGGGCCCGGCAACTCCAAGCAAGTCTAGCTTTCACTGTACAGTGGTTATTTTGTTATCTAATGCTTGCTGGGGTTGGTCTAGCAAGGAAAATAATGTTGGCAAATTCCACTCTTAATACACTCTATCTCTGGCTGTAGAGATCACAAGCATAGTTATAAGAGCTGCTGCATGGAGTGCCTAACATTACAACACTATTCTGTTGCTGCTTGGTACATTTAGCTAAGCTATAAAGTCAGGCAATGTCAGTGAAGCAACAGTCAAAAAAAAGATCCTGCTGTAAATGTTAATAATGACCATAACAGTGTCAGCTCTGACATGCATGTGGTCACCTCCGCAAACACAGTCCTCATCAGATGTTCATAATAGTATAAAAAAACCAAAACAACATACAGCATGACACACTAATTCAACCACCGTTAGTTACTGACAGACCTTTAAGCCCATTCTTAACTCTTCTGTGTACATCTTTCCAAGTGCAAAATCCATATCCTCACCCTGCATCAATTTAGGGTCAGCCAATCGATGTTAATCACTCAAATAGACTCTCTTTGTGTAAACTGGTCATTTAAATAGAGTCCAGCCATTTCTACTCTTGTTCTAGTTCTACTTGTTGTTGTGTTAAAGGTCGGTATTACCATAATGTTCTATTACCAGAATTCAATTGAATGCCATGGAGGTAGTACGATGGATGCAAGTTGGAAGCATTGCAGACATTGCTCTAGCCACTTCCTGGAGCTTCAAGCGGTCTTACCTTTAAAGAGATATGTCTCCAGCCAGAGTTTGAGGCCTATGAGCTGGCAGTCACACCTCCATGGGTTACTTCGCAGTGCGATGCTGTCCAGGCGTGTCAAGGCCTCCAACAGGGAGCGGTCCAATCGCGTTAGCTTGTTGTGCGCTAGCCCCAGGTGGCTAAGGTTCCTCAAACTGTCCCCCATTGCTCCAGGCAAACCCCACAGGCTGCAGGAAGGGACATGACAGGGAAACACAGGATACAATAAGCTCTGCTGGATCACTTTTACAACATGTATTGTTTGACAGTGGCCAAATAACACATTGGATATTTTACAGTTTTGATGCTTAACCTGTTGTGTGAGAGGTCAAGGTGTGAAAGTGAGCGGATAGGTCCAAGTAACCGCTTGTCAAGCTCTCTCAGGCTGTTGTAGGCCAGGCTGAAGCGCTGTAGAGTTCTGAGACCCAGCAGGGCAGTCGGCGAAACGGACGTTATAGAGTTATTAGATAGATCGAGAATGCGGACAAGTGGTATTTCCCGGAAAGCCATCGATCCTAATCCCCTGATACGGTTATCTTGGAGATACAGTTCTTGGGTGTCTGGATGCAGTCTTCTGGGGATGTCATACAGGCCTCGACCCCGGCAGTCCACTACTTTGGTGTTGCCATTGCAGCTGCACTCCTTTGGACAGGCATGTGACAGAGAGAGGAGGGAGAGGAGGGCACACACCACTACCACTGTGGAGATAGGGAGACATAATATTAGATCATCAACAGATGCTTCTGTGTTTGCTGCTAAATATGAAAAAAATGAATTCTAGTGTGACTAAAGATTTGATCTTTCTCAGCAATACCCTGAAGCATTATTACATAATTGCATACATTCACAGCACAGTCCAACTGCCATAATGATAACCTTCACAAATAAATGCCGTTATCACAGAAAATAAACATTTAAGTGCATATTAACGTGTTTGAAAATAAAGCAGTAAGAAAAGACTGAAGTTCACCGAGTTTTCGCCCATATATTACTGTTCTTTTTCGATATCACCAAGAAAGTAAACTACTAATATGCAAACTCCCACTTCCCACCCTCCCCTATACAGTGGCCCTTGGTGACTCCACCAAAGATTCATAACCCCTCACCCACACTCCACCCACACAACAATCCATATGCAGCAGATATTAGGTGTCTGATTCCCTTTCGAGATGACTTCACGTGTCCATTCCTTCTGGTACATTACAGCAGTATTTATAGCATTGGCTGGACTAGCTGGAGGCTCAATGAAATGAAGCTCAATCCCAAGCCTGGGAATGTAGCCGGCTCGCGCGTTACACTCGTAGATCCTGAACAGATTGATTAGCTGCACCATGTTTATCTTCAGGTGGCATCGCACACGAGAATGTTCACTTACATATTCCTTTGTGATGAAGCAGCCGCAGGTCTCATTTCAATGTTAAATGAATACAGATTCATATTAAGGACCTTTGATCAACTATAATAATCAAACTACCATTGAGGAATGTTACATATTTCAATGGGACACAAACAATAAACAAAGTGTTTATTCTGTCATCACACAACACTCATCTCACACAACTGCTGTTTATCAGTGATGATAGAATTAGTAGATAGAAGTCTACTAATTCTACTGACAATAATTGGACATCTTGCTGTTGATGGTGATTTACAAGTTAGTCTTTTACGAGTCCTAGTTTTAATTGCAGGTGTTAGTCTGGTATGGCGACTCTGTTGCTGTATTATATTGTCAGTGCATCAACAAAAATGATGAGAATATGGCTGGGTTGTAGTGTTGTGTTAATTGCATCCTTGTTAGTGAAGTGTGTGTGTGTGTGTGTGTGTGTGTGTGTGGTGGGGGGATGCATTCTATCACATGTACTTGCACACGTGTGCACATTCTCATGAACACACTCATATACATACAATGCATGGACGCACACAAACAGCATCAGCTCAGTGGAGCATTGTAACAGCAGCTCTGGAATGAGGTCAACACAGGAGAATGGTTTTTGCTGGGATGTGTCCCTCCAGACCAAAGTACACACAGAGTAGCTTGTAATGACATGCACGCAAGTCGGCTTGAAATCACCTTGATGGCACTGCTAATGCCTGTTTACAACAGGAAACACTCAATGAACAGCTATAAAGATAAAACTGAATATAGTGCAGATGCAGTAATACATTACATCCGTCTTTCTGTCTGTGTGTACATTTAACTGCTTTCATTCAGGAATCGTGCATGCAAGGAGCAGTCCTTGTTTAAAGAACATGTATTTCCACAACACTGAGCCATTAATAGCAGCCCCCCTAGCCATGCACATGTAAACACATACACAGATGCACTCAAGTTGCTATTCTTCCCAGCGATGGAGCTCCTACCTCTCATATCTGCCAGTCGTCCTTGGGTCACTTGGATTCAGTCTTCTTTTAGCTCCCTTTTTGGATTCTAGTGTCTGTCATGGGTTGGTGATCCATTAGCCATCAGTAGTAGGTTGTGATCAGCTGTCCTGACTCTCATCTAGTGGGCTGATGTGGTCACTCAGTCGGAATTAGAGAAGCTGCGATCAGCAGCAGAAACGTGTGGTTGTCTTCAGGATCCCCAATACTGCCTGCACGGGTATGAAACCCCATCAGAGCGGGCAGATCAGAGAACAGAGCTTAAGTCTGGGAATCACTGGAGCTAGGGAGCTCTGCCTCTCTCGCGCGCTTTCTCTCGCTCACTCGCTCGCTCTCTCTCTCTCTCCCTTCGCTCTCTCTCGTTCTCTCTCTATCTTGTTCCATACCTCTCTCACTGCCTCTCAACCTCTTTTTCTGTCTCTTGTGTTTTTCTTCAAGCTGTTTTTTTCCCGCCTTTGTTTCTATTTTCCCTTTTCTCTTGCTCCTTGATTTAATTTGATTTCTGCTCCTCTATTCAATCCATTGGGGAAATGTGATGGGGTGTCATCTCCCAGTGGACAGCTGCTCCTCTTAAATCACACACACACACACACACGTACGCTGACATTTGTGTCACCTCCTATTGCTGTGGCAAGAGTTGTGACAAGACAAAATTAGATCTGGATTGCGTCGTGTCGAATACGCAACAACTCCAAACACTTCAATACGCAGTGAAGACATTCGGAGGATGCCCATTGCTGTGGCATGCTTTGATGATATTATGCATGGGTCGTGGGCTGAAGGGCTGGCAGAACACGCCCCCAGCACAGCAACACAGAACGCACGAATGCACACATACGCATGCACACTCACTCCCAGCAGGATATTAAGCTGTTGCAGTTGTTGCTCGGTTTTTATGCATACAAATGGATTGACTGTTAAGCTTATATGACCTCATGGTTCGCTTGAAGGAGAAGCAAAAACTGGACAAAGCAAGAGACAGAAAGAGATTAATGATCAAATCATGTTGAACAATGACTATGATTAAGCTTACTAGCTGACCTTGGCTTGTTTGACCTCCTCCTGTCCATCCATATTTATATCCTTTCTTCTGCTGAAGGGCATCACAATTATTTTCATTCTGTCATCTACGGTACTAAGTGAAGTCAATAAGTGTCACCAGCTTATACCTGGGGGATTTATAGTAGATGTGTAAAGATATAAGCCTTGAGCAAATAAGGCACACATGGAGATGCTTTAAAAAACAAAACCATGTATAGGATCATGAACCTGCCCACTCACATGCACTCTTGACTGGTCATGTGCGTCTACATATGCAAATACATCCTCAAATGTGTGATGGCACTTCCGTTCATATTGCTGATGTGTACAGACTGCAGTGTCTGAACATGTTAGGAATCAAGTTTCCAATAAAAAGAGAGCGAGAGAAAAGTAAACAAGCTCTACTATTTAATCAGATTGTCATATATTATCACCGTGTGCATCTGGCATGGGATTAATGCCTGAAGGGCAACCTACAAAGATGGTTGGCTTATTTTGTTCTGATCTTTTAAATTCATTCAGAGGTATTTTTTCAAATTATTTTCATGTGTAAAGCAATATAGTGCTTGATGAGTTTCAACATAACTCTTTTATTTATTGTATTTATTTAATTGTGATTTTGCAACAATGATTAGGAAGGAGAGGCCATTGGAGCCTAAATCTTGTAGACTGCTGGCATCCTCAACAACAGCCTGGTGTTCTGCTCCTCCTCTGAATGTAGCTCAGCATCTTGAATGTTCCGCCCCTGTGCTCTGCAGCTGCTGAGGAACGCACCACCACGTTTGAAAACACTTCATCTCAGACAGCTCTTTGTGATTGTGGCGCTTGTGTGGGTTTATGCTTGTCCTAAAGGTGCTGTCCCTGGCATGTGAATTAAAACATGCCCATATCCTACACTCAGAGAGAATAGAAACACTAATGCTGGTCCTTTCTTCAGCACGGACACGGACACAAGCATGCACACACTCGGCGGCACCCTCTTGCTGATGGATGTATACTTTTATATAATCCTTATTAGAATCCCCAAATATCTGTAGGATTTAAAGCGGCTGTCAGCTCTCTCTGCCTGGGATTGCATTGATAGCAGATTGGAGGTGCGGTGGATTTAGAGTGGTGTTTAATGTCTCTTCATCTTTGGACTCATAAACCCAGCTCAGGGCATAAATACCCCCAAGTTCTTAAATCATACCTAGGGAAATTAAATGTTCCCCCGTAGTACAGAAAATTCCAGAGCATTAGTGAGACAGATTTAGGCTGTTCTCTTTTTGCTCTGAGCCGACTTCCAGGTAGCAGCCAACATCGTTTTAACCTCTGAATACAAATTCACCGACCAAACTGCTGTACTGCTTGTATTGGATTTATCTTTCCACAAACAATTTTCCTTGCAGAACATATTCTATACTATGTAACTATATTCAAAATATTGAATATATATTCATCTTACAATCTAATAATAATTGAGGTTAATAATAATTTAAGGATTCGGATGATTTTAATTATTTGAAGGTTTCATGTTTCAGAATTCACAGTATTTTTATCTGACAAATCTTCGTTTTTACAGCATTTTTAAGAGCAGATGATCCCGTCTCTGTCATTGGCTTAATGATCGAGGTTCTCCCTGGTTTTATACCATGTGTGTTTCCAATGCTGTTGCCCAGCATCTTAAATTAGTCTCTCCTTCTGGGTTTTCCATGTGGGTGTAGAAATGGTGGGCTGCTGAAAGGGTTTGGCAAAGCTTCTGACAGGATAATCTGCACCTGTTCCTCTGGGCGAGGGCTAAAACGGGCCGCAGCAGCACCTCACTGAACACCGCACTCGGACAATCACGCTAAAAGAAGTGCAAACCAATATAATTATGATAATGTTCATAATGATACTCTTGTCATGTCGATGCTGAGGCTTTTTAGTATTTTTTAAGCTGTAAGTGATGTTTTTTTCTGTGGATCCTATCTACATACACACTCACTGTTTCTCTCATTCTCTGACTGTGTTTTTCTATGTGAAGTATCATACAAACAGCACTGTGTCACAAGGGTCCCTTTTCTGAAACACTAGGCTGTAAATGACTCATATAATCATATTAATATGAATACTGATTCTAAATGCATTACAATAGTGATATTTGTGTCTATGTGTGTATAGAATCCAAATTATATCACAACATTTGTGCAATAAGAATATGTATTGTTTAATTATATATCTACCAATTTCTAGATTATGGAGTCTGATGAGTCTCAGTAGAAATGAATACATACTGAAGAAGCTAGTTCAGGCAGACAACTGCAGCTGCACTTTAATACTATGTAACATGCTTCATACTCCAATAATCTTCTTCCATTCACATCCTCCAAATTTGGCGGTCTATTTAAGTTACACTATTTCCCATCTCCCCCTTTTGGCTGTCAATGCCTCTGCTGCTACGTCAGTATTGGCTGGGGGGGTGCAGTTATGAGGCTGGGGTCTAGGGGCCTTGAGATGGCAAAATATCATGTTTTCAGCTACATCCATATTGATTTTATTTCATTTTAGATTTACGTATTTCAAATCATGCTTATGTAATAGTGATGAGAATCAGGAGTTCATAATTCAATTATTAAACGATGCATCTCTATTTTGGTTTTAAATATAGTGAGATTTTTTCCTTCAAATCGTTCAAACCAATTCCTATTAAATAGGAATGATACAGTATGATGGTGTATGATACAGTTGATGTGCTACATTACTTATATAACATGTGGAAAGATTGCACCCCTAAAAAACATTTATACACACATATATAATGAGTATGTGGAGTGTTTACCAACCCACAATCTGTGAAATAAGGGTGAATACAGGCATATTCAGACAGACAGTTTAAAACCCCCAAATAAAAGTATGAACCTTAAAATGAACATGATGTTCCCTTTAAATCCATCTGAATGCCACATTCTGGTTCATTTAGTTTACCACCTGTGGTCACACTGTATTTGAATGAAGCCGTAAATTGTGCTCCTGCATAGACTTACACACACTAAATGCATGGCAGACCCCCACTGAGACAAAGCTATGGTCCTCTGAGTCTTAGTAGCAGGGGGTAAAGGGAGAGGAGGACGAGGAATAGAGGATAGAAGTTAAAGCCTGTGGTGAACGTGTCAATCTTTCCTCATCTAACAAATGTGTCAGCTAAAAGCTGAGACATTTTTTTCCCTTTCAAGGAATTGTGGTCAGATCTGTGCATTTGAAACCTGCTGGGGTGAGGCTTATGGAAGTGAGAGCAGCTCTGTATGGGGATAACAGGATAACAACAGGGAGGCAGACTGAGGAATGGGATGGATTTCATGTGGGCACAGAGAGAGGTCTGCTTCACAATCGTGTGAAACTGCATTTTGAGTGTGGTTAGGGACATCTGTGCACATGTGTGCAGATAGTACAGTATTATATACAAACACACACTTCCAGAAATATAAGCTGACACATGTATGATGCAGAGTGTAATTACCCTTTTGGCCTATTGTGTCCTGCAGGGTTCACTGGATACATCTGAGTGTACATTAATAAACAATCTCTGGCCTGTAGGGGGACTTCTGTTGTGACACGGATCACAGTGCACTTGCACTTCAACGAATAGAGCACACATTTCAGTTGGAACGTCTCTGACTGTGTCATCTCTCTTTCAGCTGTGGGCATCCAGATGAAACTGGAGTTCTTTCAGAAGAAGTTCTGGACAGCCAGCAGACAGGTTCTTATGCATCACACATCCTGCATGTGTACATATTCACATATACATATATGTATAATGTAAAGGCATAAGACATAAAATAACCTATTGTTACTCCCTAATGAGAGTAGTTTAAAAATACAGAAAGAAACAACACAAACAAGCCAACTTTTTGCTTTTCCATAAAGTGTCCTTTGTTTTATGTTATATTTATACTTGAATAATAACTTGAAATATCTCTACATGATATGTTTAATAAGTCAAGGACCCACAAAAGCTCTTTGGATTGTTCAGAAGAACATTTACCATGTTAAGGTCATCCGTCCTTTTCATTCCATTTATTTATTTGAAAAGGATTTTGGAAGACAGTCGAGGTTTTTCAGCTGACAAACAGAATCTATGAATCTATAAACATTTGGTGTGACACCCAGATACAGTAGGTGTATTCTTCTTATCTTACAGTGTGCAGCATTGGATGGGAAATGCTCCATTAGCTGTGATGATGAGGTCGGTCAGCCTTCCTTTTCTCCATCAACCATGCAAGATTCTGTCACGTTTACTTCATACAAATGCTTTAACATTGTGTTTATTATTGAACAGAATATTAACTGCTACCTCATCGACAACAACGGCTTCGTTCTGGTAGCAGAGGACTATACTCTGGTAAGATATCGACACACAAAGAGACACATAGAGAGGCAGGTCATGCAAGTTCAGTGTAAAAACAAATGCATAAACGTCAGCAGCACCAGGCTATAAAAAAACATTGTTTGTGGCAAATGAGAGTATATAATTCATATTAAGTCAGATTTAAGATGATATCAGAGTCGACTGAGCCTGGGCTAACATTTCCGAGTGTACCTCTTACGTTTGGTTCCTATTCTAATTCTAAAGGAGACCTGCAACCCCAGCATAAACCCTCTGCTGAGCTGTCACCAGACATGCTGTCACTCTGGCTTTGGCTCATCTAGAAGCCAGTCCGCTGGCTGTCACTGCCCTTCCTTTCTTTTGCATGTTCTTTTCATGCGTCTCTTACTCGCTGGCCACCATTCTTTATTTGATCTTATTTAGAGGTGACGGAGCATGTAGTGTTCTGGTTGTCAGGTTGTTTCATGGCATTGCTGTTATGTAGACATCATTGACCGACAAGGTGACATTCATTCCATCCGTCATCGTGTTGTGTTAAATGTGTGAAGTCGGCCTGTTTGGGAGAGCTGGAGGATCTTACCATGCTGTGTCATATCGGGTAGCTTCATGTTGTTACTGGGTGGAGGTTTCCGGAGTGGGAGGTGTGATCTCTGCATTCCAGGTGTCAAGACAATTAGGATGTGGAGGAATAGAGGATTGAGTCTACCCTCCCGGTCCCGTGTTTCATATGGCTGCTACCGGATGCTCTTGGTTTGATAGCTTTGTCCCTGTGGCGTCACCTGGTCGGCAGCAGACAGGTGGAGACCTGTGAAGGTGTAACAGTCACACTGGGCTGGATATTGAAGATTATTAATACAGAAAGGTGACATATTTATTCATAAAGCTTCTCAAATGTTAAAATCTGCATACAACAATGGGATGGTTGTCCTTTGTTGCACAACTTTGATTTAAGGCTTTATGTTTCAGAGATTTAGTTCTTAGTTCTGTCCCAAAAAGGCTGAAAGTGTGTTTGCATCACAGACTCATGGCCACTTGGTCATTTGGCGAAGCAGAAGGGGGGGTCCTACAGACCGTTTAGCCATGTGGGATGGTGTCTGTGCACTTTGGGGTTTGGCAATTGAAGGTTTCTCATATGCAATCTGATCTGTCCACTTTTGTACCTGGAAGAGCTTCTGGCATTTTAAACACATCATTTTATGGGGGTTTTTACATTTTTTCATGATTTTTTTCTAAGGAAAACATAACCCCCCTGGACATGACTATCACCGGCCCACAGGCATTATATTTTCAGGTTGTCTGTCCATCCATTGTTAGAAACAGAACGTCCACCTGGATTCAAGGAATAACAAATTAGAAGTTGGTGGTCAAAGGACGCTGTGACTTTACAAAACACGTTTACGGCCATGACTCAAGAATGCGTGTGCTCATTATGACACATTTCACACTAATGTCTGAAAGGATACAATGATGTATGACATGCATCTAAACCGGATGTGTGACTGGTTAGTGACGGCATACAACCCAGAGGCTGTCATTCTGGTTTTTGTAATAAAAAAATATATATATATATTTCTTTGTTTTTCTCAGACAGGAAAATTCTTTGGAGAAGCAGAGGGTGCTGTAATGAGTAAGCTTCTGCAGATGAGCTCTTTCAAGAGGTAAGTATTTCAGACTGCATGTGTGTGTGTGTGTGTGTGAGTCTGTACTTATAAGTGCCAGCACAAGTGTATCTATGAGTGTATGTAAATGTATGTGCATAATATCAGGAAAGCCACAGAATGAGAGCATGTCTCCCCTCCTGCTGACAGCTCCTAACCTGGCCAATCGTGTTGAGCTATTCAGCACTGAACTCCGACCCCTCGCTCAGCAGAGTTCTCCGTTAGGGGATTACAGCAAATCTTTTCCTGAAACGAAGGAATTAGGAGAAACCTGAAGTCACACACACACACACACACACTCACGCAGATACTGCATGTTGCAGAGCTGTTTCTCCTGGAAAACGCCAGGAGCGGTGGGTGGCAACGTTCTGCAATTAATTTGGAAATGTAACCCTGGAGGATAACTTTACCAGTATTAAAGAGCAGAAATGTAGGGAAACAGACACGGACAGGCACATATTGTAGTGGAGTCAAACTGGTATGTTGAGCCTTTAGAGAACGTGTTTGCAGAAGCTTAAAAACCACATTTCCAACACTGCAGCTCTGCCTTCAGGAAGTGGGTGAGGAGAAGTTAGCCATGTTGTCTCTGAGCATAAAAATCATAGGTGAGAAATCATTGCACAAATAGACAACCACGCCTGTTTATGGGACAGATGAGCATCACAAGCTGACAGCTTTGGTTTCCAGTCCCACTCCTAAAAACAAAGAGGCCTACAAGTGCTTTCACTGAATCTTTAATGCCTGATGATGAGGGATTGTTTAAAGTGCAGGCATATGATGAATGAATAATATGACTTGTGTCAGTGCCGAATGAGCATGATAAGTAATAGAGCTTATAAATGGTAACATTAATGAATCCAGTACGATCTGTCGTAACCCAATACCATCTGTGGAGAGTTAATGTGCTACGTTACAGAACAGTTTTCGTCTCGGAGGAGAAAAAACATTCAAGACGTTTTAAAGTCGACACCAAGCTGCCAGCTTGGATTTATTCATCAGCATCAAGGCCGCAGATGAAGACAAATATGTCGACAAATTATTTTGAGTTGCTTTTGGATTATCCGTCTTTACAAATAAGCAATGGAAAATGAAACTATTAAAAACAGGGATGTGCTCCCATGCAAAGCAAATTAAGGCACACACGCAGACACACACACACACACACTCATATTCAGCAGTCAAACGGCCATGCAAACACACACACACTCTTAGTCATACACAGATATTACATTATAGTTTGCTGCTAACACCATTATGTGGCCTGGCTTAGCACTAATTGGTTCCTGGCCCTGTGCTGGAGCTGTGTGTCACCGTGACTGTGACTGAGGTTTGAACATCGCCCAGCGCTGCGGATAGACCGGCCCACTCAGACATCACACACTTGCACATGTCAAGTCTATAGGAACTTGTCCACAGGCTATGAGAAACACAGCCAGTGTGTTTGTGCGTGTGAATGTGTGTGTTAGGAAGCCGTTCAATAACCTCATCCAGACAGACCCAGACCTCACACCCTCAGGGTCCACTAAGCCCTTAAATCCTCTGATACCCCCCCTCCCCAATATCCCCAAATCATCTAAACACACACACACACACACACCTTCCTACATCACTTCGAGGAACCTCTCAGGGAGCTCTCAGCTTTCAGTTGCTTTCCTTTTCCCATTCTTGCCACATCCATCTAATATATTATTCGTAGGTTAAGCGGCATTTATAGCAGAGGTGGGATCTTTCCTGCTTCCCACACATCAGTGCTAAAGACCCCCCAGGCATGTAATAGTATAGAGAATGTGGGAATCAAGACGTGTGTCACCTTATCTAGCCTACACCTCCCTGGTACATGCGTTAGTTGTTTATAAAAACATTCATCCTGTCTTAAGCTCACTGTATCTCACATGTCTCTGTCTTTATCTCTCAGAGTCACTCTGTATGACTACCAGGCTCTATGTTGGGTCTTTTCAGAGAGTAGTGACAGTGGACACACACTGCTGGATGTGAGTATTCCATCTGTTCACTCTGTTCAACCCACACCATGTGATGCACTGTTGCGTATTAAGTGTTTATTTTGTATCTGATTAATATTCCCTCTTTCTTTTTTCTCCTTAGCCTTACTTTGCTTTCTTCTCAGCCATGAAGTGGATCCTGACTGAGCTCGTCATGTAAGTCTTCTGTGTACGTGAGAGTGTCTTCTGTCTGTAATGTGCTCGCCGGCCGCTTTCGAAGGACTCATATGGTGGCCCCTGTTGTCATCAGTGTGTGTATGCGGCTATATATAAACTGTATGTTTGTTTACGAGTGGCTCCACATGCACGCCGACGTGATCATCACTGATCACGAGCGGTAATGGCTACCTGATGTTTCCTGGAGCACGGGTATTCCTGTGATGCCACGTTGTGGTTGAGTCTTCCTGGGTGGTCTGTTGTCGCCACAGTGCATCATGTGAGGATTGAGTTGTCTGCGCTGATTTTACAGCTGGTCACAGTGCAGACAACTTTCTGTTTATGAAATGATTTTGAATTGATGTTTTACTTGCGCTTCATCAAATAAAAAGTTACAGTAAATAGTCACATATGAGTGTGAGGTCAGAACTGAAGGGTAAAAATGTAACAATACAAACCTCTACCAGGAACTGAGTATTATAACACTCACTTCTTGAAGTGATTTAAAAGCATATACACATAACAGAATTGCACCAATGATAGCTGAGGGAAGGATTCATATCTGCACCATTGTTGCTTTTAAAACTAAATTGATCATCGTTTGTTCAAATAAAATAAAAAATCAGACTGTTTCTTCAGAAATATGTATTATGTAGTTGAAAATGGTCAGAATGCAGTCGAGAGCGTTACAGTCTGTATTATATAAGCATGTGTTGGAGTGTATTGTTATGGTCGATGTCTTCTCCGTATTTAGATTCCTGGTGGAGTTTAACTTGTACAGCTGGTGGTACTCTGACCTCACCGCTAAAGGTAAGGACTCACTCTTTGGTGATCTGCTTGTTCTCTGAGTGTGTTTCTGAAGCACACCCACACATGCACACACTAAAGTATACACATCATATATATATATATATATATATATATATATATATATATATATATATATTGTATACAATATACAATATACGACATACGAAACGATAAAGCCCTTTTTACCCTTTATAGATATTTTCTACATCTCAAAAATGTTTTTCACTGTAACCAAGATTCTTTTGCAGCATCCATTCCAGCCTTGAATTGCATCTCCAATGGTTCTCAGTATTTTCATTTATTCATTTATTTATTTTGGTCCTGATTTTTCAACATCCTGAACTAAAAGGTTGAAAAAAATGTTTTTGTATTCAATGATCCAAAACACTTGTTTCCATTGCCAGGAAGTTAGAACGACCGCTATTCTCCTTAGTAAAACAAACAACGAAAAGTAACAGACACTATTTTCGTGGAAACTGGATTTTTTTTCTTCTTCTTCTTCTTGCAATTCACGTTACTTCATTTGGATTCAGTAGTTCCCAACCATCAACTATTTAAATTTAACCTAATTGTGTTTAAAGTAATATTTCATCTGAAGGCGTTTACCTCAACACAGCCATGTGCTGCAATAAATGAATAACACCTAATTTTCCAGCTTCTAAAACATGTGTTTTTTAAATAATAGTTTTTGCAGTCTTGCAAAGAATAAAAGCTATTTTTGCCCATAAATCCATTAATGTCTTTATGTATGACAATCAAAATGCTGTTTGCTTTTGATTGTTTGTTTTTCTAAAATACGGAATATAAGGATGAAAACATCCACTGACACATACGTTCAGTTTTCCATCCTGCTGCTTGAGCAGTCACGGAACAAAGTTCATTGCGTCCTGTAAAAACAACCAGTGTCCTCAGCACTGACCTCCCGTCTCCATCTTGATCTCCCCTCCATTTCCTCTCGGTCTGAGTCAGTGTGACCACTGGAAAAACAGAATAAAGAGGTACAATCCAAAAGCAAAAAATGGCAGAACATGAGATTGCCTGGAGTGACCTCAGTGTGGGAGCGGGTGTGTGTCTGTGCCTCTACATGTATTTGTTTGCGTGTCCAGAGGGGGTTGTTCTTGATGGTTTTAGGATCTGTAAGGATGTATGTCATATTGGTCGTGGTGGGAAGCAATATCCGCTTCTTAACAGGAGGCAAGAAAGGCTTCTTTCTTTCTTTTCTCACTCTATCTCTCTCTCCTTCTCTGGTTTTATGTTTACCTTTCTTTTTCTGTCTCACGTTCCTCCACAAACTCACCCACATTCTCATATGATACCCGCCAAGCTATGAACGCTGTGATGCCTTCTGCTTTATGGTGTGTTGAATACCATTTGCCCATTTGAAATGAAAGCCTCGCTAAGCAGCATCATATAGTAGTATTAATTCGAGCCAAAACTAATATAAAATTATTTTGTATGTGAATGTGAGAGAGAGAGAGACAGAGAGAGAGAGAGAGAGAGAAAACCACAAAATGAATGTCTATAAAATGCTTTCCTTGCACAGTCTTATCCCCAATGAAGTGAAGCTGGGCATCGCTGTTCTGGCAGCCGACACAATTTCACAGCTGGCTAGCCTCAGGTCTTAGCAGCACTTTCTATATCTTTCTACAATAGAGAGACAGGCCTGTGACACACAGCTGAAACACCCCAATTTAGCAGCCCATAACCCAATCTACACAGCCTCTCAAGCTGAACTAATCCCACACGATTATACATGTAGGACGCGTTTATCGCATGCATATAGTTTATATACAACTATGCACACACTTGTTTTTCACTCAGCAACACTGCAACACTGATATGCAGTCGTCAAACTGCTCCGTTCATATCACACACATAATCCACCATCATTAGAAATCTGTGTTGCAAATACCACTTTGATGAATATGAAATGTACAAATAACAGCATTTTGACATTTTTAGATTGAATATGCAAATGGGGATTATGGTCTCAAATGAAAATAAATTGAGCCTCACTCCCCTCCCCACCCTCTTTCCATCCTGTAGCATTGTTTCAAACCTCTGGGTGGCAGGAGAGTTCAAGCCATTTTGCATAAATGGGTGGCCTAGTTTAACACGGGCAATATCTCCAGCAGGACAAGAGGCAGCTCTGATTCCGAAGTGCTGCTTTCTTTCAAACTTGTATATTTACAAGGATGTGGTGTGTTTAACTGTTTGCTTTCAATCTATTTGCATTTCCACACTTTAAATATGTATTTGACTTTTAAATGAATGTTCCATGGCTTTCTCATTCAATCTCTATTTCTATATGTCTCTCTCTCGTTCTCCCTCGCTTCTCCTTCCTCCCCCGCAGCCCAGAGGCTGGGTCGAACCACGCAGGTACCATGTGACACAGAGTACCCGGCTTTCGTCTCCGAGAGAACCATCAAAGAGACCATGGGCAACGTGGACTGTGACGGATGCATCAAGTATGAGACACACACACACACACACACAGACATGTGAAAACACATTAACAACAATGACAGAGTAAATAAAACTCTACTGTTCAGTTAAACACCTTGGATATCATCAGACCAGTATGCTCCATAAAACAAGCCAACAATGAAAAATGAATTATCCTGTTAATCCTCATCTTGACGAAAGATTTTTTTATCTCTGAGATCCCCGATAATGAGAAACACGTTTAAATCATTTGTTGTCTGCTGAAAACACTTCTATCCAGGCGATCCACCAGAGACACACATGCAGACACTCACTCTCTCCTCCGGCAGTTTGAAACACAGGCGTTTAAAGATGAGGGAGAGAGGTGGAAAAAAAGGCTTCCTTTAAAAATGGGAAAATGAGTGTGGTCCCCATTAACAATTTGGGCTTTTCTGTCAGGCAATTGTGGGGTGTTCTCTGGATCCCTCCAATGCGCCCTTCATTGCTCCCAGCTGTGGAACTGCCAGGGAGGCTCAGAACCCTGTGTATCTGTGTGTGTGTGTGTGTGTGTGTGTGTGTGTGTGTGTGTGTGTGTGTGCCGGTGCGGCCCCAAAAGGTCAGTGGGGTAACCACTGCCCTGGGTGCTAGGAGTAAAATGTGGCTGGGGATGCAGTCACACCACCAAACACACACACTGTACTGAGACTGAAGTGAGCTTCAGAGGAGGATGGCCTCATCTCCAACGATGACACCAGAGCTGGGATTAGCGGGCAGGGCCGTGTGCTGTGAGCAATATGTCGCCTTCAAATAAATCTCTTTTCTAAGCACATTGAATTTGACAACGTAAAATGGAGTTTTTATATTGGTTTTATGGAATTTTATAGCTCACATTAGTAATAGAGGATATTGGTGATAAACATCTGTTTCACGTTACAAGCTGACTGAGGCCTTTCTCTCATATTTTCATTGGGACACGTGTGAGCTTTATTCTCTAGGAAATATGCCCTAAGCTTTTGCCTGTTAAATCTCTCTTTAGCGTGTTTTGACTATGTCTGCATGTGATGTCGGTATTTGTATTTGTCGGTTACTTGCTGATGGGCGAGACAGAGTGACGGATCATGAGAAACAATAGAGCAAATGATATAACGGCTTAGATTGCCAGGTTCTCCAACTGTAACGTGAGATTTAGGACAAAGAGTGTGTCATTTCTCTCACCAGAGGTCTTCAAGGGGACTATTAGCAACAATACATGCAGCCATATATCCTACTGCTCCGCGGCCCGTTTGCTTTCTCTCGACTGTCCCAGTCCAGCAATGTCCCAAAAAACACAAGTTCAAAATAGCAATGAGCTACAGCTTCAGTCCTATAGTCAGACTTGTAGACGTGGTTTCATCTGTTAGAGATGCTTGAAAGGTCTTTTTTCCCAGGTTGCACTTAGTTTGTCTAAGTTTGTTTCTTTGAAACAGCTTTTCAAACAGAAGACATGTTCTCTTTATAATATACAGTATTTATGAAACCAGCATTCATTATTTTGAAAAGGATGATGTTTTATTTATATTTATATATATTTGTATATTTGTTTTATACAAATGAGTGTTGAATTTTACATGTTAAATTAAGTTAATGTTTTTATATGTTAAATTAATAATTATGTACATTTTAAGACTTTTCTTAGTAAACATTCATTTTTGATGACGTTCATATTTTTCATTTCATTTGTCTATTTTCTATTTTTTTTATTGGCTCTTCTCACGTAGGTTTTGCTATTTTTTACATGTAATGCCACTTGAATTAAAAACATCTAAAAATAATTTAAACATCTCTAATTGAGTCCCTTGAGTAAACTGCTTATTGGAATCATCATCAGGTTTCAGGCAATCAGGCTTGACAAGAGCATAGTGGAATGGTGGTGCCCAGTTTCCCCAAAAGTAATGAGAGAAATGGAAATAAAATGACAGCATTGCTCTGAAAAGTCTCCAGTCTGTTTGTTGAGATTTTACTGGCGCAGTTTCAACTCATTGAATTAGTGATTCCTAAATTGCACACAGTAATTACAGGTCAAACTTCCCAACTGTGATGACAGATATTTCTGAAAACATACAGTGCATGCAGTTATGGTTATGGTTAAGTTATGCAAGGATTAAATCATTGGAAAAATGTGAACTTTCTCTACAGGACACACAAAAATATTGCATTTAGCCAACACTGAGTACGGCCTGGTTTGACCATGAAAGGTAGTACGTTGCCCCTGTTCTGCATAAAATGTAAGAGAAATCCTGTCATCTTAGCTCCTAACCATCAAATGAGCTTCACTACAACTCTGGAAAGATTAAACATTTCCCTTCATGGTCACAAGGGGCGGTTATGTACTGCTCATTTTTGTCAGCTTCTGCTGCAGATTGTGTGATTTGTTTTTGTTAGAAGAAAAAGAACACATGTTTGTGTGTCTTTGTGTGTCTTTTCCTACAGCGCGTCAGCTTTATACTATACATCTGTCTCACTCTTGATTTCTTTCTGTTACTGCCTTATCTTTGTTTCTGAGTGGTCTATCGTTCTCTTTTTTTTTCTCACAAAAACATATTGGATGTCTTTGTTGTCCGTTTCTCTGCTGGCCAAAGCCACTAAAAGCCACAGCACTAGGAGACTAACTCAGGGCCCAGTTGTTACGTTCTGTGTGCTTGTGAGAGTGTGTATGCATGAATGTCTGTCTCTGTGTATCTGTGCATAGCGTACATATCCTTGTGTGCCTTCATATGCGCTGTAGGGCTCCCTTTTCCAGCATGGGGTACGTTCAAGGCCAGCAGCTGTGCTGTCCAGAAGTGTTAAAGTTAGCTTTTTATCAGCAGGCTGAGCTGGGCCGGCCCAGTGCTGTGAAGGGGAGGGTGCAGATTATTAAACATCAGCAGATCCTAATTCCCCTTGATTGGAACTGGCTTGGTGTATTTGCGGGGCTGGTTTGGTTAGCGGTGGTGGGATAACTGAATTAGTGTGCGGTGGATGGGTGCTACTCGGGGCTGGAGGCTGTTTGTGGTCAGAGGAAAGTGGTCGTGTATTGAATGAGTAAGACTGGAGATATTCAGTTTGTGTCTTTCTTCCTCAGTCACAAGAATTGAGAATGTATCTGCATATATTTCTGTATTTGTGAGCATGTGCTCCTACGTGTCTGATGAACGCCTCACGGAGAACCTGATAAATCACCGGCTGGGGCAGACGAGAGGGAGGGAGAGAAGCAAGAGATAAAGAAAGAGAGGTTGACAGAAAGAAGAGATAATCTTTACGACCTCTCTTCTTCATAAAGCTTATCCACGGTCATAAATCGCTGGCCGGGAGGCCGAGGTGAGGCCTGATCTCTCAGGCCAGTAAAACACAACCATGGGAAGCTATGAGCACAAAAGTGTGGTTCCCATTTGTCTCCCTTTTGGAGTGTTTTATATTCTGCAACACTTCATTGGTCCTTGCCTCGGAAAGGATATAACAAAGACAAAAGGAAGGGAAGAAAATGAGGAAGAGGAGGGGAACGGGGTGACTTCGAAGTATGTGTGTATCTCTGTATGTTTCAATTTTATGTATACAGCCCAATATCACATATGTGCCTCAGAGGGCTTAACAATCTGTACAGCATACAACATCCCCTGTCCCGGGACCCTCTCAGATGAGAAGGAAGCCTTTTAACAGGGGGAACAACAGCGACTGAGGAGGGAGTCCTGTCCCAGTATGGACAGAAGTGCAATAGATGTCATGTCTACAGCAAAAATATATGTGTGTCTGTCGATGTCTCTGTGTTTATTGACAGCTGGTGATGAGACGACAGTCTCTTTAGTGCATCTAACCTCCGCCAGAGAGAATGTGAACACAAATCCTCCGACACACATGGACGTTTACATCATGCCCTTGCACCCTGTCTGCTTGCCGATCCATGTCTCAATTCTCTCTTGTTTCCTCTCTCTTCTTCCTTCCTCATCTTTTCTTTTGTTTCTGGCTGTGCTGTGATTGTCAGGTCCTTTGTGATCCAGCAGATCCCCAGCAGTAATCTCTTCATGGTGGTGGTGGACAACAAGTGTGACTGCAGCATGTTTGAGCCAATCACCATGGACCCCATCGAAATCATGTATATCCTTCACTGATAACTTGGAGAGGTAGGGGTGAGTGAGTAGACAACGATGGTGAGGTAACCTGAATAAGAGGAAGTGGTTTTGGAGCTACATCTGACAGGGATGTGAAGATGAGTAAAACAAACAGCACCAGTAAAACCCGGACAGAAAGCATGATTAAATAAGTACCATAATCATCAAATATCAAATGGCTATAAACTCACACAATGAATGAATGAATGCTTTTTTAGGCAACTTTAATGTGTTATACAGCTGGCTTATTGCAGTCCATCCACTTAGGTGGAGGCGTTTATTCTCCTCCACCTCAAGAGTTTCAGTGTACAGTAGTTATATGTGTGTCCATAACTGTTACCGGGATGTAATAGCCTAGAACATTTGATATATTATTTATTTTTGTTTTGTTATCGATTTGTGGGAAAGCTTTGGGGAGTTTGTTTGCCCCCTACCCTTTTGTTGCATGAAAGAGATGAGACCGTTATGAGGGTCAAGATGTGAAGGCACCGGCCTCGAAGTCTGTTTCACAGTGCTGGGTGTGTGTGTGTGTGTGTCTGTGTTTGGACTGTGTTACACAACAGCCCACGCTGCAAGGGGATACTGATCAATAGCAGACACAGCTCAGAGTGGACTCAGACTGAAGGAGCTAAGTTCGTCACCACATACCCGAGCTGGATTCTCCTACAATGTGAATGGCTCTGAGCTTATATGCAGTACAGTCCCGCTGTATATACATATCCACCACTGTTTATTTTCTTGTAGACTGTTTACTGTAGCATACAGCCTACAATTGTGTTGCTATGCAACAAAAGAAAACTCCTCAGACATTGTCCAGAGTTTGCTTCTTTTCCTTTGTCCACGCTGCGCTGCCTCCATACAACTCTTTCTATGGTGCACTCAAAACAAGCTGGAAAGGGTACGCATTGTTATTGCCTTAACTTCAGCTGCACATAATGAGTCCCTCAAGTGCGAGAGGCTGAAGATGCAGAAGGACAGGAGGCGTCCAGATACCTGTCACCCTTTCCACCCAGAGGTAATCTCTCCATGAACACGCATACAGCACACACACAATTCACGTTCTAATATCCCTTTGTTTTTTATTAAAATATTCCATACATGCCTTTCTCTCTAGGAGAACTCAATGGAGTGTGGAGGTGCTGTGGGTCACACCCCGTCTCTCGCGGCAATACTGCTGTGCGTTGTCCTGGCGCTGTTCCCTAGGTGACCAGAGGTGGCCACGCCTCTCCATCCTGAACTTGACTTGGATCGGCTTGGCCCGGCATGCAAAAGAATCGTAACGATGCCACAGAAAAAAACACTCATGTCCTTTATAAAACTGTGCCCAATTCCAACTCAGCACCTACAAAGCCCCTAGCCCCGAGGTACCTCCCTAAAAGACACCTATTTGAAAGGATTATGGATAGCTGGTGCAGCTGCTAAGTAGTGGTCATTACGGTGCTTTAGCAATATCACATGAGCTGCATGGAGAGGTTTCGGGGGAAATACAAAGTTTTGAATATAGTTGTAATGCTAACAATGCACATAGTAGCTTAAAAACTGCACAAGTGGTCCCATAAAACCCACTGACATTCACACCACTATGTTCGAACCTTTGAACTAAGGGCTGGGCTCCGTAGTTGGGCTTGGAACGGGGCATTAGAGCCGTGTAACACCCATGTGGAGAGAGACGGGTGCACATTTCCCCGGCCCTCTCTGACTTTTCATGGACAATAATGATTCTGAAGAATAAAAAAAATTTAAAAAGATGAAGATGATTATATGTGGCTGGGGTCGTGATAAAATGTTTGTCTAATCTTTTTTTTCATGATGAGAAAAAAAAAACAAGTTCTAGTCTATATATGAGGAATAATGAGTTTTATTTATGATTTGCAAGTGGTACCCATAAACTGTGACTATGAAATTTTGAGTCCTCCTGATGTGAGTGGTTGTTAATATTTGAGCTTTGCCTTATTGAACGATATTGGTCCTGTTTGTGTACTTTTGAAATAAAATGATGTTTAAAATGGATGCTGGTGTTGGACCATGTTGTTGAAAAGCAGAAGAATAGAGTTAATATGAAGCATTACTTCCCGTCCCTAGAGACTGTTCTATTGTTGTTGGCAGATTTGGCTGATTAACCCAGTATCTGGTCTTCATGGTTGGCTGTGGGGAAACGTTTGGCTGCTTTGAAGCCTCCACACTGGCAGAGATGTGTGTGTGTGCGTGCAAATATATGTGTTTGTATCGGGTGTTCCCCTCTTCTGCCATTCATGTAAGCCCCACATGAGGAGAGACAATAAAGACCATGACACTAGAATCAAAGGGCAACCACAACATCCATCTGTATGTGTTTAGGGTGGATGGACACAAACATCTTTTTTAACCCTTATACCCGTTTAAAAAAAAGTTACGTTGGTGCTGTTAACTACAAGATTTAATTTGAACTTTACACTGCTATAAAATTATGAAAGATCAATCTTTTTCCATTTTTTTTCATTGTTTTCATCAAGGGTGTTCTTGTTTAATTTATATCATAATTGAATTAATCACAATTAAAAATTAAACCTTTAGATGCAAGTTTTGATCATATACCACCAACCTCTTTTTGAAAAATACACTATAACTCAATATTCTAAAAACAAATTTTACTTTGATTAGTATTAATATTACTGGCTCAGACATCTGAATAATAAATGAGAAAGTTGACTTTGGTGCATTATTACTTTTTGTATAATGTCAGATTGAACAAAAAAGTTACGTTGGTACAGTTAAGGCCAACATTTGTTCCATAGACTTCCATAGACATCAGCTGAAAATCCTTACCACCTATATTTCTCTCCTCTCATACGCACCCACACACAAACACACATCAAAACCATTTTAGTTGAATTTTCTTTTGTTTGTTTTACTGCTTTCCAGCCATGAATTACACAACGATTCCGATTTGTTGTAAAGGGTCGCCAGAGAGGTCAGTGCGGGAGGGGCTAAAATGGGGGAATTTGAGAAATGAGAAATTTCAAGCAAAATCATTTTTTCACTTTAATTTAAACATCTCACACAGTCAAAATTCAGTGGATATGGATGAAACTCCAAAATAACAAAATGCATTCAAAAACACACTTCTGGACCTAATTTTTATTGCTAGTGAACAATCACAGCCAACATTATCGCAATAAATGCAACCCCGACTACACAAATTTCCCTTAAGGGTTAATTCTGACAAAGAGGCCGTACACATACATGCAAGAATAGGATTCATGCCAGGTTAACTCTTGTGTTTTGTGTGTGCGTAGAGAAGCACAATAACAGTAGTGGCCCAGCTCCGGCAGGAGGCCGCTCTGCTGTGGTCTCCATGTCAACGCCAAGGTCCCTGTGGCCAACGACGGGGCATGCTTCATCTCCCGCTCTGTTCCCAACTCTCAACCAGCCACTTCTACCGATCCCGACTTCCTCCTCCACTGAAAGGTAATTCTCACCATCCAAGTGGTCTAATCTATTCTCTATTGTTTCACTGATCTTGTCCCTTGAGCAGAACTGTGTGACTAATCAGTTCCAGAAGATTGTGCTCTTCCTCTTTCTGTGGCCAAAAGACTCCCTGACTTGCTGGTGGGCCATTTATCACTACATAATGGGAGTGGAACTGTTTTAGGACATGAATCCCATCCAGTTTGTGATTCCTTCCTGTTTGCCAGATGAATTATGGGAAAGTGCATCCAATATGCGTACAAAAGCCAGACGTGGTAAAGCAATTTTCTTTCTGGGGAGTTACAATGGCGGCCCTGATGCCATCTCGGGGTCCTGTGACTGATAAATGCTCATCTCCGCTTAAAGCTCTTTCCACCACAAACTAACAGGGAAAGGATAACCCAGATGCTTTAAGGCACTCTTTTCCAAATAGCACACTGCTCACAACATGCAGGTGAGGGGATTCAGTTGTCCTCATGTGATTATGTTGTTTTACATTTTAAAAAATGTAAGAAAAGGGGAAATACAAGAAAAATTATATGTAGAATAGAAGCTAGTAAATACATGCGGAAGTCCCACTGCAAAATGACATTTCTATTGTCATGTCATGGTCCATCAAAAGAAACCCACAGAAAGAGCGTCCACATTCCTTCCCAATGATCCGATATACTCTGCTGTTTGTGGTGGGAAGGAACTCCTGAGAGGGGAGTCACTGATCACCGGGACACAATGCCCTGAAGGTGTCCTGCAGTTCAAAACACATCCATCCATCATCACTCACCCCTCTAAGCCTGTTTGCTCACCATTATCACGACTGCATGAGAAATCTGTTTTGCTAAGACGTCGGAAGACAAATTACAGTGAATCTCACACATTCTAACCTTTCTGCAAACGTCCACATGCATTAACTTAAACTGGTATGAACTCAATAAACGCACGGAGAAGGGGTCACACAGCGGGCAAAGCTTTTGGTGTTACCTCCGATGGAGTGGATAAGCTTGTTTTGCATTGAGGACCACAGATATGTTTAAATGGAAATGATTCTGAGCAGCTGAACCACACCAGGACCACACACAGGCCCGGTGACCACAACACACCACAGCTAGGACAAGCTGGGAAAACATATGCAGGATTCCGTCGGCATTCCAGAGAGTGACTTACAAAATGTCAGCTCTACAACCCATTCGGTATGTATTCTTATATTTGCATAGAGGACAGGCTAACAAGTGAATGTCATTTTAGAGAAGCAATGACAGGAAAGAGAGAGAATCATTTTAGCATAGATTATGTTGTTCTTTATTTTATGGATATTATTTGCAGTGCCACTGGCATTTATGTGATTTATTTTTTCTTTCAGCATTTTCATACCTTGCCCTCAAATCATCTCGTCCTCATCCCTGTCCTTATTTGCCACTTTTCAACACTCTTTTACTTTTTTTCCTGCTGCTCTGGCCAAATGCTCCCTGGCTAAAGTGATGATAAGGACCAGACCTCTTGACTACCTCACCCACACATGCACATACCCACTCACAGCCGCACATCAGAGACAAAAACTAAACCAAACCCCAAAGACAAATTTGTTCCTGTGAGTGCCAGGAGACAAGCCGCTGCCAAGGCTGAGAGGTGCCAGCTGAAAACATGCACTCTTAGCACACACTCTCATACACAGTTAGTTGTGTACCCCATGCTGTGACAGGAAGAATAGCCTTCAGTACTTATGGACCTCTTGGTGAGCCTGAGGACCTGACAGCCAGCTGTACTAATACTGTGTGTGTGTGTGTGTGTGTGTGTGTGTGTGTGTGTGAGAGAGAGAGATGCCAACCAGTGCTCTTTCCTCATTACAACCAAATTAACCAATCAAGAGTTACGAGTTCAGCGTTACAGATTCACCAACAGTGGACTGGTAAGCAACCAGAACATGTTGGAGGTCCTGCTTTAAATTCCTGCTAAAATAATGTCTCAGATCCTCTGATGAATCGGGTGCATTTATTTTATTTTTAGCCAACAGGGCACCTTCTGATGTAGGTGTTAATGTTCATACTCATTACTGCCTCTGCAGGCTGGAGCATTCATTTGTAACACTTGTACTTTTTTCACCCTAAAGGAGTGTGAATGGCTTGCAGCCACAAGCATTCAGACTACAGGAGTGTTATTTAACAGGCAACATACTGAAGGAATCAGTCAAAAAAAATTATAAAGCCTGAACTTTATTGAATTTCCTAAGTTTCAAACATCACACTGTATTAAAATGAAGGGCTACCATAAAGGTAAGGGCATGTAAAGTACTTTAAAATAAAAAAGAATCAGGGCATAGTTAAGATAAAAGGGTAAGGATTTAAATGAATCGCTCAAAAGACATTTAATGTCAGACTTTCACTTGACCTTTAAAATGATATGTCCCAACACTCCCCTGGTCAGTTTTTCACAAGCACAGGATTTTAATCAATGAACTTGTTCCCTCAATCTACTCATATCAGAAGAATTTTAGGTGTGCCATAACTGATATAGTAATAGAATCTCAAACAACACATATATAGTAATATATATTCTGATGATACAATTATTGAGTATATTATATTAGTGCATAATGTGAGCGTGAATGGTTGTTTGTCTCTATATGTTGGCCCTGTGATAGACTGGCGTCCTGTCCAGGGTGAACCCTGCCTTCGTCCAATGACAGCTGGAATCGGCTCCAGCCCCCCCGTGACCCTGAATACAGGATAAGTGGTAGAAAATGGATGGATGGATGGATGGATGGATGGATGGATGGATGGATATTAGCGCATGCAGCAAAGCAAATAATGATGTATTGGTGATCATGTTAATGTATTCTAAATTACGCTAGTGATTATGTTCACTATATTTCTATCATAGGTATATATTTAGGTCAAGGCAACTTTATTTGTATAGCATCACCAAGGCAATTCAAAGTGCTTCACGTACAGGTACAGTAAAGGTAAATCAATTTACCATTTACCATTAATAGAAATACAGACACAAAATCCACAAGATTAAAAAAAATATAGACAGCCCAGGGGATGAGAACAGTAAAAAAAATATATCAAAATCGTAAGAAGATATGAACAGACAAATAGCACAGTAAAAATGAGTGTTTGCCAAGATTTCTTAAAAGGCTGTGTCAAACAGAAATGTTTAAAGACTAGATTTAAAAGATTGTAATGTGGAGGCAAATTTCCAGACATGAGGAGCATAAAAACACTAGATACTGTTACAGTAATCTAGCTGCCAAAAAATAAATGCATGAACGGGTTTTTCAAGGTCATGTTGGGACATGAATTCTTTATTCTAGCAATATTTTAAGGTGATAGTAGTTTGTTCTTGTAACTTTCTTGATGTGTTTGTTGAATAAACAGTCAGAATCCAGAACTAGACCAAGATTTCTGTCTTTCTGTCTCCAGTGAGAGAGATTCAATTCGAGCATTGACTTTAAGTCTGTCCTCTTTGGCACCAAAAACAATTATTTCCATGTTATCTCCATTTAGTTGTAAGAGATTGAGGCACATCCAGTCATTAATTTGTTCAATGTAGTTAATAAGTAAGTCTCTTGGGCAATAGTTATCAGTTAACAAAGCTATACCGACCTGTGTATCGTCAGCATAGTTGTTGGCCCAAGGATCAACCCCTGGTTTTGT
This sequence comes from Chelidonichthys spinosus, assembly GCA_029853015.1. NCBI lineage: Eukaryota > Metazoa > Chordata > Actinopteri > Perciformes > Triglidae > Chelidonichthys > Chelidonichthys spinosus. The sequence goes on along the minus strand of CM056829.1, from coordinate 22,768,268 downwards.
TTGCTCAGATGCATAGTTACCGACAGATACAATGTAGTGTCTGTCTTTTAAGTACAAGTTAAACCAGATTCAAACTGGTCTACTGTGTCAAACGCAGCACTAGGATCCAGTAAAACTAGAATCGAGATGTTGCTGCAGTCTGTATTAAAATCATCTTAAGACATACCTTTTCAATTATCAACATATGATAACAATTATCATATTATTCAATATGGCCTCTAGTTTCTGAGTATTTTCTTTTTTTGGAGAGGCTAAATAATTGTAGTTTTCAAGGCCCTTGGGAAGTCACCAGTTAAAAGGCAACTGTTGACTAAGTGGAATAAAATCTGAAGCAATACATTCTTCAAAAAGTATGTCGGTAAACTACCAAAGCAACATGTAGAGAAGTTTCGATGCAGCATTACTTCTTCTACTGTTTTGTACTTGACATTTAAATGTTAAAAACAAAAAAGTAATCATCAATATTTTAAAGATGGTCTATCTACTCATTGAAGGATGTAGAGATCCCAGACATCAGCCAGGGTTTCAGGTTTATTTTGTAATGACTAGATATAGGGGTCCACATTTGGTAAGTAGAGTTGAAGTCCACTGTTGGTAAGGTATCTTCGTGTGTGTGTGTGTGTGTGTGTGTGTGTGTGTGTGTGCATTAGGCATGAATGTGGAAAAAGAATTGGGAGAAAGGGCAGAGAAACGATATGTCATTATGTCCGTGCTCTGGTCAGGATTAGTGCACACTATGTATTTGGGAAGAAGGCGACACATCATTCACCAGCCTGTAGTTCATCAATTTCCTTTCAGACAGTCAGCTTACTCTCTTCAGCCAAAAACTGAACAACAAAACCAAAACAAATCATATGCATATATTTAGCATTCCATTCTATGTTTGTACAAACAAGCTGAGGGTGATTTTTCAGCATAAGCATATCCAGCAGAGTCTTTGTAGCTGTGATCTGAGCTCTGCCAGCCCGTTCAGTCTAAGAAAAGGCTAATTTGGTTGCACATGGCAAGCAGAGCAATGGCCTGGAGGGGTATTCATATTGGCTCCCTCAAACAGGAAGTGGCTAAATGGAGACCCAGGAGCCCCCTGCCGTGCCCCTGCCACTCAAATGCACCCAGGCTGTTTTTAGAGTGTAGAGGCCAGTATAACAGAAAGGACAGTCAGGAGTGAGGGAAGAGGGGAGAGGGGAGGGTAAGCAAGGGGAAGGAGGAAAGCTAGGTTGGAGGTCAGGGAAGCAACGGAGGGAAAAGGCGGGCTGCACCCGAGTAGGTGGTCTCACAATATCATTGCTCAAAACAAGCAGCATCATTGGCCTCGGTTTGTGCCCAGGTCTCTGCGCTGGATTGGGATTGAGAACTACTATAAGTATTGTGTTCATCTAAGAGTTCCCTCAGTTCACAGTTCATCAGCATCAACATGTCTGTCTTGGATGGGGAGTGATCAGTGTTCGGGACTATTGGCTGTCCGCTCCCTTATGCTATTAATCCTTCTGTGCTGATGAATGCTGATTGTTGATGTGATAATTGAGTGTTTTTTTTTTTACATGGTGTCTTTGGGCATGGTGTGGTTACACATGTGTGTGTGTGTGTGTGTGTGTGTGTGTGTGAGAGTGTAAGTGTGTGTGTCCATCTGTCGTGTTTGATTTGTATCTTTATACCTCAGCTGGAGAGCTGCTTCTGCTAACCCTCTATGTGTATGTGTATGTGTGTGTGTGTGTGTGTGTGTGTGTGTGTGTGTGCACGTGAGTGTGTGTGTGTAAACAACCGGCCAAACCAATGAGCCGCATGTTCTGTGTTGGCCTGGGACTCCAACGCCCTTATTTTGCATAGCATGAGCAGTTTAAGGAAGGCTAAGGTTACAACCACATGCCCTGACAGAAGAGTCACTGCAGCAATCTGACATTGATATGCCCTAGTGTCCCCCACTCGCCCCCTTCTCACCCTTCCCTCACCCTGTACTCACCCATCATTACCCTCTTGACCATAGGAATATCCAAAGCCTTGCTCTTGACGCCAACCGCAGCACTGTTCTCTCTCACCATAACCACCATCACGCCCCTTCTCTTTATCTCTGATCAGTGTGTCAGTGTGCATGTGAGCACTAGTGCTAACACATTCATGCATATGTGCACGGTTTGCATGTGTGTGTGTGTGTGTGTGTGTGTGTGTGTGTGTGTTTGTTTCATGCATGTGCTCCTGCTCTCTCTCACCCTAACTGTCTGGAGCATTTAGAGGACATGACATCACAGCGAGGTAATCTTGGGCGCTGACGTGTGTTTTGCGGTGGAGGCAGGCTGGGCTGTGACGCCGTCTGTTTGTATTTCAAGAGTCGGGAGGGAGGCCAGGCAAGCCAGTTGATTAGGGCTCTGATTTATGTAACTATTACAGTTCCACAGTTAGAGGCCATGTTGTAATTAAAAATAATCAGGGCTGTAATATACTCAGGACATGATCTCGTCATAGCTCAGAGGCATGTGAGTGTGTGTATGGCGGCATGTCTGTGGGTGGATATACGAGTGTTTGTGATTCGCATTGCTTATTAGTGGGTGTATGGAGTGTATTATTAATGAGCTGTGTAATCTAAAAAGCCTGCAGTGTGTCATTTCTGAGAGAGGAAATGAGAAAACTAGCATACAAATGGATTTGTCCAAAACAGAGAGAGACTAACAGACACAGAGGACAGACAGACTGAGAAAAAGAGCAGATCCGAAAGGAAACAATAATGAGAGCGAGGGAGCAGAAAAAGTGTGGTTCAATATGTAGAGCATACTGGTAAGCCTCTTGAGGTGGTGTCATCATTGATGACTTGTAAGATTAATTTACACACTGCACTCTTGTGACCATAAGCTGGTCCATACCCTGGTCTAGTCCAAGTCCAAATCAGATTCTTTCTTCTCACGTTTCCCCCTCTTTTCACTCAATTCTATTTTCTCACCGTTGTTTTCAGACCTTATTTCCCCGACCTTCTCCATTTACTTTCCATCTTCCATCCATCCATTGTCTACCGCTTATCCTGTAGTCACGGTCACGGGGGGCTGAAGCCGATCCCAGCTGACATTGGGGGAAGGCAGGTACACCTGGAGAGGTAACCAGTCTATCACAGGTAGACATGTAGAGACAGACAGGTAACCAGTCTATCACAGGGAGACATGTAGAGACAGACAGGTAACCAGTCTATCACAGGGCCAACATGTAGAGACAGACAGGTAACCAGTCTATCACAGGGAGACATGTAGAGACAGACAGGTAACCAGTCTATCACAGGGAGACATGTAGAGACAGACAGGTAACCAGTCTATCACAGGGCTGACATGTAGAGACAGACAGGTAACCAGTCTATCACAGGGAGACATGTAGAGACAGACAGGTAACCAGTCTATCACAGGGAGACATGTAGAGACAGACAGGTAACGAGTCTATCACAGGGAGACATGTAGAGACAGACAGGTAACCAGTCTATCACAGGGCTGACATGTAGAGACAGACAGGTAATCAGTCTATCACAGGGCTGACATGTAGAGACAGACAGGTAACCAGTCTATCACAGGGCTGACATGTAGAGACAGACAGGTAACCAGTCTATCACAGGGAGACATGTAGAGACAGACAGGTAACCAGTCTATCACAGGGAGACATGTAGAGACAGACAGGTAACCAGTCTATCACAGGGAGACATAAAGAGACAGACAGGTAACCAGTCTATCACAGGGCTGACATGTAGAGACAGACAGGTAACCAGTCTATCACAGGGCTGACATGTAGAGACAGACAGGTAACGAGTCTATCACAGGGAGACATGTAGAGACAGACAGGTAACCAGTCTATCACAGGGCTGACATGTAGAGACAGACAGGTAATCAGTCTATCACAGGGCTGACATGTAGAGACAGACAGGTAACCAGTCTATCACAGGGCTGACATGTAGAGACAGACAGGTAACCAGTCTATCACAGGGAGACATGTAGAGACAGACAGGTAACCAGTCTATCACAGGGCTGACATGTAGAGACAGACAGGTAACCAGTCTATCACAGGGCTGACATGTAGAGACAGACAGGTAACCAGTCTATCACAGGGCTGACATGTAGAGACAGACAGGTAATCAGTCTATCACAGGGCTGACATGTAGAGACAGACAGGTAACCAGTCTATCACAGGGCTGACATGTAGAGACAGACAGGTAACCAGTCTATCACAGGGCTGACATGTAGAGACAGACAGGTAACCAGTCTATCACAGGGAGACATGTAGAGACAGACAGGTCCATCCTCCATGTCTTTGGACTGTGGGAGGAACCTTGAGAACCCGGAGAGAACCCACGCTTACAAGGGGAGAACATGCAAACTCCACACAGAAGGAACCCCAAACCAGGAATCGAACCTCTCCCTGTGAGGCGACAGAGCTACACCACCTCGCCCCCTCTTCATCTGACTGGACCTTGAACTGGTTCTCTGCTTCAGTAGAGACTAGAGGTGTGTCATTCAATCAAATATCCAAATCACACTCACGTCTCCAGATGATTTAGATGATTTCCTTGTTACCTAATGACAACACACTCCTCACACAAACACACATTCTTAAATCGGAATTAACATTTCCATGTTTATATATATTCCCAGAAAGCATTCAGAGCAAATATACAAAGGTGTAATCATATTATAAACTCTCTTAAAATCACTCAGGCTCTGGGCCCATCCAGCACTCTCATTGCCAGTCACAGCCACGGTTAAGGACGCATCTTCCCAATCAGGCCTGCTGCCTTGAGCTGTTTATTTGAGAAAATAATGCCTTTATTAACCATTCAAACAGCTCAGCCCAGTCCCAGCAGCCAAGGGCCTTACCATTGTGCTGATAGAGAAGAAATGGCCCTGATCCTAATAAACTATGTATTTATGGGCTGAGAGTAACAAGCTGAGTCAGAATAGTTATTTGGCAAGTACTTTCTTTCTTTTTTTTACATTTCCCCTGATATAAGAATGTGTGTGGTTTGCAAGTGCTAAACGCCAGCATCATTAAAACCATCAGATCTGTGCTACTTCTAAGAACCTGCAGTGTGTGAAGGCATAAACCTAACAATGTGGTCCATGAAGTTGTTTAGAGTAATTACAGTTTGATGTGCAACAATGAAAAGTAAAATACTTAAAGGAAGGCAACATGGGGAAAGAAAGAATAGCCCCATTGCCAAATACAAAAAAACTCAATGTTACAGTAAAACCAGTATATTGTATGTGGTTGTACCAAATGAGCAATGGATTTTCATTTGATATAAAATACACTACAATCTTTTTTATGTGACATACTGTGTGTGTGTGTTATTGTGTGCTTTTGATCTCTGTGTGATTTGTTGTTTGACTTGTTTAACTTTTTAAAATATTTTCATTATTTCCAGTATACCTACAACAATTAAAAACTCCCAGGTACTGTAGACGACTTCTCCTTGTTTATTATAGAAGCATGTGAGAGAGCAGAAGGTAAAGTGGAAGGAAACAGGGTTGGTGGTGTACAGACACTGAGTGCAGGCAATGAAGAGATGAATGGCACCCACAGAACTCCGATCAGTCATTTAGGTGCACCTGTGTCTCCCTGCCTGTATTTCAGTTGATGTATGGGAGTCTTTTTTACATCTAACATGATTTTTAGCCTGCGGAAGGAGTGCAAGTTGAATACCCATTCTGTCACTCTGCATGCAGCGGCCCTGTCAATGAAGGATCCCAACGCTCAGAGGCTTTCCAGCTGATTAACAAGCAAAAGAAAAAAAAATAAATAAGGTCAGCTTTTAATCCTATATCAATCTTAAAATAAATGACTATGAAAAAAAAAACATATTTATGTTATGTGGGGAAAGCTTATCCACCTCTTCTCCAACGCCGAAGATGAGATTGAAACTGTCGACTGTTTTCACCACCACATTTACATCTTCTTCAATTATCATTATGGCCTTTTCTTTATACACTGTCCAGGTCAGGATGTCAAGTTAAGTGCAGCCCTGTCTCTTAGAAACTATGTTTATACACTACTAATTTGTATTGAGTGCCAAAGGGTTACGCAGTGTTAGGAGCATGAATCAGGCTATAATTGTCGAGTCTTGAGTAGTTCCCAGATGTCTCTCCGAAAGTTGAAATGTAAATTACACCCTCGGGTGAAGGTGAATTGACGGTGAAAGAAGGCATACATTGGTTAGGCACACCTCCGAATCTCCCCTTTACTACCTTTTACTTCGGGAGTGTAGGTTTTAGTTTTATTTTGCTCTTTTGGTGCACCTCCCGGTCGACTCCCTGCTCCGCTGACTGGCTTCGACAACGGGGGCAGGTGTGTTTGGACCAGGTGTGTGTTCAGTCACACGTGCATATGGACAATGCCAGGTGTGCACCTCGTCATGGGTAGCCGGTGGGGTGCAGCGACTGGAACCAGCAGGCCGCTGTGCCTCTTGTCACACACACTGTTGACTTTGACAACTACCAGATCCTCCTCTTATTATCAAACACACCTGTTTTGGAAGCAGAGTGGGTTCCAAGTAGAACGTAAGGCTTAAATCAGGATGCTCTGGAAGAGATGGTCATCTATGGAGTCAGGTCACGGAATCAGTGAGTTGATGATACTTTACTGGATAAGATCTTCTCTGTCCAGACATACTGTAAAGTGGATTATTATTAAACCTACCAGCCCACTCATGTTGCCAACAGTCTTGAAATTGCCAACATTTTGAGGTCATTCCTGACTCAGCAACTCTGATAGTCCACATAGAAAGCCGAATGGTTAAATGGAACACAAATACAAACAGTACTTTGTTCAGCATGTACATAATGTATATGATGATTTATTTCTCTTTGTCTCTGTTTTGTCATGGGAGTAGGTTTTTTCATGCATCATTTCATAGGCATGTCGTTCACGGGGTTCAAATAAACGCTCCCTCTGCTGCTGCACTCAGCTGCTCTGGATAAAAGTGTCAGCCGAACACCTAGAATGTAAAGTTTTCATTACATGAATTATGTTCTATGATAAAAATTCACCAAGTTTACTTTTGTAAATGTTTAAGGAATACCCACTTCCCTCATTAATCTCCCAGCTGCATGAGAAAGATAAACAGTGAAGCAGTTAAACAGCTGAGCTATCCTGTTTTTTTGCTTGTTTTGTTTTTTTCACCAACATACTTATACCTTCTTATAAAAACCTGGAGGGTCAACACTCCAATACTTGGAAGATCACTCTAACTTTGGTTTAAGGACTTTTTCTCCTTGTGTGCTCTCTCTCTCTCTTTCTCTCTCCCTCTTTCTTTTTTTCTCTCTTTTTTTTGGAATTCACCTCCATAATTTATTTCATGCAGGAAAAAGACATTGTGGGCTCATAAATCAAAAGCACTTTATATAAAAAGAAATGAAAGCCGCCTGCATATGGGATGTTTTAGCTCACATTCTTAGCAATTCGACATGTAATAAAAGAAATATGGAATTTTCACCTCAGGTCTCTATCAATAAAACAAATGTGAGCACTGAATATGCTCTGTGTTAGACACCGTATCATGGCATTCACACAACTTCATTAGTTAGGAGGGGATTTCTGTGATAGTAAGGCAAACAGAGTGCCTTTACAGTGACTCTTCAATCTGCAATCCGAATCAGTGAAAAGATATTTCTTATAGATAAATACAAAGTCGGAATGGTATTTATCAATTACTCATATGTCTAAACGAATGAATCCTCACACATTTCCGATGTGTTTGTATCCTTGAAGATGTATACAGTCTACCTGTGGTCTGAAGCTGTTCTGGGCTCTCTACATGGCAGCTTCATTTCATCATCCAGATGTCAGATTGCATACCATTTCACTTATGTTGTATCTGCTAGCCTGCTAAAGCCAGGCCTGATCACTTTAATCTGCGGTGCTGTTTGTGGGTTTTAAACAATGGAGTTGTAGGAAGCTGCAGTGATCTCCCCTGTGGAGAGATCATGTTACCCGGAGACACCACTGTCAGCTCCTTCTACTGCCTCTTTCTTTCTCATTAATCATTTGACGATGGTGCTAGATAGCCTCTTATTCTCTCCACGATTGACTTTAAGCTGGACAGTAAAAACGAAACACATGATATTCAAGCAGGGCCAAGGCAAAAGGAAGTTTTCAAAGTATGATAAAGAGAGATATTACATAAAATAGCATTATCGCCTCTGCTTCGTGAGTCTTGTTCAATCGATAAATCTGGGGTGTTCCTTTTAAATATGGCTCTAAGGCATGTGTGTGTGTGTGTGTGTGTGTGTGTGTGTGTGCATGCTTGCATTGAAACGGAATGGTGATTTGTGTTCTCTTGAAGCCCTCTGTGGTCAGGGAAGCAGCTATATATTACCATGGTGGAGAAGACAACCATATCCTCCTCCTGTGTCTGTACCCCCTCACATTTTTCTCTGCCCCAACTCCTTTTCTCAGAACAGTGTAAGCTTGAAACAGCAGACTAAGCGGATGGAATATTGTGCCGTACATGTTACGCTGTCTGACTTTTATAGCAGAGGCTGCAGAACACATTTGATAACACCGTGACAGTTGCAGCTTATGGAAAAATAAAGTATGTTTCTGCAATGTCATGAAATGCAGTCCTGTAGATTTACAGTGTAAATGAAGAAGTAAATAAATCTGTGAGTTGGTGACTGCAGTAGGTTACGTTAGTACACAGCTCCCTAGAGCTACAGTGCAGAGGGACATGTCTAAAAGGAATGCCAGTCTCTTAAAACCCTTCGGGTAAGGACTTAGGAACCACGGTCTGACTGAAAACACCTGCACCATATAGAGGTCCAACATACACATTCATGAATGTGCGCTTTCACGCAAACACACATGCACCCACACAAATATGCATAAAAGCCATTTGTGCCCACAGCAACGCACACATCCATGCAAATACGTATAGCTTGTGTCATCTTTTCCATGTCTTCTTAACCCTTTCTAACATCAGTACCTTTTTTTGTATCTTTTCCTTAGGTAAAGTGCAATGAAATACTATCCCTGCGTTATAGAGATGGACAAGACCCAAAAATGCTCTACACTCCTAAAGGAACTTCCCCTCTGCTCCTTTTCAACTTTCAAGAGGGAAAAAATGTCTCTTCTGTAGACAGTGAGTTATTTGTGCAGCATGTCTGCAGACTTGCACTGGACTGTCACTAGGATGGGTGACTGGTTTTACTGGTCTACCTCTGTGCCCCTCGGCGTGAGCCGTGGGAGAGGGGCAAAGTGAGCGGAACAGCATGATCTGGGCGTAGTAGTGGAAACAGGTTTCCTGGGCAGACCTGTATGCTGGGCCTTACAAGCAACTTCCTCATTAGCGTAGCTTGCAAAAAAATCCTATTGATTGCACAGGATGTCTTCAGACTGAAATCCCACTTATTAAGATTCCAACACAATGTACAGAAGCAAAGTCATTCAAACTGTAACACCTGGTTTATTTCAGGCTTTATTCCGCAAGTGAGTTTAGTTCAGTTTCAAACAACTTACAATATGTGTGCTTTGGTTGTTTGCCATCTAAGGTGGTCCCATCAAAGCAGTATAAAAGGAGGTGGCACAGTAGGATACCTTTATAATCTAATTGTGTCTCATTAGCATTGCCTCAGGGATGATGGCAGACAGCGCGGTGCATCAGGTTAACACACTGCCTAAGTTAGTCTTAGCTTATTTTCCTAGGCAGACAGCACATAGTGGCACTCCAGCAATCATTAAGAACCACAGCAGAGTGATGAGCTGAACGCTTAACTGGAGGCTGGCTAGAAATCAGAGCGCTAGAAGAACACATAGCCCAGACAGTGACTACTGGGCCCCGTCCAACACCAACCTTTGCTGTAACACCCGACGCATGTAAAATAACTGCACAGGATGAGACCGATGCCATGTCTTATTTGTGGACAGAGGTCTGTTCTCACTTTCTTTTCTGGCTGTCTTCTGTATAAACAGGAAATCATTTTTCTCTTTGTTGACATCCAAAAGAAAGCTTGGCAGAGCCAGAGGGAAGATAGATACAAGGAATTGTGTGAGAGTGAAGAATGTAAAGAGTGAAAAGTGAGGGGTGCGAGGAGAAGGTTTGCTGCAGGGCTGCATATATTTTGTCTATGTTGTATATTTGAGCTTTGGTGTCAGGAAGACTTTCCTTATTGTATCGTCCACTTCGAGTTTCTTGTAAGATTCCAAAGTTGTCAAGGTTGGAAATATGCATATCACTTATCAATAGCAAAATAGGATTAGTGCAACATTACGTGTGCCTGAAACCAGTTGAGTCTAACATGCTTTTGAGGGTAATATACTATGCCACATGCATTTTAGATTCAGAATTCAAAAGTCAAACATGGTTTTGATGCCATTTAGTTGCTGTTTCATCTTGTTTGCTGACAAATCAGCTTCCATTCTGGCATAGAGATTGAGCTGCAGAGTGGGAAAAGGATAGAGATTCCAAGTGAATATGAGGTATGCATTTCCTAAAAAATGAGATAACGGGCCTTTCTCTAAGTTCCGAAATCAAGTCAGCCTATATGAATTTTCAAAAAGTGCATTATTATTCTCTGTCAGTAATGAATAATGTTTTCCATCTTGCAGGGATGAAGGCTCAGGAGAACGTTTCATGAATGATGTACGCTGTTGTGTGGTGTGTTTGTGTGTGTGTGTGTGTGTGTGTGTTGGGGGGGGGGGGGGGTGGAGCATTAACATGTGTATGCATGTTGGTATGTACGCACATTTCTGAATGTGTCTGAATGTGAGACCCTGGGGAAGCTAATTTCTGGGTGTACGAAGACCTAAAGCTGTTCCTCTCATTCCGCCTGATATTGTGGCCAATCATAACCTTTCCCTGGGTTCCTTCAGATCAAGCTTAAGGGGGCCCTAAAAGCCTCTCCATGTGCTTGTGCACACACACATACACACAGAGACTCACACACATCAACAGCCTAGTGCCAGAACCCATTCATCAGGCCCTCATAGCTGGGCCCTGTCAACCTCCAGCCCCAGGCCTGCAGGCCTCAAGCCAGGGGTTCGAGTTCCGGGCTTCCCGCCAGTCTGTCATGGTGCTGGGCCACGGGCCAGCCTTCCATCAGCTTTGATGTGAGCTGGATACCCAAATGGCTGAGGAAGGGTGGCCCCTCAGCAGCACAGGAGTTACACAGCACACTTAGCGGGTCAGTGAGCTACCATAAGCATTCAGCATTTACTTACATACACACCAATAGTAGACTTCTCCAAAACATGCTTTAGGTAAAGGTTTTAGATTTTATTTGTGATTGTTGAAGTTTCCATTGCATATGCTCCTGATGAAGACTTAATGCTTGAAATATTTTCTAATCTAATATGATTAAGTGCATGTAATTGTTTGATTTGGAGACTTTATAGAACTCTACCCAATTAATACTGTAATAAATTCAACTTTTTTTCAACAACTCCACCTGCCGAGCTCTAATTTGTCAGATTTTCATCATGTGGAAAAGTGAAATATAGAGTTTTATGTCAATGGATATTGATGACTTTGGAGGAAAGCATGCAAAGGCAAACTGTTGAATTATGTTGTGTTTAAAAGTAATGTGCCAATTCTCATCTGCATAGACAAGTTTGCCCCGCTCCCTCCCCCTCCTTCTCGTGACACATAAATACCCGCAGGCACAATGTAAGAAGATAAAACTCACATTTATATACACACAACCACAACACAAGTCTAACGGAACGTAAATTACTTATTGCAAAAGATTTTTGGTCGACTAAGAACAACATTTGTGCTTTTAAAAACAACAAAACGTTGATAAGCATGCAAGTGCTGATTGACAGTTTTTGGATCTTTTCTATGTAATATGAATTATGAGGGGAAAATTGTGGTACTGCGATCTAATCTGAACCAGAGTTTTGCTCAGCGTTGTCTTGATATTGTTGAAGGAGGAAATCATTTTTACCAAACTGCTGGACTGCAGCATCACCTCATATCTCCAGCTGCTTTTTTGTTTTGTTTAGACTTTGTTTTGTTTTTAGTCCCTCATATCTAACTTTTTCTTTATCTTCCATGTCTGTGTTATATCACATGGAATGTTTCAGAGTGACTTCTCTGTCAGCTTGTTTAACAAAATTGATTAGTGGGGATAAGAAAGAATATCCATCTTTTTCTGAGGTCAGTAGGGCTAGACAGGCTACTGGAGCCACCAACTCCGACTCATAGCTTGTAAACTCAGCTCTCAGTCTTAAAACAACAGTAAAGAAGTACCTCTAATATATAACTGCAATGCTTGAAAAGCTATCATCCTTGCCAAATCAGACAAATAAACATGACATACAAAAAATGGGAATAATGTGGGCCCCCCTCTAAGAAAAGTCAAAGCCAATAGGAAGTGTGAATGTTCCACGAGCAGACACAGGGCCTTACAGAAGGATATTCACCTTTAAAAATGTGTTAGGTTTATTGGATCTAGTGGGACATTACCTGCATATCCAGCTATTCCATTTTTCCATCTGCACCGTGTTGATTCATTAACCACAAAGACCTCAGTGTACAGTCCCTGTTTAAACACCTTATTTCATTAAGTGTTTTTTAATGAGGGCGCTAACTAGCCTGGGTGTCAGTCATCAGGAAAAAGGCGGCCAAAGCTGTTGGAAAAATATGTTTTTCTGTGGTCTATTACATTTTTTCTGTGACGGCAAAAGTTATGATGAGTGTGTCTGTCTATTCTTCTCTTGCACTCAAGCCAAACGCATCCTGTGTGACCCGTGTGGCGGGCTTTTTGCATCGCTGTCCCTCAGTGAAGGTGCGGGCATGACTGGGCCTCCATGCTCGCTTGCAGTGATAGTATGGTGCATTTACTGTTTGTTTATGAACACAACAAAATGTTTCTTAGATTGATTTGATCTTGAGGCAGTGACCCGTCTTCACACAGGACTTCATTCCTGGCGCTGCAGTTTCCATTTTGACTATCATGTTTTTTCCATCCTCCACTGTAGAAAGGCTATACACACCTGTCATTAGGGCCCGAAGCACCGACAATGCCGGGGGTGAAGGTCCTGTTGTAATAATTCCAATATAAATCCAAATCTTTAAATCATATATAATCCATATGTTATGTGATCATTGAGTGAAACCAATTTAATGTCCACGGTGGTAATATTAATTTTATTATCCATCCATCCATCCATCCATTTTCTACCGCTTATCCTGTATTTAGGGTCGCGGGGGGGCTGGAGCCAATCCCAGCTGTCATTGGGCGAAGGCAGGGTACACTCTGGACAGGTCGCCAGTCTATCGCAGGGCCTTTATTATTAATAGTGTTATGCTATTCTCTAAACTATATTTTAGAGCCTTTTCTCAGTTTGGTGAGTCGGATGAGCGTCTATGGGAGAACTAATTCTCAGTTGATTGATTGCCATCCGTGGCCAATGGCTCACCAGGATCTCTTTCAAACCTGAACTTCAACACTTCACTGATACGCTTCATTAATAGAAGCATTAAAGCAAATGACTTCATCTCAGAGACCAGAAGTGCATCAGTCACTGTCTGTGTGCTTCCCCTGCCGTTTCCCTTCCGTGTATCTTCACTCCTCAGTGCTGAAAACGTCAATGTTCAACAAATTGTAATGTATGACATGAGTGTAGCCAGAATTGATACAGCTTTACCTCCAGCCCCTGTTTTAGTCATGTTTCAATACAAAGACAGTTGGTCTTACTAGCTTTCCATGCTACTAGCTTCCTGCTTCTGGAAAGTCAAGGGGTCCAAGTGAAACTCGAGACGTGAATTTGACTATCTATTCAAAATGTTCATACTGAGAGTGACATCAGTGAATTCAAATGTTGAAGTGGATTTGACATAATTGGTTTTAAACCTAAAACTTTGGCTATAAATTAAAAATTATATTCTACAATAACAACGTGATTTCTTTAGTTTTGCCCTCCCTTGGTTGTTCTGTATTCCTGTTCCTCTGCCTCTCTCTCTCTCTCTGTGTGTGTGTCAGTGTCGTGTCCCAGTGTTTGCCAAGCTTGAGCTGTCGCCACCTAAGCCACCTTCATGGGAAGAACATGAACAAATGCTCTGGGAGATTGCGAATAACCTCAATGGTCTTGAGACCTAAGTTGCCAGAATCTGCAACCAAGAAGTGGTTACCACTCACTTCTCAAATCCAGCTCTTGCTCTTCAGCCCAGTCAGTCAGCTCTTGTATCCTCTCTTGTTTCATTGGCTTTCATCTTGTGTGAGCCCTTTGTTCTACCGGAGTGCTATATTGGGGACCTTGGTTTGTACAGGGCTTTTCCAATGCAATGTTCCCAAGTTTTATACAGACCTGGGCTACAGCTGTATGGGAGAGCCAACCAGCCATTAGTTTTCAATTGAGTTTAGGACCGTTGGGATTATGGGTGGAATGATACACCTCTCAAAGGGATTTTTCTTTATGGTCTTAGTCATGTTGTGATGAAGCTCTCTGCCTCATGCCACCCTTAAGATAGAAGTATTGACTTACTTCCTGGTGTACCTCTACCTTTCAATTGGCAGTACAACCTCTCATGTCCAGAGAGAGACCATGGGTGAGTAAATCAATGACTCCTCCAATCTTCCTGCCATCTTAGTGATGGTTTCTTCTTTGTGTCCAGGAAGAATAAATTCCTCTGAACATGCACTGATCTGAGGCTTGAACAACATCACCGTTGCCCCTGATCAACTTGGCTTTGATCCTCTTCCCTCAGCTGGATCTGCAAAACATCACCTGGTAAGGATTCAAGATGGGATAAGAGTGAAAGACAGACTTCAAAACTCCCTTTGGCGCCCTTGAGAAGGTTAATGCCCTTCATTTTAATCAACCCTCCTGCAGTCTTCCAGCCTCTGGTCAATAACTTCCTCCAGAATATCTTTAACTGGTCTGTTTTTTTGTTCTTGGACAATATTCTTATCTACTCACACAACATTAAGGAACACATTCAATATGTTCGCCAAGTTCTGCAAAGGCTCCTGGAGAACATGCTATTCATTAAAGCTGAAAAGGGTGTTTCATATCAGTTGTGTGAACCTCCTGGGTTAGGTCATGAAGGCGAGCAAGTGAAGATGGATCTTCCAGCTCCAGTGGTTCCTTGGTTTTGCCAACTTTTACCAATAGAATATTCAAGGCTCTGCCATTAATCCTCTTGTAACTTATAATTCAGCTCTGACCACCAACCCCATTTTTCGTCACTTCAGTGTACATTTCGGCAATATTTTGATTATTTTTTCTCAGCTTTTCTAACCACCTATAGCTCAATGGTCTGCCAATGTGGAAGTGCCTTAGACTACTGGCCTTCAGGGGATGACTCCTCTGGTTGCCGAAAGAAGTCTGATTGCATGGAAGTCCCAGAAATTGACCCAACTTCTCACTGGATTTATTATCTCAGCAAAATGAGCATGATGTCCATTTGGCCCTGAATTGTGGCCCCAATTAGTGTACAATTGACAATAAAGCAGGGTAGGGTTTAGGCTATCTGTGATTGACAAGTTGTTATTAAGGCATCACTACCACAGCCTCCCTACCGTCGCTACTATGGAACCAATGCAATAACCTACTAGGATTTCCCCCAAATTATGGAGGTACTTTGTTAACAACTTTGCTACCAGAAGCCAGACTGAACCAGATGCAGCATACGTTCTCTACAGGTAAATATATTTCCCTTCGGAGTTGTAGAGGCCAAAACAGAGATTAAAAAAAAACAGTCAATATTGGACCTATATTTGCAAGAACCATGACTCCAAATGAACGTTAATTATTATCTGTATCAGCTGGATGTGGCAAATATCTATTAAAAAGTTTCAACTTAAATGGTAATGAAGCCAATGCTGTGCTCATAACATGTTTCCACTGCCTCCAAGCAGCCAAAATTGCAGTTAATGTAGATTTGGATATAGGACGCACTCTAAGTAACATCCATCCATCCATCCATTGTCTACAGCTTGTCCTGTATTCAGGGTCGCGGGGGGGCTGGGGCGATCCCAGCTGTCATTGGGCGAAGGCGGGGTACACCCTGGACAGGTCGCCAGTCTATCACAGGGCCACTCTAAGTAACAGGTTGTACCTTTTCTTGCAGCTTCCTGAGTTCTCAATTTTCAATCAGCCTTCCTGCATTTATATTGAGCCATCACATTGCATTCAGTGTAAGATGTAGTTGTAAAGTTAAATGTAGACACAGGGGAACGAGGAGGGAAAATTAAGCTCAATAACTGCTGTACAATACTTTAACCATAACTGGGCAGAGCTACGCTGATGTCGGAGCAACCCCAGCGGCCCACTTTAGTGTAATCCATGAGGGCTTAGCAGGCTGACAGAATCACTCAGCTACTGGCTCGAACCTGGCACTCAGCTCCCTGTGGGGCAGAGTTACACACACACACACACACACACACACACACACACACACAGAAAAGACAGAGAAGAGAAGAGAAAAGAAAGAGAAGCTCCGATGGCAAACCACAAACAAATCTGCTCTGGTCTTATAAACATGTCTCATTGTGTAATATATTGTTGCATACTCTCTGAGAGAAGCCATAATGCAAATGTGATGACAGTGAGTCGGTATAATACGTGACCTATACTAACTTATTGTTAGCATGGAATTGTGTGAGAGCAGAGCAGTGACATGACAGGAGAACAGAGCATCTGTGTATAAAAGAACAGCAGCTCACATGTCAGAGTGGAATACCACACAGTGAACAAGGATTATATTTAATGACCAAAACCAGGTCAGTTATGTCAATACATGAAATGATGATAATACATTATTCAATCCTAATTCACTTCATTTGACCCCTTTCAAACGCTGTAGCTGATCTTTGAAGATAAGTAGGAGACACTACCAAGTAAACCCATCACTTGGGTTACAGCATACAATCCATTAAGATAAAATATGTTTTCTTTACTGGAACAGAATATATATGGTCAATTTAGCTACCTAATCTCCTCCCAAACGGACACCTCTTCATGAACAGGTGACATTTAACAGACGGAAACGAGCAATTAACAAAACATTTGTGCAGTTAAGACTGTTTGGTGAGTCGCAACATGAGCACACCTCTCAGAAACAATAGCTGTGTCCCTCTTCAGCAGTCGCATTCTTCAGAAGTCGTGGCCTTCGCGGTCTACGTTGGCGGCGTACTGAGCGGTCTCTGAAATGCCACCGTCTGGTCTACAGAGGATTTCCTGTTTGCGTCACCAGCCTTTCTCGCCCCCACCCTTTGCCACTCCCGTCGCAACCAGCTGTGGTTGACAGAAAGAGGTAACTAACATTATATGATTAAAATGCAGCCATATATGATATTTTATTCCTTTTCTGTTATATTATGAGTCATCACCGGCACTACCAGAGCATGATATGTTCCAGGTTGAGAGAGTAGTATTCTGCTGCATCTCCCCTGCTGATCTGCTCAATGTGCCGATGAATCTGGGGATAAATCAGACCATGAAGGATCCATCATTTGCATACTCCAAATGGCATGACCATTTTTATGACATTTTAATGGCATACATTACATTTCCTTTTATTTAAGTTTTTATTGAAGAGAGGAGCATGAGCGTGAAAGGGGGGGGGGGGGAGGGGGTGACATGCACAAAGGGCCGCTGGTCAGATTCAGCCCAGGGCCACTGCAGTGTGGATTTAGCCTCGGGCCATGGGGCACCAACTCCACTCCCCATTGCATTTCCTTTTTAAAGACACTTTTATGGCCTCCTATACTAATATTTCTACAATGTTTATGGCACACAATACTAAGGCATTTTAAAGACATTTTTTACAGCATTATTATTATTATTATTACTTTTGCATTTTGCATGAGATATTATTGGGGTGGTATTCTTGTTTGCCACATTACATTGGCATGCAATGACTTTTTAAATATTTTTATGGCATACTATATTGTGACATTTTCAAGATTTTTTCATTTCACATCATTTTAAAAACAATTTCTTTAACTATACTAGAACTTTTTTATGGCATACTTTATAATGCAAGAAATGTTGTGATATTATATAATAACATTTTAAGATATGTTTATAGAAAATTTACAGTGACATTGCCATGTATTTAATGCCATACAATACAATTCATTTTAAAGACCCTTTAATGGCCTCCTGAAGTATCCTTGGACAAGATACTGAACCCCCAATATGATGCTGCCCATTCGGTGGGTGAATGTGAATGAATGAGTTAGAAATGCTGTATTATGACCTTTTTTTCACTTTTTTAGACATGCTTTACTATGATTTTTTTGTTCTTGAAAAATTTGACTGGCTTTTTATGACTGTTTTGGACTTTTTGGACTACATGCTCACTGTGCTTGACGTATGATACGGTGGCTTGTTCTTTTTAACCGCTTTTACCACATTTTATGAATTTTTGTTTTTCTGGGATTTTTTCGACTTACAAATACTATGACATATATTTCACTCTTTTTTCGACATGCTATACTATGATTTTTCCCCGCCATATTATACTCGGCAGCTGTGGCTCATGGGTGAAGTGAGTAGCCCTCCAATTAGAAGATTGGGGGTATGAATCCTGGCTCCTCCAGTCCACATGCAGAAGTTGAGCAAGGTCCTGAACCCCCAATTTGATGCTGTGCCATCAGTATCACCACTATCAGTAGTTGAGTGAGTTAGATATGCTGTACTATGACCTTTTCTTTGGACTTACTACACGCTCACTTTGCTTGACTTTTGATACGGTGGCTTTTTAATCATTTTTCAGCACCATAGTACTGACATTATGTCTACAATGTTTATGGCTTACAATACGAAGGCATTTGTAAAACATTTTATGTCTATGTCTATTCTGAATCTATTTAAATGGCATTACTATCCTCATCTTGATGAAATTCTCATGGCATAGTAAACTTTCTACACCATTTCTTTATGACATACTATACTCAGTCTAATTCAGTGATTTGTTTATGGTATACTATATGTTGACTTTTGAAATTTTTTTTATAGCAAAATATATATGATATGATTTGATATTAATCAATATTTCTATGTCATAATATACTATGTCAGGTTTTTAATATTTATAATGGCACACTATATTAGATACCGTGAGAAGATAAAGAGGTAGACGATGGATGGATGGACTATATTAGATATTTTACGTGACATTTCTTTCATAAATATAAAAACAGTTTTAAACCATTTATAATGACTGTTTGTGACATTTTATTGACATACTATACTATGATAGTTTGCATGACATTTTTTATGTATCGTATGACATTTTAATGGCATGTTTTCATGCAATACAATACCATTACATATGTATGATATTTTGATGACATTGACTTTTGAAACACATTTTGAATGACATACTATACCATGATATTTCAAATGTGTGTTAATGAAATACTATGGTATACCTTGTATACAACATTTTCATACTGACATATGAAATCCCTTTCTGACATAGCCTACTATACAATAACTTCTCTGACTTTCTTTTCGGCATACTATATTGACTTACCAACTTATTACATTATTTATGACAAACAGCCTTTGGGACACTTTTCCCCAAACCCTTACCCATGACATTTGAATACCTTTTTAGGCAGCATACACATTTTTTAGATATTTTTATTACATACTTATTTACTTTGATTGTTTTTAATGATATTTTAATGACAATATTTGCAATTAAAAACCTGTCTGCTGTTTCAGCACCATGGACAGTGCCATTGAGTTATCAATACACAGCACAGCTGGGTTACCGATATTTTAGAGACACAAGTGGGACCATTGATCCTCAATTGCACAAATCTCAGGTTACGGATCAATGACTGGGTGGTGTGTGGTGGTGGGTGGGGGTGGGGGGGGGGGGGGGGTAGAACAAGGGAACAATCCTCCCCTCTTATCACCTACTGAGCTATACTCAGACTTTATGAAATGTTCGTGACATTATACTATGACAGGGCTGCACGGTGGAGGAGACGCGGTTGATGACGGATGGATTATACTATTAAAGACATTTTTCTATTACATTTTCAAGACATACTATATTATGACATTAATTTAGGTGGTTTTCATGACATGCTAAACTAAGACATTTTTCATTTTTCAGATGTGTTTGGCATACTATACTCTGCCTTTTTAATTATACTAGATGACATTTTATGGCATGCTATACTATGACTTTTAATGAAACTTTTGAGTTCTAATACTGTACTAATGTTTGTCATTTTCATTAAATTCTGTAAATATGATTAAAACGAGAATCAATTAAAACTAAGAAAAATATTCATAGTCATTCTGTATGACAGTGAAGACAGCATATAGTTATAATCCTTTACTGTGTGATGGAATAAACACTGTTAAGATGTGTCCAGTTATTGAAATGATACTTATTTACTTAGTAGTAGTCATATTTCCCTAACTCTAACACACACACACAGAAAGAGAGGGAGAGAGAATTATGCAAACACAAACAAAAGCTTCAGTCATGCAAATTGACAAATTGTGACCTATATGTAAAACCTTTCTATTTTCAGCTGGAGTTGTGTCCCACTGAAACAACTTGTGGTGCGAGTGGTTTCTGGGGGGACACTGGGATAGAATTGGCAGTGAGGGGGGAGCCGGTAACTCTGTGGCACCGACCCGTCTCTCTGATCCAGTCCAGACTGTTTGTGACGTCACAGTGCGGTGTCCTACCCTCTTTCTCTAAAAAACACAACCACAATCCTAAATAGCTCCAAATTCAGCTCTGTGGAGCGCTTTTTTCTGGCCCTGTTGTCGTTTTTTGAGCATTTTACAGTAAGGGAATGGAACAAGCTCCACTTTGGCTTTGGACTCATGAGCTTTTCCAGAGCTGTTGTCCTGACAGCTAATGTATTCTGTTTTATGAGTCTTTCAGAGCACTAGGCTGGCTAGCACTGATCAATAGAGTTTATGGTTTATGCTATTGTAGATGTTTAGTTTGTACATGTTCTTCAGAATCAGGTTTTTCAAGGTTGAGTCATGATCCATGTGGTGATATGAACAGGAGCAAGAATACAGTCATTTGCACCAGAATTCACCCAGTTGGCCACAATGTAGTGTCGTAAAGAAATAAGGGAGAGGAGGGGCGTTATAGGGGTTATTATGGGGGTTAAGGCCAGAGTTCAAGTGAGGTTTTGTTTCACAGGTGGAAAATGTGGTGGAAATGTATATAAGCAGTTATAGAAAAATGTTAGTTCAGCCTTTTCCACTGCAGGAACCAAATCAACAGAATATTTATGATTCTACAAAGTTGTGGTGAGCAGATCTGGCTTCAGCAGAGGGAGGTTGCTATATCAACCAGCTGCTTCGTTTTAGGAAAACACAACTTGTCACGTAATCATCCTGAAGAACTTCTGAGGAATTTTAATTCAGGAAGAATAGAGTAAAACCACTTGATAAGCCCTGTGAACCTCAGCCTTTCTCCAGCCAGGTCCATTCATTAATTTAATTACCTTCACACAAAGACAAAACCACACATGCATCCACACAGCTGCATAGTATTACACAGGATTTTATGCACAATACATTCTTGAGTTATTTGCTTATTTTAAAATTTGGAGAATATGAAATCATTATTGTTCTTTTTTGGAAAAATATTTATTTAAAAAAATGTTTTGGTATTTTTTCAAAAGCGAAAGAGAGGTTATTTCCTTAGATAAACTGTGAGGAGCTGATGACAACGAGATGCCACTATCTACGCCAGCTTTAAATATCTGCCGAGCACCGACTTCCTGTGTCCTATGTGGGTGTGCGGTTGTCAAGTGACAGAGTGCCCTTGTGGTGACTGTTTAATTGTGTGTACGCCACCTAAATCACAACCTTATCACCCTGTGACCACAGCCAAAAAAGACAGTTTGTTCTCTGCAGCACGGGTGTGTAAATATTTACACAGTCACCTGCATTATCTGTCAAACTGTAGGTGGGAGTAGAGAAAGGTCAGTCAAGATCAGACGTCCAACCATGTTGTTTGAATCTTTGGAAGTGCCTCTTCCTCTGACTGAGTGTGTCATACCTGTGCACCTGTGGGTTTCAGGTTTCCTCTGCCTGGAAAGAAATCAGCCTGCTGTGCACCTGGATGTCTGTTTATGCTGTTGCTGGAGAAGTCCTGCTGGTATGTAGTCAGTCACTCACTCTGAGATCCAAGGAGTCTCGTCCAGCATGTGCAAGTCGTTTTTCACCTTCATGTATAAAGTCGAAGGGTGATTTCATATTCTTATAAACCCTGCTGTTAACAGAAGGATCAAATATATAAAAGCTAATAAAACTCCTTCTGCTCTTGGTCTCCTTTTTTCTTTCCTTTAGAAAAAACAAATCACCTTTTTACACTTTCTCCTATTGCTGGCCTTATATATTTCTCTCCTGCTTTTCCTTATTGGCCTACATGACACCAATCAGAAATGTAAACAGTTGAAATGATGTAATACATTTTGTGCAAGTGGGAGTATATGCAAGTGTGCAGACACACACACTGCCAATTGACAGGGTCACATGGGGGATGTGCTCCTAAAGTCAGTATCACTTTCCCCATTGGAAATGTTAGCCAAGTCAGGAACGTTTACACTGTAACAGCACTTTCCTTGAAGCACTTTCTCCTCTCCCCTCACAACCCCTCTCATGCAGCCCTCATGTAATCCCCAGTTTCTCATTACCCAATCTTGTCTCCTGTTCCCTGCGTCTTCTCTTGAGCTCCAGCAGTCTCTGACAAAGCCCAGTCGTCCTCCAGACAGCCCCATTCCCCCCACATTGAAAATCCCCTTCTTCCTATTCTCCTGACACAATATGATTAATCATTCCATTAACTGATCCACTGTCATTGGATTGTTGAGGGGTGCTTATAATGCAACTTCAACCATCCCAATGAGAGACACCCAATCTTCAGGCCATCTTCCAAAGCTCCCAAAACCGTCCTCGTCTTTGTTCACTACACGCCTAAAACAGCTGTCATCTGTCAATGTGGGTTCTGCTACCAAATCTGCCCATGGGTGAGGAGGCTGAATGAAGTAAAAAAAAAAAAAAAAATGAAGTCATACCCTCCAGACCTACAAACTATATTTTGTAGTTAAAAAAGTGTAAGTTTAACAAAATTAAGAAAAGAAAATGCAAACTGGTTCAGCAACCTACGACGGCGTATTAGGGCCACTGTAGGGGGAAAAAAACCCGGAGCAGACAGAGGTGGGAAATATTCAGAGAGAAAAAAGTCTAAAGTATAAAGTCGCAGATTGGCTACTTTAAAAACTTGCAAATTTGCTCCTTTAAAACTCGCAAATTTGCGATTTTATAAAGTCACAGATTTGCTACTTTATTATAGCGGTCATAGAGAAGAGAAGTAAACATGTTGCTTGACCAGATTTTGCCGTTGCTATGACAACAAGTGAAAGTTACCACTAGCATTTACTGAGATTATTAAGACGACAATTTAGCCCATATAAAATTAACCAACAATAATCATCAACAGCCATCAAGTAAGGACCGTAGCAAGGCGTTGTCACACATTGTGATGTATTAATTAGAGTAAATAAATGCGACATTCAAGTGATTTTAGCTGGCATAAATGCCGCTTGTTAGCATCGTAATAAAGTAGCAAATTTGCTTTTTGAGTCGCCAGTTTTAAAGTAGCAAATTTGCGACTTTTTTTCTTGGAATATTGCCCACCTCTCTCGGCTCCATTTATTTTCTACAGTGGCCCTAATACACCTTCGTAGAACCCCTGAAAAGTTAGATTTACAGTTAAAAAAAGTTAGATCTCATTGACCGGAATCAGGTAAAATCTCTATTAAAAAGGAACACACATTTCAATGAGATAAAATGTTCTGTCATTAAAAAAATGTAATAATCTTGGCAGACAAACAAGACTGACGAACAAATACTGTGAGTAAATACTTCTCTGCTGGTTTTACATTTGATATTTATTGAAACAAAGTAGAGCATTGAGCCAATTTGTAAAAAGTAACAAAATATCAGCTATAACACATTACGTTTAACAAACCTCAAATTCATGGAGAAGCTTATAAATATACATATTTGGAAGGGTAGAAATGGTTTTGTCTTTTGAGAATCGTCACAGGGATAGTGAGCCGTTAACTGAGTGGTACTGGAATCTGTGGCGATGATAAAGATCTGAGCGTCTTCTGTGATATATACACACATACATATCGTGTGTAACAGTAAAGCTGAACATGGGTGAAAGAAATCATTTGTGTGTCGAAACAATAAGGTGCATTTCCCTTTACAAGAACAGTGAAGAGCCGCATTAGTGAGAACACCATTTTAAAAAGTGACTTGAAAACAGGAGGACGTCAGGATGTTGATTTGTGATGGAGAGGATGCTTCTCGGTTTTAAGCTTAAAAGGAGGATCTGGTTAAAGAAAAATAAATACAGTTTACTGATTGGTTGGATAGACATACTATATACACAGAGCATGGAATATTTCACCAACTGTAACCACAACATTGCCCATATATATTCAAACCACATTAAGTATTGTAGAATAATGTTAAATGGATAATCTGAATTAATATGGAAAAGAATGGAGGCTATAATATTGATATATTTGCTGATGCACTGTAGTAAAAAAAAAAAAAAAAAGACAGCTGAACAGACACGCACAGACAGGTTTAAGCCTCTGTATCAAAGTGCATAATGGTGGAGGGCTTGTTGCAGCACCTGGGGGACTCTAAGGCTTCTGGGACAGCATAATAAATGGCCCAATCCCCAAAACAGCCCTCTTATTGTACCCATTGTATTCCGTGGACTCATACGAACCAACAGTGTTCCTTTCTCTACGTGTGATAAGACGGGACGAGTAGACTTTGGTTAGGTGATGTGAAGGCTGGTTTGGGACTGGGCCCATGAAACGCATCCATACACTACAGCACACATTCTACTCTCAACACAATCCATTCTCAAACAACAAACCAGGACCTCAGAGTCAACTATGCCACACATATTAAACACTACTCTTCTCAGGAAACTGGAAGCGTAGTCCAGTTTCCCCAATCAGAGTGACCCATCTGACGAGACAAATGGCATTTTTCTAATATTAAAAAAGGGTGGGTGTTGGTGGGATTTCCAGCCAGTTTTAGGCCATTGAATGGGTTAAAAATCGGCTGGTGATGACTGGGCCAAAATAAACCATAATCTCAAAATAAATATTTCACGATACTCTCAGTTTCTGAAGACATAAGATTTTTTTTTTCTTTTTCTTAAAAGAGTCAGTCTTTTTGCAATGGCATAATTGTTTAACTCTATAAATATAATTTATATAGTTTTTCTTCCATTCTCTCTCTGTGTTCAACTCCGTTGCTCATGAATACACACAGATGTATGCCCATCATCTGCAGGCAAACGCACATAGGCAACACTCCTCTTCTCACTTGCAGACAAATTGGTCAACGATTTTGGTGCAGCGCTTGCACTTGACGTAGCAGCACCAGTGGAACTTGCAGTGGCAGCGCTCCACTATCTGGGCCTTGTACTGGTCGTAACCGCGGCCGCAGCACATCAGCTCGCACCCATCCATGCCCTCTGACGTCTTGTTGCAAAGGCGCCCCACTGTGCCCAGAGAGCCCGTGCTTTGGTTCTTCAGGCAGTAATCTGGACTGGACTCGATGTACACCAGGTCGTGGCTTGTGGGAGCGTTGAACTTGCTGTGCATCTGCACCAGCTTTCCACGCGAGTTGAGCTTCATGGAGGCAGCGCTGTCATACTTCTCCTTCAGTGCGTCGCCCACCTTGCGGAAGTCAGCCAACTGCAGCCAGCAGGTCTTCAGACTGCAGGAGCCCGATACCCCGTGGCACTTACAGGACACGTTTGCAAGGTCCGACACCGTCTGAGAGGGAAGATGGGGAAGAAGGAGAGAGAAAAAAAATGGTCAATAACCAGATGAAGAACTCGCAAAATGTGGCAGACGAATGTCCAAACAACACATGCTTCATATTTTGAATTTGACCTGTCTGCGTAAATATTGGCACAATGCGCTGCTCGTGATCACATAAAGCATGGCTTTGCCATAAAGGACCGGATGATGCTGTCCATGTCTCTGTATGTCTTCTGTATTGAATAAAGCGTTGTCTTCTCATCCTGGCAACAGCGTTATGTTTCCTTTGAGGTGGTTTCAAAATGTTTGGAAAGGGAAAAGAAACCCCAGCGCTGCCTCCAATGACTCCATCTCCCCACAGATCAAAGCCTCGTAGGGGGGAGAGCTGACAGAGCTGCTGCACAGATGATCAGCGGAGACCTATCTGATTGACCTGGATCGTCTCACTTCACAACTCCTCTTGGTCTATCGCTGGTTGTTCTCATCCTAGGGCCTGCAGTTTATATCCCTGCTTGCTTCTTATCTGATGACATCTTAAGATCTTTGTGTGTGTGTGCGTGTGTGTGTGTGTGTTTCTATAACCTCAGTGTCATACCCTCCTTCCAGCTTCGTTATTGTGAATATTCATCATCAGCCGGGCGCTCTCATACGAGCCTTTGGGGTAACTCTTCTCCCTCTCGCGTGCGTCCACAAACTCCTTGGAGAACCTGTAGCCATAGTTGAGGTTGTCTCCACAGCCGCCCCACAGCCAGTCTCGCGGCAAGTCTTTGGGGCGGGCTGCACGGCTGCACCCACAGCTGGAGAGCTCCCCCTCTCTACAGGCGCGGCTTACCGCGTTCACCACCCCTGCCGCGCTGATGGCATACGTGAACGCCGTTTCTCGGCTGCCTGCAAACACATGAAAAGGAACATCTCGTCACATTCAACAGGAGGTAGAGAGCAAATCAGAAATGTATGTTTATCATTCATCCACTGCCTCCATTTTTGTAGGTTGTGCATGCGTGTGTGTGTGTTGTGTGTGTGAGATTATATAATATATATATATATATATATATATATATATATATATATATATATATATATATATATATATATATATATATATATATATATAGCATGTATATATAGCATTAATCATACATTGAGGATTACAGAGCACTTCAGAGAGAGCTGCAGGCTCCTCATCACCAACATCTTGAAAGGTGGAATCTGGTTTGCTGTTGTTGGGCTTCAGCCAGAGAGAAGAGAGCGCCCTCCAGTGACAAAGATGTGTCTTAACAAGCAGCTGCAATTTCACCCAAATTGAAAGTGACAACAGTTCTTATACTTTAACCGTCATGACTGACTGGTCCCGGAGCCTTTGCACATCAAGTCCTGCTGTTTCTAGCCTCAACATTTCCTCTATGGAGACGAGAGGTAGGATGTCTTAAAAAGCAAAAAATACACATCAGCGGTGTTTGCTATCACCAACCCATTACTACCTCTGTGCAAAGAAGCAGATAAGAAGAGAAAAGCAAGATGAGCAGATAAGTGATGAGAGAAAAAGAACAACTAAACTATGAGGCCACGTGTTGACATTTAAGATGAGAGATAGTTAATAGTTAAAATAAAACACATGAAAAGGCCACACATGCACTTAATATCTCCAACAGGGGGAAAAATACAATGATGGAGAAGAGAAAGATTAATAAAGAATCACTGTGGAAAGTCTGAAAGATATTCAGGTGGGAAACTGGTTGGAGCAGAAGTGAAGAGAGACAGGGGGGATTTATTAGTACAATGTTGGGATATAATTGTGGACCTGTGGACAGACAAACAGTCGTCGTCCACACCGCTGTCTCCTTCCTCCGGTACCCACCCTGGAGCTAGCCAAGCCAGGCTGGGGAGAGGGTGTGAACCCAACCACGCCAGCACCCCCTGGAGCCTAACTATAAATCACTAGCAGTGTCCTACGCCAGCAGACAGACGGACAGTAAGGGGTTTCAGATAGACAGCCATAGAGGGGAGGACATGTTTACTTGGCCCGGAGTGGGCCGAGATGGGAGCAGTGTTGGGGAGGGAGATGAGGAATGGAAGAACGGCTGCTGATGAGGTTTCTATGAAGACTGATCTGTGGAGAGGGAGTCAGCAGTGCCAGACATACAGGCAGGCAGGATCACCGCGAGGAGCGTAAAAACGCATATGTGCGGACACAATGTCACGTAGAGGATGTTGACAACAATCACAGCATTATAAGGCTCGGTTCACCAAAATTATAACAAAAATAAAATCAAAGAATCAAATCTACTTTTAAAAGAACATCAGTGTTTACCTCTAGGGGTAAACTGAGGTAAACTGAAACTGAAGACAGTTTTATGTGCTGAGGTTTGGAGATATCCATCTCTGACATTTTCCCTGCTGCCTCAATACGATGAAAGTGAACTAAATTTTCTTTTTAGTACTAATTTTAAATATTCACAGACAAGGTCTCTATTCCAGAAATGTTGTCCTGGTTATGTGAGATGATCTATGGACCCTGTTGTGATCAGTTTACGGTGGAACTACTTCCACCTAAAAATAGTCCCCAAGAAAACTGTTGACAGTGTGTTCTGTGGATTATCCAGAGGCATGGGAACATTATTACTGGAAACACAAGTCGCTGTTGAGCGCATTAAAGGTTATTCTTAAAGCTGTGACACCACAAACCAAATTCCATTCACCATTTATTCCATTAATTGCACTGGGGTGGGAGCAGAAAACTCAGATGGATATCTCATAATCTGCTCATGCGTGTGAACTACGTCGGTGAGAAATGTTTTAGGGTTTGTTTGTTTATTGAAGAAATGTGTGTAAATTGACCGATGTCGAGAGGAATTTGAAATATTCCCAAAATGTGAACTTTTGCTGCCAACCTGCGAGTCCTGCTGTGATTCTGCTATAACACGGACACTGTATAGCGTCTTTACAACTCAGCTGAGAGTTATGATCAATAAACGACAAACCACTTTTACATTAGCTCTCGAGATGAAGGCCCACATCCAAAGAAAACTAAAACAAACCATGTTAAATGATCGCATCCAAGAGTGGGGATTAGGGCTGAAAAGCTCTTGAACTTTTTATTAGAAGTGATCTGAGCACACTACATGTAAGTGTGCACACACAGAGACGGGCAGTTTCATCTTTGACAAGGTGATGTATCGCTGCATACACTCACTGCACTCCCATTACTTGTAAATACAGGGCAACTGCAGGCCGTCGCCACAGTGTTTGCATCTGTGTGTGTGCGCTTTACACTAGATTAGATTGTCTACCATTCATCAGGGGAGAAGCTGATCCTCTGCCTACCTCTGGCTTCATGTCGGGAGCTGGTTTAGCAGGACAAAGCCACGTGTGATTTATCCAGCAACATCACCCACCAACTATTCCCTCCACACAGCTGCTGATAATCAACAGCCATGTATATTTCAAACGCACACATTCACAAACACACATAGGGGGTCAGAATCAGAGAGGACTAATGAAGAAGGTGAACTTTGCATTATATTTCTAAGAATAAATGCCTTTTTATGCATCTTTTTTTCTAATTTCTTACCTATTTGCATGACCCGTCCAAAAACAGAGGAGTTGTCCACCGTGCTGCAGTTCCAGCGCCGATGTCTGAACTGGTACTGGCACTCTCTGATGCCTGTCTTGGCACCTTCCCCGATGTACTGCATGTGGTCCTGGTAGAGCTGGCACAGCTTCTTCTGGCCCTGCGACAGGCCCACCAGCTGGCTGCACAGAGGCTGGGCACCAATGATGTAGGCCTCTGGGATCAGTAAAGGGTTCATGGCCAGAGACCTGGATGAGTAGGAACACATAATGCAGTCGTTTTCACTAATTTCTCAGGTTTTCAGGTCAGATTAACAATCAACAGCTCATTTCATTGGATTAGTTTCTCCGTCTCATGGGGGATGTTATGTTAATAAGTCAAATGAAGTGCAGTTATTAAGGGAATGGAGTAAACCGCGATACACTCTTAGCTTTTAATGATGCTGGATGTAAGGTCATGTGCTATTTCAGGCTAAGAATATACAGTAAATGAAACAACAAAGGAACATTTGAGTCAGGGAGGGAAAAAGTACGAGAGGTTAGAGTAAACTAAAGAGCGCATTAAGTAAAAGGGCAAAACAAAAAAAGCTGACACAAACATAGGGTTTCTCAGAGTCTTGAAGCAGAGGTAGTTAACCTTTTTAGTGGCAACCCTTCATACCCGTCAGTGTCCCCCCTTCAAAAGGTTGCATATGATGTCTATGAGTTCAACCAAAGAAGTGATGTCCCCTTTGGCCTTATGAGGAAAAGATGTCCAGCATTTTGCAAAAAAAAAAAAAAAAGTCTTAGATGAGATGCTATAAAAGTAACCTATAACCTTTTACAGTACGACAGGAAAAAAATCGGATAATCCTATCTGCTGTAACCGTTCCAATCAATGTTGTATAGGAGGAAGAAAAATAAATAAAATGGAGTGGAAGAGGGAGAGATCGAGAGCCAGAGGAGACAAACACAGAGGAACTGTAGTATGAGCATCTGGTTCCAGGCCACAGGACAATTAGAGCAGCCCATCCCTGAGCCCTAAGAGAAAGACAATTAGCCCCCAGTGTAACCTGATCGACTGGGGAAAGTCAGCAGCCAGTGAACACACACTCAACATATACACAGACGTACACACTTAAGCACATAGAAGTACAAAAAACACACACACACACACACACACACACACACACACACACACACACACGGCCTGCTGTTCCGACACTCTAAATCATTCACACCTGTGTGTCCTCTCAAAGAGGAAACTGAAAGACACACAGAAGTGTGTGCTCCAAACTCTGCTTTCGTAAAGGGTCTGTGGTGATATGAGAGTCCTCAGCTGGTAAATCCAACTCATTATTTCAACTATATGGGAGTCGCTTGTTCGTATATGTAATTAATTGCGTAAAGAATGTTTTCTTCATATAATTAGGCCATCGCTGCATGACGTTGGAAGGTAAAATCTCCCACTGTAAAGTGTGGGTTTGGTGTAAATGCTCAATGTTCTTCTACAAGCACTTATGTTGGGATACACAAATCAGACACAATTGCACAATTAGACCAAAAACGCAGAAACAGCCACAGGATGTAAAGAGTTGTGATTTGCTTTAAGTAGAGCCTCTACAGCGAGTGGTAAACAGTATTCTCCCCTATCAGAAGTACTCTGTGTATTTAAGTTCAGCATGCTCAAATATAGGCTTTTCTAATGGCAGTATGTGTGTCTCACACACACACATACACACACTCAAGTACACACAGTCAGCCTTCGTGCTTGCACATATTTGTACGCCGACTCATAAACCACATCATTCTATGTTTTCTATAATATTCATAATTTTGGTTTGGCAATATGCAAAGAGAGAAAATAAGGGAGAAAAAAGGTCCTTCCTGAAAAGCTAATTTGCTACAGTCAGCATGTTGTGTTACTTCATATGTGGTGCAGTGGAAGCTGAGGAGGCTTACTTTGCAAACAGGCACACACACTCACGGACACACGCCTGAATTTCACTCTGAATGTAAGTAAAAAGACAATATGAACACTAACAAAATTCCCTCACGGCCATAATCAATATAACCCTAAATCTGTGACTTTTTTCATGTCTTTTTTAAACTCTTTTAGGCTCCGCTGCCCCGTTCCCACACGTGACTCATCTGTAAGTGTAGAGAAGAAGAAAATCCCCTTTGACAGCTGACAATCTCCACTGGCCAAAACCAACCTGTACAAATTTAAAGACACAAAATTGTACATATGAAGAGAAAATGAATGCATACATACCACCAAGAGTTGGCTTCCACCACCACCTGCATGAGGAGTGTGAGGAGTGTGAGAGCAAAGACACAGTGTCTGGAGTCCAACACGCTGCCGAAGGGCCAGCAAACCGGCCGCCACACACAGCCCAGCCCCAGGTTCATACTGCCGCTTGATCTGGGGGGGCAGAGAGAGGATGCGTGTCAGTCTCCTGCCTGCCTGTCTGTCTGTCTGTCTGGATGTTTGTCTTACTAGTTCATTCTGCAGAACACAGAAAGAGACAGGGACGAATATCTGGGATGTCAAAATGTATGAAGGGAATGCAGGAAAAAAAAAGTCAAGCTGCATGCCTCACTCTCCATTTTACATGCAAACAGCAGTGTGTGTGTGTGTGTGTGTGTGTGTGTGTGTGTG
This sequence comes from Chelidonichthys spinosus, assembly GCA_029853015.1. Taxonomy (NCBI): domain Eukaryota; kingdom Metazoa; phylum Chordata; class Actinopteri; order Perciformes; family Triglidae; genus Chelidonichthys; species Chelidonichthys spinosus. Next base: position 22,736,288 of record CM056829.1, on the reverse strand, counting down.
TGTGATGAGACCCCTGAGGCCATTAGCGCTTGCACAGCGGAGCAGTCATTTGGCAGCAGGTCTGAGTGTGAATCACATACGACTGATAGACGTGCAGTCGGAGAAGACACAATGACCATGAAACCTCAGCTAGATACATTCCTGACAGTTCACTTTACTCAGAACGAGACACACAAGGGCTGAGACAGGCAGACAGACAGACAGACAGACAGAGAGGCCTAGTGAAACCGTGTGTGTGTGTTATTTTAAATCCATTTTACTAGACATATTTTCTGCTGACAAAAGGGTCAAAACTGAAATTGTCTCAATTTTAACCAACAATTAACCTGCGTTCTTCAGGCAAATAAGGTTGGTTAAAAAAAGGCCAAACAAAACCCATCTTGTAGTTTTTATTCCACGCTGGTTGATTTCCATCTCTGGCAGGCTGTGTGTTCCTCCTGGCAACGTTTACTGTTGTTAAATTATGTAAATATATAAAATAATTAGGGCAGGAAATGATTTATCAGGATATGTGGGACTATACAAACCTTGCAAATTAAAAATGAGACTTTTATTTATTTATTTATTAATTATCGCTTCCTTCTCGGGAGGATGGAGCTGCATATGGTTTTAAAATATGTAATTCGACAAATAACGGTCACATCGGTGTATAAGTGTATTAAAATGAATTGTTATTTTTATTAATTGACTGTGGGCCGGAGTGATAGCAGCCACGTCAGCGGGTGATGGCCTGGGCCTGCTTTTACTGTGCAGCCCGCTGCCGAACGAAAACTACAAAGAATTTGGAAAAAATAAATAAAACAGGTCAATTATGTGCTCTGGTGATACAGTCTGGCTGTTATGTCGGCAGAAAATGAGTTGAAATAATGACCCCGCCATTTGCGAGTCGAACCGACGTGCCAGTCTTCCAGTCGGCCGCGTGTGAACGCTGGGACCCGGAGCTCGAATTTGTCACGCTGCGTTATTTTCCAGGGTTGAGTCTTGGAGACCTGGTCCTGCCTAATACTCATTAAAGACGAGGCCAAGTTCACCATCACTCACCCGGCGCGCGCACGTACGCACGCACACACACACACACACACACACACACACAGACACGCGAGCATGTGCTTTGCGTTTGTGCGTCAGTAATCGTTGGTGAGGTTCTGTTCCTTTGAGTTCTTCCACATGAATTAAAGCAATAATCCACAGAATGCGGCGGTTTTATGCTGATTTTAAACCAACGGACTGGAGCTGCCACACCCGCCAACAAGCAGGTTTTTAAAATACATTTTCATCTGCGGATATTAAACTTCTATAATTAAATAGGATTCTGTGCCATGCAGGACATTAAATCACAAGTAACTCAATAAAAAGGTGACACTCCAGCTTCATTCTGCATATTCATAATTAACTATAAATTAACCGTATGACGCCACAGGTGCCTGCAATTACCTGACTCGCTTTTTCGAGGGTTATATTATTTAATCAGTGCCTACAATTTCATAGTCTAATACTGCGTCATTCACTTAAGTGCTCCAATTACTCAACACTATGCATGACTTAATTATTGATTTTTAAAAACGTAAATATACAATCACGAAGGCAATTTGGCGTCACTGCAAGTTGCGTAAATCCTGCGCTCAGTGACCCCTGGAAACGATTTGACCCGGGTGAAATATTCATTGGGACTTCACTGGATGACTGACGACTACCTCGCTGATTTTTGTCAGTAAAAGTGGCATCAAATTAGGCAGGAAGAGAGCAATTAGAATACCCTCGTCAGGATGATAAAACATAAGGCGCTGCTGTTGCAATGAGTCATTTAAGAGGCTATTTTTAAAAAGGGCCATATGGGATTAAATTGATTTATATTTAACCTCAGAGTTCAATAAAGTAAATAACCCTCGTTTTAAAATTAATTACTGACTTAAATTGAATTATTTCATCTTTTATTGGAAAATGGGCCTACATCTTTACACGCTTTTGTTTTTCTGTGGCCAAACTATCTAAAATAATATTAAAACTAAAAACAAGAGGATTTTAATAATCTTTGCTACAAAATATAGTGGAAATGTGAAATGAAAATAGGTTGCCTCTCAAATGATGAGAAGTATAAATGAATGGCGAGTCCATTTTGAAGCGAATGAATGTATGGCCTGCATCTGAAAGTCTTTGGATAGTGAGCATTGTGACGATGGATTCTAGTTGTTTTGAGAGTATAGATTTGTGGGGGAATTGTATTGACATGGCAAATACATAAAATAATGTCACCCTTTCCCAAGCTGCATGGCAACCTAATTTGCTGACTAATGAGTGAAATCTTCTCCTCCTCTAATAGCCTCTCCTGTTGTTAAAAAAACCAGGAGAGGGAGCCAGGTACAAGGACTTGATGAGGAGAAGCAGCACAAAGAACATTGCCTGACTTTAAATAATGTTAACAATGGAAAACTGAAATCTTTTTGTTGTTGTTGTTGCTACATATGGGCTACTTTTTAAAACACACACACACACACAGTTATTTTCTCTAAATTCGGGATCTGCACAGCAGGGCTGACATCTAGACCAGTCAGTGAAGTTTCACATCACATGTCAAGACATCTTGTCCACATCCGAGAACCAGAGTCCAACAAGTCCCACAGAACACGCATCCCCACTCTGCTGCATGGAAGAACCAGGAGAGCTATAAAGGCTACTCACCAGGGAAGCTCAGCCCGTTAGAAGTTGTAATCCACTTTCTGCAGACGGTATCGAACCAATAATCCCAGAGCAGGCCAGGTGGATTTAAGGTGTCCCTTCCCGGTGCAGTGGAGACGGGTCTCGGTTCCTCCGGCTTTCTTTTAAAGTGCTGGGCTGCGGGTGAACAAAGCGGGACGCTAAAGCTAAGAGTTCTTCAGGTTGAGTGTGTCGGTGAACACGGACAGCCAACAATCCGTGAACGCGCTCCGTGCGCCAAACAAACTGTCTGGGTGGATAGGAAGCAGCGGGACGCGTCAAATGTCCAGAGACAGCTCGAGGAAGGAAACGATCGCTTCCTTTATCGAATCAGTGCGTGATTTTGCGGTTACTATAAACAATTAAAAGCCATCTACGGCAACACCGCTGGCGGAAACGTCGGGTACTCTAATTGAACGCGGCCTACTTTTATAGTCCATCTCCTAGTCAAAGCACTGTCCTAGATTATAGCCGGACTACGTCAGAACAAAAATGTGAAAAATCTCGTTATGAAAATTAAATCCAGCCGCTCACACGCCCTGGTCATAGCGCGTTTTACCTGCGGAAACATCCACACGGTGATCCTCGCCACAAACGACTGGTCAGCTTCCCTTCCATTCTGCGCAGGGAACGACTTTGACAATTCCTCCGCTCGGCTTAAAAGTCTTCACGTGCAACAAAGTCAGTCACCCGCCGCGCAAGAAGACGCAAAACCAAACAGATGCCACAATTAATCGGCTCCAGACAGTGTGCTCCAAAAAACTTTCCGCGCGGACTATCTCCAAACAGTGCGGCTTGGCGAGAGCGCACGGTGCCAGGGGAGGGGACGAGCACGGCGTGTGAACAACAGTGGCTTTGCTGAGGCTCCGAGTCTGTCGTCCTCCCACACCGTATGTGTGTGTGTGTGTGTGTGTCTCTGTGTGTTGAAGTGCAGAGAAGTATCACCGACTATCCCTCCCTCTCTCTCTCTCTCTCTCTCTCCCTCTCTCTCTCTCTCTCTCACCTGCTTCAGCCGCCTCCTCTCATAAACTACCCTGCAGCATGGATGCGCAACGCAAAAAACCCTCAGATGGCGCATGCGCTTCACAGTTCTCCTCAAATCGCCTTTTTCTTCTCTCCGACTGTAAAGAAGGAAGGGAATTTTAGTGTTGTTAATATTGGAGAGAGAGAGAGAGAGAGAGAGAGAGAGGAGGGTGGAACAGGCTGTAACAAAACAAGCCTCTCTATTACCTAAAATAAACTTATAAAGCACCCGAGGCTATTACCCTATCCATACCAAAGCAGAGTTCGGATTTTCACTGGCAGCAGATCAAGTTACCACTCAGTAAAATCAAGACAAGCAGGTCCGTATCGTGTGCTTATACAGGCTGCTCTCATCACCTGGAGGCCTGCGAGCATTACGGTCATTACGGTAATTATTATTTTATGGTACATTATCTCAAAACATGCTGTAGGAATCCGCCAGCTTCCAGTTCGATACTGTATCAGTGAACCCGGTGATGAGTATCGGAGGGCAAAGTGTTTAATAGGTTCACGTGTGTCCTCGTGGACGTCTCAGTCCGCGCGCACTGGAAGGAAAGCCGAGTTAGATTCAATTGCGCGGGACTTTCATCTGGATTGAGGAAATAGAGATAGAATAACAGTCAGTAAAACAATGCTCAAATAAGTGGTCAGGGTTACCTGAATATCCGGTGCCATGCCCATATAAGGACTTGCCTTAGATGATGGAGGGAGGAGAAAAAGAGGGGGAAATAAATTCATTTAGACATTTTTATGATAGCTCAATGTCTGACAGGCCTAATTTAAAACCAGTGCAGATCCACCAATCCTTATTTAAAGGAGAATGCAAAGGTAAATATGCATATAAAAAACAAATACAATAGCGCATAAAAAGCTTCATTATAAGCCCCTCAAGTAAAAAAAATAATAATATTATTAAAAATGTTTTAAGAGAACTCATAATACTTTTGTGACAGCCATCATTTTGTGACATTTATCCACAGAGTGTGTATCTCCTCAAGGCATAACTCTTCACGTCGCTGTGAATACCTGGCAGAATGAGTGTGAAGTGCCTGGAAATCTTGCAAGAGTTGTGTTCCCAGCTAATGTTACCGCGGTGGATGCTGGAGGCTGCGACTGCGTCAAAGAGCACTTAAAACATGCTCAGCCACATTTCTGATCCCCCCCCCTCCCTCCATCACCCCCCTCCCCAATCCTCCATCCCCCCACGTTCCCCTAGGAAGAAAACTGGGCAACATCTGGCTGAGTTTATGAGAGAGAGAGAGAGAGAGAGAGAATTGGTAGACCATGAAAACTGGGGAGAATTCTTTCTTGGGCAGTGCAAGAGTCTATTGTTGTAGTTGCCATTAGTGGCAGTGAAACTTTAATCTTGTGAAAATACCCATTGTTGCACTCAAATTTACCAATAACACTGTCGATGTCAATGTTCACATTATTGTCTTTCTGATAAAACACATGTTGCATTTCTTGTGAAAACAACTTTTATTCAAACAAGAGAAACCAGCAGACCACTGAAAAACACTGTGGAACAAGTCAAGGGTGAATCCTGTTACCCCCAAACGTTCACAGTCATCACAATCATGAGAGCAGCATGAAACACACACACACACACACATGCACACACTGTACAAAAACTGTACGTGTTGGGTATAAGGGCCAAACACTGTTATACTGTCGAATCAAAACACAACACTGTACATTATCACCAACATCCAGTACGGCGAAGAAAAGAAATGACACACTGCTTCAAAAACGCAAGTCACTTCATTATAAACAGATTCGCCACTGAGATTCACAGGATCAACGAATAGACAACAACATAATACATCACTCATCAGAGCAGTAAGTCACACACAGCTGGTGAAACTTAGAAGAGTGGCACTCAGAACGGTTTTGGAAGTAGAAAAGCTAACAGAACGTGATATTGGTTCATTAAATAAACGCACAGCAGGCTAAAAGAACACAAGGAGAAATGTATAAACAGACTGTTCTTACGTGAAGCTGGCTGATTGGAGGTCAGCTGTGCTTCCTTCCCTGTTAATAAGGGATCTGATGTTTAAAGGTGTAAGCTGATCCTCAAATTGTGTATGCCCGAATCCACCTTTTCTGCTTGAGCTTGCCGCGGGGAAGTGGGAGACGATCAAAGCATTTAGTTACCAGGGTGGTTTTCAGGCTACTCCAAATGATTCCGATGTAGTCCCAGTTCAGTGGTTTGTTTCAGCAGACGGGGTTGTCTCCTTTGGCACGGTACATTGACAAGGTTTCTGTGGATTGTGGATTTTGAGGTCCTTGTTGTTATATTTACAAAAGTCTTGATATCAAGCTGCAGAAGTGAACGCATTAATGCCGTCACCATCCAGTCCAGGATTGGCATGGATCGACGGCTAGTTCCACTTGTTCAGTTCAGCTACACCAGTAGTCGAGAGTGGTGGAGCGAATGCTGGTTGATGTGAAGCCAGAACTCTGTAGCACCGCAGTACTGTAAAATGAATCCAGCTCCCAGTCTATTGAAAACAGCTAGGGAAACGAAGGCCGCTTGCCAATACCTTGCAGCTTCACACTGATGACTGATGGTCCTCTGAGGGAGAAGCACCCACCCTCAGGCTGTTGAATTTGTCAGCGGGGGTGACATTCATCGGTAAGATGTTCCTTGAAACGGTGGGAGTATGTGTTCATACGTATGTCTGGAGGTCACCATGGCGGGGAGATATAGGTCAGGCCAGCGTGTATGCTTGCAGTTGAAGCCCTTGGTACCTGGCTCTACACGCAGCTGTGGAAAAAGAAGAAGAAAAAAATTATCGGTATGAGAGGTCAACCGCAAAGAAGGAGAAACGAATGTTAAAAACCACACAGGGATATAAAGAGGCATTATCTAGCTAATGATTACATTGCCCGGTAATTTACAAAGAGAGCTGGGATACTCGGGTCCAGTGTAGATATTTAAGGTTTTTTTGGTTAACTTTAGGTTGACCATTTTCCTCCTCTAACTGTCTGGCGAACCTCCAGAGGTCCTTAAGAATGCTCTAAATGCAGTTGGCAGCAGCCCAAACATCAAGTGCTCATTAATAAAAAAAAAAAACTATCGGAATGTGTCTGTTATTCAGGCCGCACAGCAGTCAGCAACAACTCACTTCTTTCCTGAGAGTTAGGTTGTGAAAAAAAGAAACAATGATGTATGTCTAGCTCGCTGGAGGCGCCTCATTGGCTGAGCAAACAGGCCCCAAAATAACTACCAATCACTGAAGACGTTATCATCAGTCACTCAGAACGGGCATAATGATAGAACTTTAATACAAACTTTGTTTGTTGAGGACCAGAGACGTTCACAGGTTAAGTTGGGGAAAGTGTTGCAATAGGGATGATTTGACTTGAGTAATGACCCCTAAATGTTGAACATAAGGGGATTACCAGTATTTAATGGTAGCATCTTAGGTTAGTGTGTACAGAGAGGAACGTCAAATTGTATAGAAAGTGTGCAGTCCTGCTCACGCTCTTCCTGTCTCCCTCTGATTGGCTGCAAGGCACAGAAGGACCATCCATTACAGCCAGGAGTAAATAAACACTCACAGCAATTAAAGTGGCATCATTTGTTAGGCAACATGGTGTGTGTGTGTGTGTGTGTGCACGTGCGTGTGTACATAAACCTGCTTGTGTGTAAGTGTGACCAAATGTGTGTCTGCACATGTACATGCTTGCGTGTGGAATTTGTGCATGTGTGTGGACGCCATTCTCAGGTTTCTTCACCGTCGTCTGCACTTAAATTAATGATTTGGGGGCCAGAAAATCAACAAATATGGCCCCCGGTAGGGCATAATGGAGAGCACGACCTGCCTGTGGATGTGTTTGAAGAGCGCTCCTCTTTCTTCTCTGTCAACACCTCACTACTTCCACACAACAGACGCATTCACTACACAAACTCACGTGTGACGCCTGTGTTGGCGTTGTTAATGAGGAAGTGTACGTCGCTATGTGGTCATGAACGTGTGTACGTTTATCGGCCTTTGGTTATTTAACATGTCGGCATGTTGTGACAGATTGTTGAAATCATCTGGAATCTTAGATTCCTGAGTGTAAGTTTTGCGTCGGTAGTCGTGAGTTTGCCCGTTTGTGGTGACAAAGCATGTGACGAAGCAAAGCATATTATATCAGCCGGGAAAGCTACAACCACAGGATGGATTATATAGTGAGCTCAAATGGCTCTGACAGGCTGCCTGAAGCCGCTTCAGCCAAACGATCATTGTCCACAATTTTCTGCATCATCAGCTGCTAAAGGCAGCGAAGAAACCAGCTACACGTATACTGCACTGCACAGAGAACATTACACAGCCTCGTGTTGGATAAACTCTCTCTAGACCAGGTATGCCTGTCACTGTTTCTGTATCCGAGTCCAATACAATCTGAAACATGTGGAATATGGTTGAAAACAACGGCGTGCACATTTGACAGAAAGTAGTAAACACACAGAAATATGTACAGACATTAATATTATTATTCATTTATCAAACAGGCACTAGCCATGTGCTTACTGTATGAGTAGGAATGTGATGAATTGTACTGTAATATCCGAGACGCAACTGGAATCCTCACAGCTACTGATAACAATAAAACATTAACACTTGACGCTCGCGCCAACAGATCAGACGCAGCCCTCCCAGTATCGTATGGAGCGGCTTAACTTAAAGTAGGTTCACTGGGGGGGGGGGGGGGGGGAGCATATCTGCTTTATTAATTGAATAATATTCATACATATTTAGCAGTACATATTTCTCTGTCCCTTTTGAGGTTGGTGTAGATCCCCATTGGGTGAAAAATTGCTGCTATACCAATGAATACCTTTAAATTGCTAAATATAATTCCCCTCTTACTGCCATCATCTCTCTCTCACTCCAATCAGCCATTCCTATCTTCTACTCCCTGCGTAACCCTCCTCCTCCTCCCGACTCCTCCACTCTCAGTGTGCTTGATAGTGGGATCAGACAGGGTGAACAGTTTCTCATATTAATACTGGTTCAGCCGGCCCCCGGAGAAAGGTAAATGATTGACTTGTGAAAATTTTCAAATGCCTGCTGCAGAAACAGAATTGAGGTGGAAACCCAATTTCTGCTGCCGGGTACCCCTGTGGTAATTAAACAACGTTTATTTTGTGACCAGTATTGTGTGTCTACAGACACAACATGGTCAAAGTCCTTTCAAGTGGAGAGGCAATCCAAATGAGTGTGTAAGGTGTCTATTTTGTTATATATACTATATAAAATATATACTGGTCTGCCTGTCTGTCTGCCTGTCTGTCTGTCTGTCTGTCTGTCTGTCTTTGTCCTGAGGATTGGGTATCCAGCCTGAGAGTCTGGATGTGAGCGGCTGAATCCCTTCTTGTCTCTAAGTGCTACTAATATAAACTGGCTGTTAAATGGATCCTTGCAGAGTTTTGAGACCACCAATGTTAAAGTACTGCTCTTTCACTTGAAATTATGCTGTGGTTGGTTTCCTTTCATTCCGACAGAAAAAAAAAGAGAAACACAGCAAATTCAATTCTAGCAGTAGGCGAGACGTAGAACGTTTGGTGGTATGAAAGGCCAAATATTGGGGTGAATACAGGGAGATGTGACGGAAGCAACCTCTCACTCTTCTGTCTACATAATCATACATGATTCTTAAATGTCGAGATACTTTCTGTGGCGACATTCCTAGTATGTGACCACAGAAAATATCATGTTTCTGATGGAAGGACGGTCTATTTAACCTTGGAAAAGAAGGTCAGAAGAGAAGCAGTTTCAACAAAATGCCTTGCAGCGACAAAACAAATGTCAGAATCTATTGTGTACCGGTGATGTTAAAAAGAAAATAACGCCTGTTGTTCCGTTGCTAGACAGTGTCTAACGCAATCCTTTACTTCAAATCTGACAAAAAAAGCACTTAAAATTTGCTTCAGCTCAAATTAATTGACCTGTTCCCTTGAGCTAAACCCTCAGCTAACATATTAAATGGATAAAAAACAAGGATCTGTGTGCACATTCCCTTCCAGTCATTTTGAAACCACAGGCCTTTAGAACCCTTTAAAAATACAGCCTACATCAAACCACCCCAGGAAGAGAGAACATCTCCGCGGCAACAATTGCTTCAAGAGCTCGCCCTTTCTTCCCCAAATTTCTCCTTTTTACCTCTCTTTCTTTTTTTCTGCCTGACTTTTACAACTTCCTCCTGGTTGGGACTGCAGCTCTAACCCAAACAAAACTCCATTTTTTAGTTATTGGCCCTCATGGCATGTAATGGAGAATCAAGCTAATTATCCCTACAGCTGTTTTCACTTGCTTTTTATGTAAGCAATACCTGGCTGATCCAGAGAGCAACAGTGAGGCCCTTCTTAGTGCTCCAGGCCTCCAGGCCGGCTGGAATTAGAGAGTAAAATGCCAGGTACTCCTCCCCCCCGATGCTGCCCGTGTGTACCCCTGCACCCATCTCCCAGCATACAACCCGCCCCAACACAAGCCCCTGCACACCCACATCTTCCATCGCCACTCCCTCATACACCTCTCCAAACTCTCCCTTTGATGTTAAACAAAGCTGCTCTTCAGTTAAGATCTGTATGACAAGCACTCATTTTCCTCCACTGATGGTCCCTGGCAATTAATGAAGGAGGTTAGCTCGGGTGTGGCTTGGCTTAACCATCTCCTGCTGTCAAAGGACTAGAAAGAGAGAGAGTGAGTGCAAAAAAATAACGGGGGGGGGGGGGGGGGGGTTACAGAAAGTGGGGAAAGACTGAAAGAAAACAATCCCTCACAGACTAATTACATAATTTCCTTCATATGAGCAAACACATGCTGGGTGAAAGCAAGTGTGAGCAAGCCTCACAGATGCCAGGCCAAGAGGTGCTGAGGAGACCTACTAACACAGTCTGCAACAGACAGCCACAAAGGCAAAGCACCAGATCTCAGAAGCAACATTATCTACTGTGTGACGCTTTTGTGGGATTTGTATACAAAACCTTAGTATTGATCCTCCCTTCTCCAGCTACTCACAGTAAAGTGATTCTGTGCAGATAAACAATTGCTGGTGTAACGTTTCCCTCTTCACAGTTTACTCCTCGCTGCAGCCAGAAAAAAACGCTTCAGTACAAACACCACTAGGTGGAGTTGACTGTTGATAAAAAAAAAAAAAAAATCTCATGTATCAAACTCATTAAACTCCCTAGGAGAGGCATCTGTGAGTCAGACATAGTGCTTGCCTCACATGTGAGCGTGTTCCCATTCAAACACTGCTCCGCTAGCGTGCAGCGGCGCCTTGTGCCTCCTCAAACTGACATCTGGTTTGAAATGAACAGATCGACAAGAGGTATCCAAAGAACGGTGGTGACAATTTGAAAACCTTTATTATTTCAGCTAAAGGATAGTAACAACTGTGCCAGCAACCAAAAGTAAAGGAGCAATACCTGCCTTGAACTCTCTCCCTCTCCCTCCTTTTTGTCTCTAATCCTGTGAGGAATGATAGAGGGCTCTCTGTGGAATGGTGATGAGTTTCCCAAGTCTGGCCAAGGTGTGCCAACCTACAAATGATATGAGAATCTGATACTGACTCCTAATGTGGAGGTTGTCTTGACATATATGCGCACAAAGACACAAGAACCCCTACACACACACATGCATGTATGCTTGTGTAAAAGCAGTATGTATACATGAATATTGAAAGTTACGCACATACAAAGGCAAGAGCATCAGAGAGGGAGGCTGGAAAAGTGTTATTGGCATCTTCAAATATGCATTCATCACTTGGGGCACAAAGGAAACTATGTTCATATAATTGCTAAATGTTCATGCAGGTCTAAAATACAAGTTTGTGCAACAATAATAAAAGGTGCATGGAATTCTCTCTGCTCCCAAATTCCTCTCCTCCTCCTCCTCCTCCTCCCCCTCCCTCTTGATCTGTCTCTCATAGCACTCAGAAGTTCCTCTCACTAATCTCACTCATTTACTCCTTCAAGCTTTTTTTTTTTTTGTCTTATCACAGGATTCTTTCTCTTTTCCTCTCTCTCCCGCTCTGAGCACAGTATGAGTGGCAGTGTTTATGTTATTGGGGAAAAATATCAAGAGATCTACTGTGGGCCAGCTGCATGTATGTCAAAGTCTGCCTCTGAGTGCCTGTATGGCTGTGTATACAACCCATTGCCACCTATTTCTTCCTAGCAAGAATAGTATGGGGCCCTTGGGGAGCTTGTGTCCCATAACAACACCTTGACCTGGAGCTACACCTTGAAGTAGAGCAGCAGCGGCCCATCAGAATCCAGGCCGAAGAGCCCTGAAATCGCCTGCATCCTGACACCAGCGTAGGCCCAGCCAGGCAGGGGAGACAAGTGAAACCTGAGCCCACATTAAAGCACCACCATTAGGTAGCAGATCAGGGGAGGCCTCCATACTCTCAGTGTCTGCGGGGGTCCGGGCCTCTGAGGCCCTATCTCACCTCCATCTGGAAAGAGAATCTGAGGGTAGTCTGATGGTTCGATAAGAGTCCATGCCGAGTGACACGGTAACAGCCTCTCACCCCCATTTGCAAAAAATGGAGTGGATGCAAGTCTAGCTGTGGTGCACTCTCATGCGGGTAAGAGAGGGAGGGGGGGTGCATGGTGGCATTCATTTTGCTTTGAAGGTTTGACCCAGTACCCTGAGATGGTGTGTAGAGGCAGCAGACTTACAGAAAGAAGTGCATACGCAGGTAAACTCTTGTCTGCTTTCTCTGCTCTTTGTGCATTGAAGTCCACACACACACACACTAATGTGGGAAAAAGATATGACGGACGTTCATATCCTTGTTTTATAAGTAAGGAAAGTTTCCGTGCTGCAGATAGAGTGTGGGCTGAAGGGAAGACCATATTCCTGAAAGATGGAAAAGAAGAACAGAGAGCCAGACAACTGGTGAAAGGCCTACTCTACACAAACAGAAACATTCCGTTATTCATCAGAAGTGTTTCTTCTCTTTCTGTGTTCCCACTACATTCCCCTCTTCAGCTTCAGATTTTGTTTGTGCGTGTGCATATTACAAAAATACTGTCACGCTCATTCCAGCAGTCACCCCTCAGTTGTTTTTTAGGGTGCCATTAATGCTCCACCATCCTCTTGATGTCTTCTCAAGATGAGACCAGCTCCACTGACCCATCAGTCCTCACTCCTGACCCAACTAGTCACTTCCTCTCTCTCTACCCACAGACTCTGTTTCTCCATCTGTTATTTATTGTCCATACTTAAGTCCCTCTCTTCACTGATTTCCACCATATCAGGCTGACATAGACATTTTCTTTCTGCCTTTCCAAAAAAAAAAAAAAAAATCCTAAGACTGAACACACAAACGTGACAGAATAAAGACAACATCACTGTACTTTACATTTTATAAGTTCCTGCCTGACTGGCATAACACATTAATAAGAAAAGGCTGGTTACGGAGCTTCATCTGGGCCAATAGAGATTTTTGAACATGCATCTAATATGTAAGTAGACCAGTGAGTAAAGTGCGTGTGTGTGTGTGTGTGTGTGTGTGTGTGGTTTGTTTTGGTCTGATTTGGTCATCTCAGATCTATTTAGGATCACTCAATCCAGTTAAGCAAATAAATGTGATCCTTCAGATCTCAATCTGCTGAAGGAAAAACAGGCCCAACTTTAGATACAATAGGTGTGTGTTGTGTGCATGTGGCCCGTTCGCTTCTTTATCTGTATTCATGTGTGTGTGTGTGTGTGTGTGTGTGTGTGCGTGTGTACGTGCAGAACACTATCAGCAGAATCTGATAATGTCTATTCAGTAGCTTTGAGGTCCGTATGGAGATTTACACAGTCAGCAAAGATGTGTGTTTGGTGATCAAACATTGGAGCCCCAGCTCATCCAATGTTAACAATGTGCTCATTTAATCATCAGTCCCACTTGGACGAGGGGTTAACTGATTCTGTGTTGTGGTTTATTATCTTTTTAGTACATCATGGACAGGCAACAGCCTATTTTACTACTTTACTCAAGCAAAGGCAAAAACTGTCTACAGGCAGGATCTGAGACGGAGCGAGGTTGATGTCAAGTGGAGTGAGTGTGTTTGTACTAGCACAGCTGCACTGTGGTGCTTAATACTATTTAAGTCCGGTCTCAGGAAGAGCCAATCATGTTGTTGGCCAAGTCTGTTTGGTGCTCCTGGGGTCAGTATAGCCCCAGGACATGAGACACATAGGATATACACTCTGGATAAACAGGGAGGCTTTCACAATGCCTGGTGGTCTGCTAGTGATCTCTACCACAGTCTGACCTGTGTGTCAGTGTGTGAGACAAAAGAGGTAAAAACGACACCAGCTATTTTAAAAGTTGCTAATTCTGAGCGTTACTCTCTGTATTTATGTCGATAAAAAAGAGCTTCAAGAAAACATTGATGACTTAATCAGAGTTCATCCCTATTTTAGATCATTTAAAAGTGCTTTCACACCTTTGGTTCAGTTCATTGAGTCCAGACCAGGGGAATGTATAATACCTTGTTGTATTTTAGTTCCGGCTCAGGTTCTATTCACACTGACCTTTTACAAACTAATCAAGACGAGTAAACATGACATTGAACAGACTGACTGACAGGCAAGTCGGTGATTGGACAGTTTTGGCGATTGTCATCCTGCATCATCAGTGCACCATCAGGACCCACGTGGGGAAATCAAATTCAACTGACTGACAGCAGTTTTCAGAACTCTAATGGCTTTGCTGGGTATATTTATGTTCTTTGGTGACACAGAGAGCCCATTAGAAATAACATATTTAATAATATCAGACCGCAGATCAGTGGCATGTTATAAATAGGCAGAGACAGTACTGTGCAAAAGCTGCTGCTCACTCATCAGGGCACACATGATATGCACATCTCTTATATAGTAATGATTCGGAGATTACTGCTGTGAGATCACACTCTTTTTAATGGACTTAACTGACAAAACTACACACAGATACAAGCACAGCAGTTTGAACAGCTTTTCACTAATGAATAAGACAATACCATGCTGGTGTGCATACCTTGTGATGGTGTGCATTCTTCTCTACACAGATCCTGAACAGATTTCACAATCTGCAGATGGAGTAATTAGAAGTTTAGCTTTCTATAATAAAATAAAATATCTGCTACAATAAAATCCTGTGGTTGGCTCTTTGCTTTCACACCCCAAACAAACCGCACCAGAGTCCGCTTGGAAGCGGACTAAGACCATGCACAGCCCAAACGAACCATACTAACTGGGCAAATAGACCAAATAGAGTTGGTTTCAACCAAGCCAAACAGATTAGGTGTAAAAACAGCCTTCATTGGACACCCGACTGGACTGTTTGTTTGTGTCTATGGGTTTGTAGGTATGCCAGGTCCAGATCCAGATCCTAGCAGGCATGTTGTAGGGCAATGAAAGGAGTGCGAAGGGGGTCTAATCAAAAAAAGAGGCAGGAAGAAAAGGAAAAAGGCTTTCGTGGTAGCTGACAGGAGAGGGGGGCCAGAAACACACACATCTAAGTGGGAAAAAGTTCAGAAGTCTGTGCCAGTTATGATTCCTGACACTTCTTGGCCTCCGTAAACATGTAAATTTGTCACTAAAACCGCTGACACCCCTTGTGCAGCCATCTTGAACCTTGAACAACCTTTTGGAGCGCTCTGTACGACACCATGGAAAGGCCCTGCCAGTGAAACTTAAAGGGCGATACCGCAGATCGTAAATAAGCATCGTAGAAAGTGACAAGAGGTTTGGCTCTGTCTGCAGACAGAGAGGAAAAAATCCTCATTAGTTTTGACAAAGCAACTCATATTTTGTGATATTTACTGCCGAGGCACACTGTAGGGCTGATAAGGCTTGCTCTTAACATTTTAGTCTTGCTGTGGTGTTGACGCAACAGGTTCAGATGCACTGGCTCGGCAGGATGAGGGGCCGTAATATATGTCTCACTCTGTGAAAGTCTGTGATGTGGAATGTGTGTGTTTCTGGCCTCCCTTAATGAGTTGGTTAAATAACGGATCACTTTTTTCACCTCTGGTTCATTTCACTCAGATAACTAAAACTCATGATGTGCGGTTCCAAAAATGTCATTGATAATAGGAATGACATAGTTGCTGATGGTTTGCACTTAAATTACCTGTAATAAAACCATTGTGTGACATATGTGCGAACTTCCAGAAATGAAAATTTGCAGGATAAAGTGTGATCGTATGCGTGTGTATGTGAAGTTGGTCAGTTTTGTCTGGGTGGTGCTGGGAATAGTATCAGCTTAAAGGTCATGTGCTGATGTTTAGTAGGAGCTTTCTCAGGTCACAGACTGTGACTTTCAACCATCACTCACATTACCACACATCTTTGAGTAGTTCTGTTTAACTGGCGTACCCTACATCCCCCCCAGTTTGCTGTAATGACATGTGACAGCTCCCTCAGTCCACTCAGCAGAAGGAGAAGTCAACCCAAAAAGCTGCTAGAAGTGAGATGGACATTGTATAACAGATCTATGGGAACTTTAGGTAAACATGTCTTATTTGGAAAGCACTTCCAATGATGATATTTGTGTATTTAAAAAAATATAAAATAGAAATAACAAATAACTTGACAGTAATTTGTGTTCCTAGTTTTTAATTCTAGCTTTTCATTTTCCCTTAGATATAAAATACTTGAAGCTAAAAGAAAATAGTGATAAATACTTGGTTGGACAGTACACTCAAACCTTAAAGGTTAGGTTCACATTTTTTAACATGTGTCTTGAACTCTCAAGCAGTAACTCCTCATCATACTGGCTGTTTTTAGAGACCCTATTCTAATGTGATACCAATAGAGGTGATGGAGGCCAGAAGTTCAGTTAAAGCAAATATGAGGCTCAAAAGTCACAAAAATCAAGCAAGTCTGTTCAAATATGCTTTAAGTACAAAATAACGTGTTTGTGTTTTCCCATACAATTGAGGAATAGTAAGATGTGATTATTTATTATCTGGTTTGATTAGACCTGGGTTTATTATTTGAAACTATTGTCTTTTGTTACTTTTGTATTATTTTAAAGAACTGCTGTCTCACACTCAATTAGATCTATGTTCTATGCGTCTATGTGCATCATGATGTTGGCAAGTGTTCATATATTAAATTACACTTTAGTTAATCTGAAGTAAAATAGAACATTTTGTACTAAAAAACTGTAGCAATGGAGGATAACCACTAAACTTTAACTTGGACTACTCCGGCTTATACAACCTGACTTTTGGAATATATTTTTTGCATAGAAAGAAGGGGATTTTGTCTTCCATCACTTCTAATGGAGAAAATGATCTCTTAAAACAGACTGCACATGAGTTTCAATGTTCATATGGGCACCTCACCGTGGTTTTAAGACAGACTTGAAAGCTTATGAAGCTATCCTTTAGGAATGTGAATTTTGAGTGAGATGCAAAAGCTAAGTAGGATGAACTTTCTATTGATTACATAAGCCAGCTGAGTGGTAAATGTGCCCGTTGGTGGTTAAGAAAACCTCCCCGAGGTGCCCTGGCCTCTCCGTATCGCTCCCCGAGGTGCCCTGGCCTCACTATACCCGCTGCTTAGCTTGGCAACATCTCTGCTCACTGCACACTGTATGGAAAAGCTCCACAGGACAGTTACTAGTCTTTTGGTCTTAGACTCTCCTGTGGTTGTCATCCTTTAGAATCAGAATCAGATTTAAGTCTGCAGATGGACCATTTAAGAAAGAGCAGCTAACCACAATAAATGCGTTTCAGCCCCTGTGACTACCAGGACACACATGTGTACAGTGTTGGTGTTACATGGGTCGTGTTTCAGGGATAATTGCATTGTGTCTCTCCCAACCTGGGCTCTGACACATGTTCAACAGCTCAGACAGACAGACACACCCAAACTAACACACTAACATCAGACCATCAGAGCAGAGAGAGGGGGGGCGAGGGGGCCAGTGCTTCCCTCGTCTCTCCTGTCATAGAGTTATAAAGCAACAGTCTTGGGTGCTATGTGTCATTTCTCACATCCATACACTCACATTCCTGAATGGACACAACACAAATGTCATGTGGGTCTTTGTCTTGTGTCCAAAATCTCCTCCTAGAAGTACTGAAAGCTGCCCTGACCTACCCCATCTGTACTTTAGTAACAGCATGGGTAATCACTGCTTTAAATGCATGACTCATTGGCTTTTTGACTTCAGCTACAGCTCAATGCAACTGATTCTGCAGTAAATATTACAGAACACACCCCTCCAATTTAAGATTTATGTACAGGTTAAAGCGCATTCATAGCAGTATGTCTCAAATGTAAGGAGGCAGCAAATGACAAAGACAGAACAAAGACGGGGGGAGAGAGAGAGAGAGAGAGAGAGAGAGAGAGAGAGAGAGAGAGAGAGAGAGAAGCAGTGATGTTTAAAAAAATGAGTGTAATAACAGTGGTTAAGGCCTGCTCTTTCATTGAGTAAATCTGTCCGGGGCTATTTCACACCGTAGGAATCTCCTGTCGACCAGATCAAAGGCTCGCCCAGAGACAAGGCTTGTACAGAGCACAAGGAACAGGTGACAGCGGAGGCATTTCCACATGTACACACAAACCCTCTACCACTGACATCGCACGCACACACACACACACACACACACACACATATTTGAATGAACACACAGTAGGATCAGAAAAGCAGAGAGTGACAGCTCCTTTTGTGTCTCGATGAGCCTGTGGGGAAGTCTTTCTGAGGAACTCCAAGAAAACCATACATCTATCATCTGAGCTTCAAAAACCACTTAAAGAGAGTCAATACAGGCTCCATACTAAGCATACAGTGGGTATGACAAAGTACATTCAGACTTTACAAGTATGAGCGTGACATGTACCATATGACTAGAACATTGATGAGACTAACACATGTACAGTGGACATCTAGCTACGAATGGTATAGGAAGCATAAGGGACTCTCAAGCACAGCCTTATGATGGATAGATCTAATATAAAGTGGGCCATATCCAGAGGGGGTGAACATAAGGCTATGTCATCACTGGCCCATCTCTCCCCATACCTTCCATCACTTTTCACTCCCTCCTATAAACAGCAGGATGGGGGATACTATAACTCCCTTACACAAGGACACACAAACACACACACAAGGACACGTGCATCTTGCTGAAAAACACACGGGGATTCCGGCATATGCACAGACAGACCTACTCATTTAATTACAGTAGAGTCCAGACATGCACACAAAAAAAACAAAAAACAAAAAAACGCATGCATGCAGACACAATAACATTTTCACAAAGAAAAATTAATCCCGGGTGGTCTCAGGCACAGCATTGTTTCCACTTGAGAAAGCTCTGGTTTTGAAATCACACAATCAAGAACATACCAGGTTCAAAATGCATTTATACATATATATATATATATATATATATACACACACACACACACACACACACACACACACACACGCACAACTGTATAGTGATTTCTGTAAAATAAAATAAAAGGAATATAAATGCAACAGGGCTTCTGGTAGCTTTACACCAAAAGTGACGTGAAAATCAAATAGGTAGTATACCCATGGTCTATTAAACAGTACAGAAGTAAATTGTGATTGTTGTTAGTTGTTATGATGACAACACACACTGACAATTCACATCAGAGGGGCTGTAAAGTGTTGTCGCTGCTCACCAGGTAGAGAGCGGATGCAGCTCCGGGGAGATGGACGTCTGGCTAGTGAGCTCGTCCTTCTCTCCCGAGTGGCGGGGAGCGAGGCGGAGGGGCCGCTAGACGTAGCGCTGCCAATGTTCACCAGCCCGACTGCTCAGCTCCTTTCTGCAACCAACGTAGCATTACAGAACGGCGGAATTAGCAAGCTAGTTAGCGAGCAGGCTTTCTGCTAGCAGGGCAGCTAGCTCGCCAATTCCACTGCTTTGATGCACTTGTTACAGGACAATGTCGTCACTCATCTGACAATAGCAAGTTGTGTGTGGATGCATTAAGTTGCTACATGTTACTCCTATAGTCTGACTCTGATTCATAATATTACTAAACTTATTCCACTGCTGGTCATTACTGAAAAACCTCCCATCAGGCAGTCTATGACTTGCCATAAATCAGTTGTTATAAGCATAGCATTTATATTTGCAATGAACACCAAAGTACCCCTCGAAGGTTGTTCCATTTGCATTTGAATGAGCGTCAATGTGTTGGTCGGATCCTGACTTTGTATGGTAACATCTGCCATCAGTGTATGAATGAGTGAGTAATGATAAGGGGAATGTAAGGCGTATTGAGTGGTTGGACTAGAAAAAGCACTATATAAATGTAGGTTGATTTACCATTGATTTACCACAAAAAAAGGTCCTCCACTCTGGCCATCCTGCTCTGCTGATTTGATTGTCCCTTCTACTCCTACTTTATTTCTATGCATGACACACACCGCCCTCCCCGTCTGCTATTCATTCCCAGTCCATATCAAGCAAAGATGATGTATGTTTAACATGGGAAGGTCCCACCTTAAACATGGCCATCATGGCCAATCGCTTTTGCTGTTTTCATAGAATATGAGAAGATTACACAGGACTATGACGGGCCAATTACGTCCTTCACTAAAACACACCTCTGTACCAACATCTCTCTAATGATGATGGCTTAAACGTTTTCACCAATGGAGCCCTTTCAGCTTCCCTGGCATTCACACACAAACACACTCTGCTGGTAGAGTTAAATACACACACATAGGTACACACATACATACACAGCCACAGATGCTGACGGAGTCAAATTGAATCCTTGTGTTAAGTATATAGAGCATCTCTCCGCGCCACAAAGGGCTGTCTGTTTTTATGTGTGCGTGTGTGTGTGTGTGTGTGTGTGTGTGTGTCATCCCCACAGGCCAACTTCTGCAATCAGGTCAAGGATTGCTTGGTATTGGAACCGAGGAAGAAAGAGAGGGAGACTAGAAGTGCCAGCCTTCCTCTCACATCTTCCCAACATCCTTTCTCCATCCCCCTCTCCACTCAAACCTGTGTCACCTCTGACCCAGCTCCAATTCACTACTGTCATTATGCAATTAACACCAATTAAGTCATTTGCCTGTAAGAATGCATGTGTGTGTCCGCATGTATGTGCGTGCATGCTTGTGTGTACGTGCGTTAAGTGTGTGGATGTGTGTAAGCGCGCATGATAGGGCAATTACAGCAGCACAAGGGAGCCTTTTGGAAGCAGAGAGCACTGCAATCAACCAATCAGCCTTCAGATGGCTTTGACATGAAAAGAGAGCATGGCCTCTACTAACCCTGGGGGTCAGCCCCAATTTACTCTATTTACCCACTCAGGAATGACTCTCTGTGTGTGAAGAAGGAGACACGGGGAGGGAGGGGGAGGGAATAATGAATAGGTATGGAAATGTCTAAGTTGTTGAGTGGAAGCAAAACAGAAAAGGGGAGAAGGGAAGGGAGGGAGGGAGGGAGTTGAGGGATGAGAAGCCTTGGGGTTGCTGGGCAGGTGAATTGTAGTGGGTGGGGAGGGTGGGTGGGTGAGGTGGGGGATTGAGTGGAGAGAAGGGGATGTGGGGAGAGGCCTTCAGGTTGTGTTTGCAAAGCTAAAAGACCAGCAGTTGGAGCCCATTTGCTAACAATTTCCCCTTGGAGAGTGGCTCTCTACACACACACACACACACACACACACACACACACACACTTTTCCTATTCTACAGAGCGCATATGAGGAATGACAACTTTACACTTGGCTGGAGCTGTTAAACAGTGAGATGCTCCATCATGATAATAGGACTGTTTCTTCTAAACAAAATGTAAAAAATTACTAATACAACAGTAAGGGATTATTAGATTACACCAGTTCCTGTCAGTTGTTTGCACCCTGTTTATAAAACCATACTTTAATATGTTCTGCGTGTATTATCCTCTTAACCACAATCCTATATACAAATACGATTAATGTTTACATTACTGCTGACCGTTTTCCAAAGCACACATTTGGGATTGATTGTCGATCTTATGGGCAGCCATGTGAAAATCAACTTGTGGAGACCTGAAATGGGCTTGAGACGGGTCATCCATCATTAACATTATGAGACTCCAACAACGGTCAGCTGCCACCAAGAGCTGATTTCATGAGCTATGCTGTCAGAATATTAAACCAAGAAAATGAATAATAAGCGCTGGAAGGGTAAAATGAGTGTTCCTGTTTCTCCCAATAAAATTGTTGTTGCTTGACAACCAATGCTATGGGCTTGGCAACCCAGAGCATGCTGGCAGCCTGGATAGTAGCAGACTTTATCATACGGTATTGTTGGCAAAATGCACAATATGTCCTTTGAACTAGTGTCTTGGATAAAACAAGCGAAATCACTGATCCAATATTTTGTAACAGATGGATCTCAATGGAAATCCAGAGACAGATACAGTTTGTATCCGTGGTTACACTACTTAACCTGTATTGATTTGATTTGATTTTAAACATGAATGTTTAGCTCACCCTTCAGTACTAGCCAACCCACTAGATCAATAGACCAGCTGGGCAGTGAGTAAAATACAACAGGACCAGGCAGCCCCTCATCACACCAAACAACCTCCTGGCTACAGAACAAGGGAAGGAGAACAACCAGAAACAGACAGAGAAACTTAAAGAGAAAAGAAAGGAGAAGCAAACACAGATGCTCAGTATTTCCAGTGCTCCTGGTCAATAATATCACATATCTGACAAGAGGGAAACAGGTTATTCTATATCTGTTGTGTGTGTGTGTGTGTGTGTGTGTGTGTGTGTGTGTGTGTGTGTGTGTGTGTGTGTGTGTGTGTGTGTCAGAGCAGAATTGTCCTGCTCCAGGGGTCTTAGATGAGGACTGTAATCAGGACCACATGACTCTGCCACAGGAAGTCCTTCAGCAAAGGACAAGAAGCAGGAACACAAGGACCACATCATTAGTCTCGCTAGTCCCAAACCCCACAGCCAATAGGAGGTTCAGACACGGTGGGATTGGGCGTGGCTGTTGGCGTGTCCATGAGTGAGCACATGTACTATACATTTGTGTTTGTGTGTGTGAAGCCTGCAGGCTGGTATTAATGAGTTATTTGTTTACTGAGTGAAATGAGTCCAGGTTGTGTGTGTTTGGTAGAGTCAGAGCAGAACTCTGGGGCAGGCTTGGGCTTCCCGCCAGAATACCGGCGCTAAATAACCAGAACACGCACGCACATACTCACGCACACACACGGATCCCCAGACAGTGGAGACAAATGAGAAACAAATGGTTCCATTGTATGGTATATACCTTGTCTCCCCTTCTCTCTGTCTTATGAGAGTGCAGTTTTGAAAATGGTCTGTCCAAATATCCTCCACCCCACATGCACACACACACACACACACACACACACAACACACACACACACACACACACACACACACAACACACACACACACCTCTAAAAACCCCACCAACAGCTCTCCTACCACATTCTCACCGCCCCTTCCTTCTCTGTTCTGCAACCCATCAAGACTAAAGAGGCTAATTTCTGTCGATGGCTTACAGGTGGCCAGTGCAAGGTGAACCACATCGACTCTGCTGGCCGACACACACACACACACACACACACACACACACACACACACACACACACACAGCACACACGCACCAACACTTTGAAAAAAAAGGCATGCCTCTAAAACCAACCCTTTTATAAACTCAATGCCAAACATCAAAGAAAGAAACACACCTTAACACACCTCAAAGGCACCAGAGACACACAGCTACATATGTAGGCAAATGCACGCACACACACACACACACACACACACACACACACACGCACACACACACATTGCAACATCCACACTCAAACATAGGCACACTCGTAAACCTTAAAGCATGAAGGATTTCCAACAAATGGTTTGAGGGTCAATTCTAGGCCTGCGACTATCTCATGTTTCCAAATGCCTTCCAGCACTTTCATAAAAAGCTTGTAACTGAGAGAAATCTTCATGTTCAAGTTCCACAAAGACATTTGCGCTATTGTACAAAAAAAGTTCAAAATCAGCATCAATCTGAAAAGAAGACATCACATCTCATCTTTTAAAGTTGCCTTTTGGAAACAGAAATTCTTCAGCTGACAGCAACAATCTGCTGAATGTGAGACGACTGTTACAAATGACAGCAATATAATGTGGAATGAGCTTCGCTCCGGCTCTAAGCTTTGTGTAATTCAGTTCCCACAATTTGCCCATTAGGTCTGAAATTTCATCACTCCTCCAGCTTTGCACATGTCACCTTCAATATCTGTGTGCTGCATCAGGCAGAGCTTATCACGACACAGAGAGACGCATGAACACACACACACACACACACACACACACACACACACGGTGTATCTGAGCTTAGTCTTATTTTGTGAGCAGAAAAAGCTTTGGTTCAGACAAGCTAGCCTCTGAACTGGAAGACAGGTGTACTCATAATGTGCTGTTACATTAAATCTGAATGCTTTATGTTTTTCACTGTTC
>CM056829.1:22667100-22709600 GCA_029853015.1 Chelidonichthys spinosus | reverse complement strand
TGCGTGTATACGTGTCTCTACACTTCAGACCCTCCCACGAGGTCAATGAGGCCGGTCAGTATGAAAATGATGCTGACCAGTGGATTTGAGCTTTATTGGTGCACAGAGGCAGTGTTTTGGGAAGCATTTTTAAAAGCCAAAGCTTCGCCATTTAGAGGGCGCAACGGAAATGGGAATAAAGGGGAAAGAGAAACAAGACTTGGCCAAGACAATAAAGCCTTCATTTGTGGATGGCAAGTTCAAAGCGACAGGCTTGTCTTTATGTGCAAATGTGTAAAATGCAAGAGAATAATTCCTTTGATCGTGCACACACACACACACACACAGACAGACACACACACAAACAAATTATGGGTAAGCCAAGTTATTACCTAAGCAAACGGACTTAGTCTGAATGGAATGCCTGCTGTGAGACACAACAGTTCCAGACACAAAGCCTTGCATCACAACAGGGAAACAGACATGCAACACACGCACACGTTACACACAAACACTGTGTGAGAGAAATAACTATGTGGATATGTAATTAGAAGGCAAAAAGAAAGCAAACACATGTTTGGGTCTTGTTTTCAGGCCTGCACTTCAGTTTTTGCACTGTGGTGCTAGAGGTCCTGCTAAGCCATTGTTGTTGGTGCTGCTAAACACATGGTGTCCAGCTCAAGTGGCAGGAGGCTGAAGCTGGATACGGATGAACACAAGCATGTGTGTGTGCAGTGTGTGAATGTGTCAGTATAGTTCTCTGGGGAATACCATTAGCATTGCACGAAACATAAGGTTAATGTAGGTTGAGCAGTGATCGTTGGGATTTTTGGGGGGATTTCAGTTTTTTTTGTTGACCCCAATAGTATTAGAACATTCCCACTTTCCCAGAAGACGAGCGTTATTGGTTAGAGCTCTCACTAATAAGGACTACTTTCACAACGAGGTATTCCTGCTGACAAATTCTTCCTCTGAAATAAATCTGAAGATGTTGCAAACAAAATTCAAAATAACTTAAAGCTTATATTATCAGTTGCAAAAAACATCCTTCTAATGAAACTAACGTCAAACTCAACATAACAAATGACCTCAACAGTGCTTTGACTCACCTGTTATTGAGTATTAGTTGAATAATTGATTTGCGCGGCCATCGTTCATAGGGAGAGATAAAACCGGAGCGAGAGGAAGAAAGAAGGGGGGTATAAGAGAGAAAGAATGTGGCTGAGAGAGAGAGGAAGAAATTCAATTGACGCAGAAGAGAAAGACAGATTGCGTCCGCTCTGGTATGCCATCTTTACGATCTGTCTGTGAGAGAGCTAGTGAAATTGAACTCAGGTGTAGTTTGATGTCGAAAAAGCCATTTCCCCATTAGGGCTATGGAATCTTGCATAAACAAATTACACAAATACTTTCTCTATAAAAGGGAGGGTTAGTTCCCTATAACTTTGCAGTGAAACCTGAGTGGGGTCTTGTTTATGTGTGTGACAGAGTGTTTACATTGTCCTCCGCTCCCATCCTTTCGGATGGGGAGAACGCCAGGCCTCCGACAGCTTTACTCCTGTCACACTACCTGTCTGTCTTTGGGATTTCTGTTATGGGGAACATGTGCTGGGTCTTGGCCTGTGTGTGTGTGTGTGTGTGTGTGTGTGTGTGTCCCTATGTACGAGTGAGAAATGCCAACCAGTGCTCTGTCCTCGCTACAACCAGATTAACCAGTCAAGAGTGATGAGTTCAAGGATGGAGGCCGAAGAAGAGAGACAAACCAATGACTAAGACCACACACTCACCACAAACAGCACACACCATCCTTTGTCTTTTTTTCTAACCTGTAATTCATCCAGACACTTCGCTAATGCCGGCAACACCTTCCTCACCTTCCCAGCTGTGTCATTCCTTTCCTCTTGTGGATTGAACCGCCTTATCCACACCCAGGTAAATTCACAGAACGAGTGAGAATGACCTTTCATTCAAAAGGCACTACGTTTTGCCTCAGCCAGAACCATCTGCATGGCTGAAAGTGAGTATAAAGTCGGGGTAAATACAATGTTTGACAACGACATGGATCATTTTCAACGTGTGGGGTGCTGATGAAAACTGGCTTGTGCTTGCAACCCTGCTCACGTTTTTTCCCGTCCCACTCGCTGTTTGCCATAGCAAGCAAGTAAATTTCAATTTTGCCAGTTCTGGTCTTACTTTGGCATAATACAACCACAGATTTTGAATGGTGGCCACTGAGTATAATGCTAGAGTTCAAGAAAAACCCATTTTCCCAGCCAAGTCTTCCCAAAGAGACTGGGGATTCAATCCAACAGCCTTAAAGTCATAGGATTCATGATCCTTTTCTCTGAGCATTGGTTCATGGAAACAACTATAACATGTAAAATGTGTTCGAATCAAGTGCAACCCATTTACAATGGTCAGACACAAACCTCAGTGACCTGACCCAATTCATAATCCTGACACCTAGAATGAGTGTGCAGTAAACGGTAATGCTGTTCTGACATCAGTAGGAGGAGGACCACCCAGCAGTGGAGCTAATCCCTTAGCTGCAGGGTTGAAGCCTTGCTGCGTACACACTCTGACAGGCTAGGCCACTCCTGGATAGGATATTAGAGTGGAGCGAAAGTACAATGGCATCTATTGATGACTGGTGTTAGGTTTTATCCTGCCATACTCTACTCTGCTTTTGGTGTTAAAGTAAGTTGTCTCTCTTTCCCACCCTCCGCCACCTGGTGTACAGTTCAAAACATTTGTAATTGCAGGAGGGTGACAGCAGTGATTTGAAAGATCAGGGTGGTTGTCACAGGATGGTTAATGAGGGCCTTCGGTGAGCCCCCCCGCCATACTGGTTAGGATAAGTGGTTACAGTAAATGAATGGATGGATGTCATATTATTGGGGTCTTGTCATGCCAGTAGAAGTTAATTAAATAATGCAGTCAGCCTTAACATTTAGAGTGAATTATTAATCATCAAACCATCAGAAAGATAAACGCCTCCTTGCTTTAAATGACTAAATGACATGCTTTCCTGTCTATACCTTTAAGAAACTTGGAATACTCTCTACAATGACCATCCCACGTTTTTTAACATCTGGTGACCCTTTATCCAACATATTAGGAGAGTCAACCTGGGAACTGTACACTTTTTATTAAATACTACTTTGATCCCCCAGGATTACAGCTTTCTAGCCTTCCTCAACCTCTCTTGGTTCCATGGACACTATTTTTCAGCCTCAATCCACTTTACTGACATTTCAGTTATCGTACAGTTTGACGTGCATATTTTCAGTCAACTGGTAGTTTGTTTATTTTATTTTGTTTGTTTCTATGTCTTTCTTTTTGCATTATAAGAAAAGACAAAATTATATGAATAAAATATCTTAAAAATGAATACATAAAAAGCATCACTACCTAAAGGAACAGACATGATAGGCAAATAACAGTGGGCATCAAACCTAAGTACTTTTTTGACATTTCCCAAAATGTGTCCATAGCTCTGAGAATTTAAACCCTCAAGTAAATCTGGCATCAAATATTCGGTCAGATTTGTAATCTTCAACTCATTCTTCGCTCAGAGATCCTGATGCAGATTTGACAACTCTGAACTGCCATGTTTTGCCTTTATTGATGGTGACATTAGAGGTTGGTGGAAACAGGAGAACGAGAGAGAGAAGGGTCTTTGGCTGGAAATGAACTGGGATATTGTGGTTACTTTAACCATACATGCGATTTACTGTGAAGGAGACCTGGTGTTGCAGCCCAGTGCCGCCTACTGAGTTACAGAGTCTTATAAGGAGCCCAATGGCACAACAGGGAAAAGTTGAAAAAATATCAACTTCAAAGTAAATGCGGGTGACGACCAGCCAAGAGCCAATCAAGCTTGTATCGATTCCCACTGAAATTGCAGCACAGAGTTTTTTTGACCGCTCCACTAATGGAGTGGGAGATTGCTCGCCTGCAAATACAGGATTGCAATGCCAATCAGTCTCAAATACTGCATACGTGTTGTATGGAAACAGTTTCAACAACCACAAGGTACAAAATACTGAAAAACAAGCTGTGCTACAGGAAATAAACTACTTCACTGTGTGCAGTTTGTTGGTTACATCTGTGTATGTAGAGTATGTCTTGTCTGTGTATGTAGAGTATGTCTTGTCTGTGTATGTAGAGTATGTCTTGTCTGTGTATGTAGAGTATGTAATGTATGTAAATGAGGTGCTCAACGCAACACACCGACATAGCTACAGTTTAATGTGACTCTGTAAATCAACACAGTAACTCGGTTTGGATTAAGCATAGTCTAACTGACCACTTAGCACCTATGGTTACTGTGGGCAACCATCTCCATTTTGAACATGGATGGCTTGGCAGAAAAACAAAGGAGGCCCACTGATGGTTCTGCTTTAGCCCGTTAAAACAGACTCCATCATCAAACACACAGCCGGCGGCACACTACCAGATATAGAGATGGAGACAGAGAAGGGAAGAAACAGAAATAAATGGAGAGGGAGTGACAGAGATGCACTGATTCAAAGCAACCCCCAGAGTCGGAGCCTGGGGATAAACAACCAATCAGAAAAGGATCGCTGTCTAGCCCAATCAGAACACATTCCAATGAGAATCCTCTCCAGATCCAACCAACTAACCCCCCTGAGGTATGCACAAAAAATAAAGCACAGCATACACACAATGTGACCTAGATACACAGCAGCTTAACTAAGGTCCTCACCATGTTTGTTTGTATATGAGTTTGTATTTGTGTGTGTGTGTGTGTGTGTGTGTGTGTGTGTGTGTGTGTGTGTGTGTGTGCAGACAGAGGGGATTGGTGTCTGGGCTCATTCCTGGCAAGGATACCCTTGTTTCAGAGATGAAGAGCTATGATGGTTGCTGGATGTGGGACAGTAAAGGATGTCAAGTGTGTGAATGTGTGCTTGCAGGTATGTGGTGTGTGTGCATGACTGTGTTTGTTAAGGAGATAGACATCCTTTGGTCTAATTAGAGTGCAACATGCTTAGCTACAAGGGTATATGGATTTGTGTGTGTACACACTGAAGTCTGTGCTTGCTTGCTTGCAGTGTGTGTGTGCGCGTGCGTGCTTGTAGTTGTGTCTCTGCCAGTGTGTGTACAGGGTTGCATGAGAGTGTGTGGTTGTATAGATCCCCTTTTGGCAGCGGCGGTGTAAACTGAGGAGGGTCTTACACGGGCTTTAATCCTGTGCTGAATGTCATCATACAAGTGTGGCTTTTCCACAGGTCCAGATAAGGGAGGGAGGGAGGGAGGGAGAGTTCTACTGCACGTCTAAGCTGCATGCATGTGAGCATAAGTGCATACATGTATGGGAAATACACCTTGTAAAGTAGTCCAACCCATTGGTTTGATGACAAGGATTAAGCAGTGACATACAGTAAGCTGTGAGGGACAGACAGAGCAGCTACAGCACTAATCTGCCTGTCTAGTGATCTAGTGACAGAGCAGGCCACTCTGGCATCCAATACTAAGGTTTCACAGGAAAACACAACCAAGCTGAAAACTACTCAGCCCAACAAGCTGAGCTGTGTTGGAATGACTTTGTTTCAACGTGGGGCCCAAATGAGAATTTATTCTGTGGCCCCAAGACTCAGGGGCTTTAAAACATTTTACAACCCATGTCACATGGGTACCCTGCAGCATTAGGCCTGGGACCCATTTTGGGTCTAAGTTCAACAAACATGCAGGTTTTGAATAAGTCCCAGATATGGAATGTCATTAACTCCTATTTTTAAGGAAAAGAAAGCCATAAATAATTACACTGCAGGACATCAATAATGGGAACATAGCAAGACAGCACATCTTGCTTTTTACAAGCTTCCCTGACGTCGACGACCTTTGAGAAAGTGTTGGGCTAGCGTGAGAAATAAACTGCAGCCTACTCTTACACGAGGCCTAATTAGTGGGCAGCCCTTAATGTTGAGTGGCAGTCCAAAGGTTGTTGATGTTATTACAGTAGCTCCACGATAGGCTGCGTTATGAAGCCTCTCCACTGACTCTGCACTGGGATGACTTTCAGCGGGAGGAAACAGGTAAATTCCTGTTAGTTTTCCCCTTCAATTCTACAAGGAGTGTCCGATAGCAGCTCTGGCATTTCTAGAATAAGGAAAGAAAATAGTGAAATTCCTTCTGCTATTACTTATTAAAATACATTTAGTGTTATTTCTCCGCCACAGTGTTTCTGTAGGTGTCAATCTTGATCATAAATGTTTGCTTTCTATTAGGCAATTTATGTCTGTGTGTGTGTGTGTGTGTGTGTGTGTGTGTGAACAGTGGTGCTGTACGTTGCAGGGTGTGACATCATTTAAGTGAGTACAATAGTGATCAAGTATCACGTATTTTAAATTCAGCAGGTGTGAGTCCTCTAGATCGTAGCGAGCCCTCCACACGCCTCCCACCTCCTCCTCCTCCTTCTATCTGCCCTTGATTATCTCCCTCCGCCTCGGAGCAGTGGCTCTGTCTATGATTGGCAGCCTAGGGACGGGTCTACATGTTAAAAACACCGTTTGGGGAACAACACAGGTCTAATCCAAGATCTGAGGCTGTGTGGTATTTTTAGTCTTTTTGGTATGTGTGTGTGTGTGTGTGTGTGTATGAGAGAGAGAGAGAGAGAGCACAGGAAGTCTGAGGAAAATAACAGGTTTAAAGTCAAAGGGCTGTGGTTCACTTTTCGCTCTCTCCAAATCCCTCCACCTCCCTCCATCAGTGCCTCTTTGTGGATGTTCAGACTTTCTCTTTGGGATGTAATCCGTCTTGAACAGGGGATCTGACTGAGGGTTCTCGTATGCACAATGATCTCGCTCTCTAGCTCTCAATCACGCACACACTGAAATGCATGCAATTGCTCACCGGTGTCTCCCCAGGTGCAAGTTTCACCGGAGGGAAGGGCTTTTGTGTGCTGCCATCTCAATAAGCTCAAAAAACACCCTTATAATCCTGCCAATCTCTCTCTCTCTCTCTCTCTCTCTCTCTCTCTCTCTCTCTCTCTCTCTCTCTCTCTCTCTCTCTCTCTTGATCTTTCTTTCGTTCTTTCTTTCTCTCTCTCTCTCTCTCTCTACCTCAACATCACACAGATCTACTACAATGTTGTGATGCATTTCTACTCTTGGTGTCAGTAAGCCACAACATATTTGGATGTATCATGTGGCTATGGGATTTGAAAACGCAATGGTGATAGTAAATGAATGGTCAAACAGGGGGAATAAAGGGAAGGAGAGTGAGAGAGATGAAAAATAGCGACAGCTTGAGGTGCACTGATTTATGACTGTGGGCTGGCTGAGCCATTTCTGCACAACCAGAGAGGAGTTTACAGACACAGACTGAATCACACCTGGCATGTTCAGACAGAGAGGGGGAGATGAGCTGGTTCAGTAAAAGTATTTCAGCTTATAGACATACCATACCTACAAACGTTGAATGTCTCAATAATTATGATTCGAAAGATAATCACACATCCTCACCAAGTAAATGTGCATGAATATGCCCAGCCAATCAGGACAAAGCCATGTTGAGGGTTAATGGTAGAGTACTTGCAGCATGTTCAAGTTTATGAACCTGAGCCAGTGAATTAGTGGTCATAAATGAGAAAGCACTACAGCGTCATTTCAATTACATACCAGAGAAAGAAAAGTAAGTGCTTATTGTCTTCTGGCAGGCGTGTTTGTGCACTTGAACTGAAAACCCCCAACAACAATGACTGGGAAAAACACTTAACTACCACATTGTAGCATAATGCTTTAATAAAGCTAGTGAGGTCAGAGCACTCAGCAGTGCACAGTTCAGGATGAGCGAGAGGCAGCACTGAGGTTAGTCGTTGAATAAGGGATGTCGACCATACAGTTTACAATACAATCTTCAAAAGGTTGCATGACAGGCTTGACAAAAAGTTTAAAATGCCCTATCTGGCTTATTGTTAAATTGTTTACTGTAATCTGGCCTTAAAGTTAATACTTCACCAAAAAAAAACTGGAACTAAACTGCTAATAAAATGAAAGCCTTGAGAAATATTAAATAAAAACTCATTTTAAAATGTGCAACTGGGCACTGGACAGTGTAACCGGTGATAATGTCTGGGCTCACGGCCCACTGTGGCTGCAAGGGGATGCTGACTCAGGCCAACATCAGCGGCCGTATGACAAATCCCATTTTGGGCCCACTTGGTTGGCTTGGATTAGAAAAAGGCCGGCCACTCGAGGAAATAGTGGACGGTGCTCCACTCTCAAAGGAATAGCTGTTTGGGTTGAGGTTCGACTAATCAATTAACTGGCTGCTAAGTTCTTCAGATAGTTGGTTGTGCGCTGCCTAAAGAAAGCTGCTTACATCTATTCTGATGAGATGAGCACACACATGTACATTTCCATTGCATGGCTAAGCAATGAGAGATGAGTGGGGATTTTCCTTTGATCAGAGAAGTAGAATTACACAACCCAAATATTTGATCCTGCCCATTTGCAGCATTGCAGAATTGTAAAAAGGCGATTGTGTGTGTGGCCATGTCTTTGCGTGTGTAATGAGTGTGTTGTGGGTGGGGAAGGGAAGCTTACTCAGACAAACTGCCTTATGATCCGCACATCAGGTGTCTAACTGTCCTCTCCTGCATACGACTTCAAGAAAACCACAAAAAAAACAGGAATAAACTTGTCCGCCAGTGCTTCCTTCCCTCCTACCCCACCTCTGTCTTCTGGGGCTGAAGAAGCGTCTCTGGATCCCGTCTGTCTACAGCTTCATACACCGACAGTGCCAAAGCAACTCTATCACCGCTCTTCATTCACCTAGTTAAAGGTAATCATTTGCATGGCATTTGAAAACAGCAATACATCATTGTCAAATTAATCATGAAGCTACAGTATAATAACTATTTGAGATGATTAAGGCCCTGATCAGACAGAGTGTTGTAGCAGCCTGGGGCTGCTTTGGGGAGTTATTTTCAATGAGAGTTGCTGAGTACCTTCACATTTTTCAGCTCTTCGCACCTCACATTTTTGTTCACCTCACACCTCACAGCACCCTGAAAGTTGAAAAAAATGTTCAGAGAAAAAAGCACCCAACATCTTGAGCGCATTTTCGCGTTGGATACCCAGAACTATATGATAACTAGTTACCAAAATATGAAGAGAAAAAGGAAGCTTGGAGGCCAATCAGTGCAGGTCTTGAAATCTGCGGTAGGTTGTTTTTAATTAATTTAAACTGTATTGGTTTGTGTTCAGCAAACAGCAGCACACATTATGTGGTTGCCTAGCAACAAGAACAAAAAAAATGTGCAGAAAACTACGAAAAATGTCCGTCTGATCGGCCAATGTGGTGCACTGCCTGATTCCACCTGCAGAACACGATCTGTCTGATCCGAGAATCTTTCATCTCACAACAAAACAACTTTTCTTCTTTAATTTACTGCAGCATTCAACAATCCTGGACTTGTGTGCTATCAGATGTAAATGTAAATGATATAAAACAGGACCTGCAGCATGATCCACCTTCACAGGAAGAGACTTCAGGTGTTGTTTCAGGATTGACTGAAATAGATACAATAACAAGCCCACTCAAATGGTGTTTCTCGGGTGTTGCAGAGTTATCAACTTCACTCCACTCAGGTTCAATCTGGTGAAACCACCTTTGACCTCACAGACTGATGACGCTGACAGCTGGCTGAGGGATGGCCTCGGTCAGACACCTCTACTGACCTCAGAGCTGCGGTTCACTGGTCACCAAAGACACACTGCACAGCACAGCGACAACGTGAGAGAAGATACTTATCCAAACATTATCCAAATGCACAGGCAAGTAAGTATGTATGTGCACGCACCAATATGCACACACACACACACACACACACACACACACACACACACACACACACACACACAAAACTATTATGTTGTATTTACTCCTGATTATCTGGAGAATCCAGAGTGAAACCAATGTATTTATTAATTACATAGGGCAGATATTTCTCCAGGCACTTTGTAAAAATATGTGGCATCAGCTTACAGTAATTAGTGCATGGGGTGATAGCTGTTTACACTGGAGATCCATTCTGGCACGCAGTGCAGAACAAGTCACGGCTGGCTCGACCATTTTAGATGCCGCCGGCGGACTGTTCTTTCACAGTTTCTTTAATTTTGTTTACTCTTAAAAGGAATGTGAACAAGGTGGCATTAAAAAACAGACACGTCTGAGCTATTACTGCTATCATCCCAATTATGAAATTGTAGACACTGAAAGGTTGAGTAATTTCCCACAGTCAATACTGACATGTTTTTTATTTTTCCAATATAAATTCTATTCACTGTGAGGGTGTTTGGTTTGGTTACATTAAAGTGAAGAAAGGGGAACACAAAGAAGAGTAATCTCAACTGCTGCAGGGCTTTATATTAATAAAGCATGCACATCAGGACCACCACAACCAGCCCTGTGTTACTGACCACTACTAGCAAGGCAGTCATCCACGCAGTAATCTGCCAAATGGCAACAACATCAACATAATTACAGTACAAAGACAAGTACAGTCCATGGCTTTGACATTATCAATGAACATTTTACAAAATCGATATTTTTTTTTTTTTTTACTATAGGTCTGTATGTTTCTCATTTATGCCTGGTTGAATTCCAAGATAATTAATTATTCTATTAAGTCCAAACAATAACATTTCTAGTTTTCTCTGTTATACGGGCAAACTTGCCAATGACTTTGATAAAAACTGCAAGTCGTGCTTTTCTGTCTCAATATGTCTGTGCACCAGATTTTATTGTATTTCCATGTTTGCAGTATCTCTTGTAGACTGTACAAAGTGGAATTAACTATCTGAAAAAAAATCCTGTTGCCTTAAGAAAACGGGACACAGATTTAAATCAAAAATAACTTGCAAATTAAAGTATATCCTACTCAAAATCAAACGGCAAACCATAATGATCATAAAATCAAGCATTTTGACAATCAAAACAAATGTTACTGGGCTCCTTCAAGGGGACTGAAAACCACGAAGGAACACTGCAATGTCATCAGAATAGAGATGTACAGGGAAAACGTCGGCTCTGATTCTAATACTAAATGGGATTGAGACTCTGCTGCCCAATTTCATTTCCCCACTGAACTTAGACTCCTTTTTCTGGACGTACTTGAGACACACATACTCAAGAGTTGGAAACTTGCATACACAAGTAGATTTACAAATACTGCATCCAGTGCTAACACGGCATGGGCAAATGAAAGCCATCTTCTTGACTTGTTTTAACCTGAACAAGGCCTCACTCCTTCCTGCTTGCACGTGCACACACACACACACCTCGTACACACACACACACACACACACACACACACTCGTACACAAACATATTTCTGTCCCCACTTGGAAAGCCTCTCAGCTTCTTTTCGCTTCATTCAGTACAAATAACTTCACGGTGGGATAAAAGCA
Source organism: Chelidonichthys spinosus (assembly GCA_029853015.1). NCBI lineage: Eukaryota > Metazoa > Chordata > Actinopteri > Perciformes > Triglidae > Chelidonichthys > Chelidonichthys spinosus. The sequence continues at coordinate 22,698,183 of CM056829.1, read as the reverse complement.
TAATGTTTCCAGAAAACCTCTTCCCCCCACTTTGCTTCACTCTTTTGGCCCCATGTTCTCCTTCACTTTTTCCTCCAACCCCCTTCTCTTGTGCTCCCTGTCCAAAAGGACATTCTTATTTCATTAGAGGGGGGGTCTGGGAGGCCAAGAGGGTAAACAAAACCCCTGTAATCAACAGCAGGACATACACAACCACAATGAGCCAATCAGAGCGCCAGTGTCCTTTCCGAGAGGACCATGGCGAACCAACACACATCCACACCTGGGATCTCCGGACTTCAACTTGCCAACTCAAACTCAGCACTTAGGTTTGTGTGGAATTCAAAATGAAGCCGAGCACTGGGAGTCAAGGTTATCCATAAGGAACACCAATCAAAGCACACATGCCTGCAAAGACATCGATACACACACATGGACACAGATCCCTGGCTATTTGTCTATCGCTGCTGTCATCTCTGTTTGCTCATATTAGGGAGGGCTCACTCAGGGACAGGATATGGGGATTAGGTCTGGCCTTATTGCACTGTAGCTACACACCGCTAAATGGCTCCCATCTGTTCTCCCATTGAGAATGGCTAATACACGTTAGCTGCGCTCGCATTGTGCACTGCCAGAATAACAGCAGTGGATAGATGAGCAGTGCTGATATCACTAGCCACAACACCATTCTGTGCTAAAGGCTAATGTGCCTGGCTTATTCTATTAAATTGGGATAAGAAGCACCAATATACACATACGGAGACACACACCCGTGTGTATACACACCATCATGATATCTGATTGGAGATATTGGAGACGCGGAAGGCGAGTCACGGATCCAGCTCTAGGTTTACCTTGCAGGAATATACGTTAGAGCAGGGCAAGCAAAAATCTAGGGAGGTGGAAAGAACAGCGGTGATGGAAAAAGATGGAGCGATGGAAAGAGAGGGAGAAAGGGGGCAGTGTGGTCTGTTTCATTACGGTGAATCCTGACACTGCTGCATTCTCAGCACACATGGACTGGATTATAGGCTATGTGGGCTGCTCCGGCACTGTATAGTTCAGCAACGCTCTCTTGCACACACACGCACACACACACACACACACAGACTTGCAAATGCACACACAAACACCATAGCTAAACACACCAAAGCTTTACACTACAGGAATACAAACCATTTGCTTCATGACTCTTAATCCCAAAAGCAGCACTAGGGCAAAGTGCACAACTACTAAGTCGTTGAGGTTAAAGACAGAGTCTTCTTGTGATGGTCCACCTGTGGATTACTGGAGGAAAAGAATGAGATGCACTGGAAACTATGAGTATACAATGCTGTCTGCTTTTCTCCCCGTCTCATTCCCACATAAATACATAAGCACCCTTCTCCTTTGCCTCTATTTTCTTCTCTCTTTCTCTAGCTCTCATCTGTACATTTCCAAATCAATTTTTCTCTGTCTCTCTTTGTCTTACACAAACATATATTAGCTCCAAGCAAAACCATCAACCTCCCTGCGCAGAGCTCTTTCCGCATGTCCGCGTTCAAAGGCATCCTGAGTCTATGGGGGGCTTCGATATAAAACCCCCAAAACAGAAATTATCCTTTATGACTCTGCATTCTTCATTTTATGCTTTTTCAGCTTGCAGCCTTAGAAAAAAAAAAAAAGCTTCATGACTGTTCTCTGTTGTAGTGTAATTAACTACCCCACACACTGGCACACAACAGGGTGGGGTGGCGTGGTAAAACTTTACAACGACTGAAAAAATGAGGCGGGGAGAGACAGACTCGTCCATCTCTGGTTTTTCTCATTGTGTCGTTTTTATCACCTATGGACCCTGGTACGCTCACATTAGGCTGCTGGGTTTGTGTTGGTCTAATACCAAACATTTACCTATATATCCACAGAGTGCACGCAACCAGCATATGAGCACTTCATAGAAAAGCAGCCGTAAACGTCTGAATCAACGGAGGCTCTTTAGTGGACTGAAATTCATAAAAAGTAGGAAAAGGAGCCGGATTCTATTTCACTCTCTTCTGTCAGAGTTGGGTTATGCTGTGGTTATTGTGGTGCCATCAGGGTTCCCGGCTAATGGTTACTCGATCCCACTAAAGAAGTCTATTGTAGGGAAGATCATAAAAGTATCTGGAGCTGATATGCAGTACTACATCCTGAAAACGAGTGCATTCATTCTAAGATTAGTAGAAAAATGAAATAGCGCTTCAATAAAAACTCACTGTGGACGAATGAATTTCCATGACGATGGTGATCATGCCCATATTCCCTCTTCATCGTCCTGTGAGAAAAACATGGAAAACAATCATCATCATAATATTCAGTCTATTAACCATCTACACTTTACATACAAAGTCTCCAAAAATGGCATATATGTGGCAGAAAATGGCTTCATTTTAGACCAAAGAATTTCATGTACAAACATCACGCCCACTGGTTATGTCTTTACAAGTAGAGTCTCGTCCTCCTAACCCCCTGTGAATTCTAATCAGAACAATGCTGTTAATATTCCTCATTCAGAAAAGCTGCGTATACTATCATAAAATGCTTTCCTCAATGTGACTGTTAGGAACCAATAACTAAACACACAAGGGGCTTCCTCAGGGCTGAGACTGTGCAGGCAAGAGCCCTGCTAACAGGAAGGCTAATTCACTCAGACACTAACATTACAATGGTTAGCATGAGCTGGCAGCTCACTATGTACAGCTCTTGCCTGCATAATGCTAAACTAGGGTACGGCAAAGTTGAGTCTATGCTACACAAGAGCAAAAAAACCTTGGCTGCAGTCCACGGCTGCTTTGGTTGGACTGAGTGGTTGTGACAAGCTTGGTAAACTTAGTAAGCTACACATAAGCAGCTAAGCTACAGATATCATGGCCTTTCAATGGAACATGCTAGATGCTAAATGCTAACATGCGGTTAATGGCTGTGACAGGCCCTGTAAACAGAGCCAAGCTTATAACCACTCATTCTGCCAGGTTTAACGCACACACACATACACACAAACAGGCCAAATACCATATGCTACTTCTCATAAACCTGAAGGAGGCAGCATGTTAAGGCTCAGAAAAAAAAGAAAGCAACAACCCAAAAGAAAAGGTTGTATAATTGTGTCTCTGATAAACACTTGCTGTTTTCTATTTCCTTCCAAGGCTGCTGCCAAGTATCTGGCAGCAGTGCTGGCATGGCTAAATAAGAACAACATGAACACAACATGCCCGTCACACTGCACATACTCCATGCTAAGACACAGACCTGGGATGCATCTCAAGAGGCTAAATCCACTTCCTGGGCTTGTCTCCTTTGATTACATTTCACCTTTCCTCAGACAAAGTCAATCACACATTAAGTAGAGGATAGGGAGTATAGTTAGATGATTGCGATGGACCCACTAACCGTAGCAATGAGCTTTGAATGGCATGCGGTTTGGCTTCTTGGGAAACCTTGAAGTACATTCTGTGTTTATTCGTCCACTATTCTAGCACATGCATTTGTCCTTAAATGTCTTAAACGTGCCAGTTGGTTATTCATGTGGTGTGTATGTGTCTGTGTTTGAGCAAATGCAAAATCAAATGAAAAAGAAATGCATGTGTGGTCACTGTTATGTTATTCATGGCACTAGCAGTATCTTGGAAAGGCATTGTGGTCTACAGGGTGAGTGTGCAGACCCTCTTCATCATCATTATCATTATCATCATCAATCATCCTTCGAGTGGTGTTCCTGCACGAGGCAACGCACAGAACCACTGGCCACATTTGGACATTTGAAATTGGAAAGATGGAGGGAGAAAGGACTGAAGGAGGATTGAAGGAGACGGGGAGGCATAGAGAGAAAGGATGTGAGTGTGAAGAAAATACACAAGGAACAACTTTTTTAGTGAAGTAAAAGAAGAGACGGATGAATGATTAAAAAAGAAAAAGGTGTCAAAAGTATATTATAAAAATGGAGAGATGATGAGGAGAGATGCAGTAAAGAGAGCTATTGAACAACGTTGCAGAAATAAAAAACAAATAGAGTAATTAATCACATTTGAAAGAGGACGATTAAAGGAGTCCTATGTTTGGATGGAAAACAGTCTCACCTCAGGAACTTCAATGACATCCAGACTGTGTGACCTGACATCCCCCAGCAGTGTGCACACACACACACACACACACACACACAGACACACATTGGAGGCCTTACCCTGACCTCTGCCGAACATCCCCATGAGGTCAAAGATCAGATATGAGGAAAAGCCACGAAGTGATTGGCTGACCTCTGTCAACAGCCTGTTGGTTTTGAAACGCGTGTGCTCGACATAAGAGGGAAAGCAACTTACCTTAATAATAATCAGCTGTCACTGGTAATCTATTTATATTGCTGTCCCCTTTTGAATACAATTAGATTTTATTACAATGTTGCATACGATGGTTGAGCTATCACAGTTCCCTTTTATAGACATTTTATTATTCCCTTCTTAACAAGATTTCCGGGACACCCTAATAATAATTTCTTTGCTAGGCTTGAAATGTTGAAATATCACTTGCAGAGAGCTACTGTTTCATATGTCAAACACTATAAACACTACTGCAGTTAAACAGTGCTGGGAGACTTTTGAAGCAAAGATATTTACAACTGCATGGCAAAGGAGAGAAGTGTGGTTGCAAAGTATGCTGCAAAAAAATAGAACAACGCTAGAACTTGGCAGCTTTTGAATCTTTTTTATATTTTGTCTTTTTTAGAGATCCTTTAATTCATTAATTTCTTGGATTTATTGGATAGGACGGAGTGACATCCAGCAAAGGGCCGAGGTTTGAATACGAACCTGCATGGGCCACTGCAGAAAGGTCTTGGTACATGGGACACCCGTTCTACCAGAAGAGCTACCAGGGCGCCCAAAGTCAGATGACACACACAATCGAATTTAAAAGTGTATTTAAAACTTGTGCGATTTCAGGATGGTTTCAAGGGTTAAACTTTGTACTTTCCTTCCCCACTCTAAACTTTGATATACAAAAGCATAACGCTAAAATCTTTCAATTTAGCTGTAGATTCATACTGTATATGAATAGGATACAAATGTTCAAATAAATATACCCCGCTGTGTGAGATTCTGAGTGAAATGTGTGCATATGGATGTCAATCAACCCCAGACCCGCACATTCTTTTAGGAAACAAAATGGAATTTTTCCACATGCATGAAAGACTAAAAGAATATGAAAACCAGCTATCCTGTCTCTTATATATTGCCGAGGTATGTGTGGGGTGATGGATGTGATTGTGTGCTTATGCATGTGTGTGTGTGTGTGTGTGTGTTGGGGAGGTATTAAGGACAGGGGATCCCCAGTGCATGTTTGACTCCAATTAAAGCAGCTGTTTCAGAAACATTTATAAAGTCTAGAAACATGTAATAGTGCATATCGGATAGAACAGATGTGGGAATCTAGACTCAGGTGGAAATCCCCAAGTACTCCTCTTAAATCCACAAACGCACACACACACGCTTCATCTTCTTAGTTTGGAATCCCCCAATCACTACGCCCTGACAACAATAGAGCTGTGATGAGTTTATATTGCATAACAAAAATGTGAAGCTTTGATTAGCTAATGGAAAGAGAGTGTAATCATCGCTGTCTGAAGAGTGCTTTTTCTCCAAATAGTGACTTTAAAATCTATTAACCCAATAGCCTGTATAAGAAGTGGAGAAGTCATAGTGACCTCACCTATTGGTTTGTGGACTACATTTTCAAAGCCTTGCGTTTGGCATTTTGGCCGTATAGCTATCTTGGATTGTGGCTGCCGCCATCTTGGAGTTTTGCAACCAGTGAAAGGCAGTGACCATATTTGGACTGAAGAGGAGCACACCGAGCAGCAAATTTACTGGATCTGGATCCATCTGGCATCTGGTGCGAAGCTGTTTACAAAGTTAGCTTCCATAAATCAAGGTAAACTTTACAGCGAAGTGTTAAAGTCATCTAGCTAATTGTATTAGTAGCCTGGCAGCCTGGTAGAGACAGTAGCAAGGATGCAGTAGCGACCGCATGGTAGCGACCTGTCAATCACAGGGAAGCCACGCCCTAAAGCATACCCTGCATAATTGTCTATTTTACTCTAATTTGGACTATTATTTACAAAATGGACATTGTGCTGTATTGAAGAAGATTTAATTGATCATATAACCATATAATACTCACTAAACTTTCATGCAATCTGACTTCTTTTTGCAACCAGAGGAGTATATAGAATGCAAGTTTAAGGCACTTCTGCATTGGCTTCACTTTTACAGAACCGGAGGATACTGCCTGATCTAAGCACACGTACAGGCATTCACACACCTACAGTAGGCACACTTGGGTGCATGCACGCTCACAACTTTGTGCAGATAACATTAACAGTTCTTCTTCAGCTCTCGTCATACAGACACATTAAGTTTGTCCTCAGGGCCGTCTGGATATGCTGCTCAGACAGAGAGAAGGCGCTCATATCAGAGATGAATGACGCATAAACTAATCTCACATACGATTCCCGTTGATCAAAAACACTCATTTGGCAGTTTTTCCCTTCAGGCCTCTTATCTAGATGATATGAATAACTGACTTGACAGGTAGTAATGGGGCTGACTGATCAGAGCAGGGGAGAAGAGAGAAGGGCAATTTTATGCTGCCGAGTCCGACCGCAACTGACTAGTGGTGGAGATGATGAATATGAAATTGCACCAACTTTCAAAGCATGAAGATGAGAGCCCAAAACATGTCAACTTGTGTAAACAAGTCCAAACGGTTTAGTGTGGGTGAGTGTGCGTCTGCGTGTGAGTGTGCCGTCCACATTCATATTGACCTGGTCCATAGGGGGTCGGTGGTGGTTGGCATGCGGGGGCCCTCTTGGCAGGCTTCGGTGATGCATGTTTGCTGGATGCAAGTGGTGAGAATGGTGAGGATGATGCTGGGAATGGATGTGATCTTCCTCGTAGTTATCCGCTATCAGCTTCATTCTGCTCTGAGTCTGCCAAGAAAAAGGAGACAAACAGGAACATTTATGATGCATAATTATGACATGTGTACACTGGGACATTCATTTTCCAACACTGCTTATTTCTTTCTTAAGTGTTCTCGGGGTCTCAGAATGATTAGGCTGAGGGATTCTTGGACGGGGAGAATCATGCTGAAAGATGATAAAAAACAGTGCCACTAATAAAACTTGACAGGTCATAAATTGAGTGAGTGCCTGATGAAAGTATTGCAAGTCTGTAAAATGTCATCCATAGTGCAGATTATCATTTAATTGGATTAGACAAAACCTAGTAAGAACAGTTAGTGAGTGTTTCATGTAGCTTGAGGCTGCAGCCATTCTGGCCCGGGTGAAGCAACCTCATTTTAGATGCCAGTGATTAAAATTACACACAAATATGTTTATGTCTGCATGCCTGTCAATGGGTAAGCAAGACTATGTGTCCTTTGTTTGTGTCTGTGCATCTGTGTGTATTTGCGTGAGTGTTTGTGGAAGAGGCTGTCATCCTGCCATCATCGCGGCTTTGGAGGGAGATAACAGCCGAGGCTGACTAACGTTAACAATCAGCCTAACTCCATTGAGGCCAGCTGTCTGGGAGATAGACAGAGACAGAGTGGGTGAAGATATATTGACAGGCTCAGCTTTATTCCCTTAACTGCAGATTCTTACCCCAGAGGGCGGACGTGACTGCAGAGCGAGAGGTGAGATTGTATATTGGATGAAGATGATTCAAAAGAAAGAGATGCACACATCTCTCGTCCAACATGCTGCGGCTTCCCTTGTTTAAATGGAAGACAGCCATAGCCGGAAGAGACATAAAAGCCTGAGTCAGCTGGGAGGATGCAGGGGGGGAGAGGGTGTTACAGTAGTCAGTGGCCTGGGGACACCACTGCTGAGATAAGGACCTGAGACCTAATGACTGAGGAAACGAGTCAGTCAGGATCACAAGAGAGGATGTGGCTGGTATTATAGAGGTTAGCAATTAGCTCAAATTGGAGAAGAGCTGCTTAGATAAGGTGAGAACATCGACGCCGTGGTAAGAGGGAAAAGCGAGGGACAGATAGAGATGAAGAATGAGGGATGGAGGAGGACTCAGACAAGACAGAGACCAGACCAGTGGTTAGAGTAGTTAAAGGCTAGGTTGAGGTGTACAGCCGGCCCTCTGTGACCTCAGGTGTTGACACTAGCAGGTGTGACTGGGTGGGGCTAGCCTCAATGCAACAGTTACAGAGCTGACACCTGTCATTAAGGCCAGGACAATTACTATCATGTAGCATGCAGCTCATGTAACTACTGTGCTGCTACACAGCACATACACACTGTAGGTGCTTCCATACAATCTCCCCCAAATGCTTAATAATGCTGTTTGATTCTCATGGAGAAATATTTCCAAAACTAATTAGCAACCGAGGGTCAAAAAGGCTAATGTGTGTTTAGTCCTTGCTGCTAATCTAATAAGAACCACATTACTTGTTCCTGTTCATCTAATTAAAACCATATTTGGTGGGACGAGAAGCCAAATGTCCTATAATGAATCTCTCTGTGTGTGTGTGTGTGTGTGTGTGTGTGTGTGTGTGTGTGTGCACGTGTGTGTGTGTGTGTGTGTGTGTGTGTGTGCGCCTCAGTAGTTAATATTTAATGACCTGAGACAAAAACACAATTGAGTGAAGTGATGAATTGCTTCTGGAAGAATCTAACTGTGTGGTCAGAAAAGTCCACATGTGGCCATCCAGTTTATTCAAACAGACACACACACACACACACACACACACACACACTTCCACCCTCTTCTTATAGTGTGTTCCTGTGTGCATGTGTGAAGAAGGCGTGCATATATAAAATGTCTGTGTGGTGGAATGTGTGTGTTTTAATTACGGTGTTAATTAGGGCCTTTGCAGAGTAAACGGCTCAGTAATGGCCTCCAGGCCTGCCTGTAGATCAGGCAGCCTGGAATAAGACACAGGTGGCACTGCTGGGAGGGGAGAGGAGAGTTCTTCATTGACATCTCTAACCATAACAGATTTGGCCCGTACTGTGTGTGTGCAGCGAGTGGTCTCTGCATGTGTATCAAAGTGCAGCTGCTGGCGTAAACATGGCAGCGATGATCCCGCTGCTGTGCTCACAGCTGCATCCCCATCCTCAGTCCGAGCCCTCTGTAAATCACAAGCCTGTCCTGATTAGAGGAGAGCTGTATTAACACATATGGACGCAGGAGGTGGATGAGAAAAGGCCTTAAACACACGGGCAGCTGTGTAAAGGCTGCGCAACACTTTTACATATTCCTTTAATCAAGTCTCTGTGTGTGTTTTTGGTGTGAGTCACATCGCCATGCTGTCCCAGTAAAACAGAGTAACAGAGCCCGAGCAGGCAGATCGTTTTACATAAGCCCTTCTAAATGGCACACCTCTGAGAATAGAAAATCCATCTTCTCAGCATAGAGAGAGGATGGATGCTCAAGTGTGTCCAAGAAAGAGAGGGAGAGAGGGAGAGGAAAAGACAGAGAGAACGTCACAGAACATGGCACGACTCTGAGGATTCCAAATCCATCTTCTCTCAGTTTCAAAGCACCAGTGACGTTTTGTCATCCATCACTAGGATGGGACCACTTAGACAATTCCCACACGGGGACTCATTTGTTCTGACTCTCTCCTCAGGACGTCTAAACACTACACTCTCTTCTGTGTGTGTGTGTGTGTGTGTGTGTGTCAAAGGGAAGCAAACTGTCTGATAAAGGAAAGTTTGTCTTAGACCGCCTGCTTTATGCACACACATGCACACAAGCACACACACACACACACACACACACACACACACACAGATCTTCCAAAAGGAAGGCTGTGGGGAGGTCAGACAGGGCATTGCTATCTGTAAATCTATCTGCTGTCTACATATCAGCTTTCTCCTATGAGACTCCGAGTCCCATAATTCTTTGGCATTTCCTGATCAGTTTCCTTCCGCCATTGGCGGTTGTGGACCTAAGGAAGGCAACCTGAAATGTGTGTCAGTGGTTGAGAAGACAGAAAGCTGGTGTGTGTCATGTTGGACAACATAATCTCCAGAGAGCTCCTGCTGTGGAATGGAAGGAACCCAAGGAGACACTCTATAAAGGGACGTCTTCCCTTCCAACTTCCATAACATCAAATGAAAAAGTCTCACATCTTCAGGGTCCTGGCACTAGGTGGTCAAAGCACTGCCTGTTACACAGTTGCACTTAGCAGATGCATTAAGGTGGATTTACATGCATGCATGCCTGAATACTTTCTAAGAAATGAGGTTTGCATGTATGAGAAAGAGGAAGACAAAGAAGGTTTATGTGCTGCTCTCCCCTCTCTTCTGCCAACTCGTCCTTTTTTCCCACTCCTTTCCGCTGCTCCAGCCCCGGAGGCCACATCGTTGCAATTAGAGCTCATCACATCATCAGGTGGACTGTAACCGCTGGTTACCCGACGGGAAAACATGACGCATCCAATGGCGATAAACAAATAATAGGCTTTCCTTGAAATTCCTTGAATGGAATTGCTACCCCAAAGGAACTGTTTACCGTTTACGAGACATGAACAAACAAAGGTTTGCACTAAAATGCACACCCAGCCACTGCATCTGTTGACTTTTAAATGCACCATGTTTCCCAGAAGCCCTGTGACTCAAGAGACCGTACATGTGGACTCCCTGCTGTCGGTTCATTATTGTTAGTATTCACGTTAGCTGAGTCACTGATGTGGTCTGACCAGACCTTAATGACCCACATAGCTTCACCAGCCTCAGGTCATATTGAGAGACAGGGAATTATCGAAAATAGGTGCATTTACGTAAGTACATGTGTGAGTGTTTGCTGTTTGATCCCAAGATGTGAGACAGAAACATCGGCCAGTTACTCATCAATGACACCGACCAACGTCTGCGACTTCGGTGCATCTGATTAATGTGATTGCATCAGATTGTTAAGAGAATAGCTTTCCTTGTGTGTTAATGGGACTGGATTTGGAATCGCAGCCCCTGCTCGACTATAGTTTGGCCTATGATGACTGAAGGAGTACGTGTGGTTTGAGGGTGGGAGTCTACTCTGTTAATCACCATGCATTATTAACCTCTATCTGTTCCTGGTTTTAAAGTTCAAAAGTTTCCCCATGAATCCGTCTAAGTGCAGGCCTCATCATCTGCAGCAGGTTTGCATTTGTTGTGCTGCTTTGATTCACATGGCCTAAATGGTGACCGCATGGTCAGGCTCCATTTCAACATCTTAGACCAGGAGTGCTGTCAATTTAATTCATCCTTTATATGCACATATAAAGAGCTCGGCGGCTGTGTGTGGTGAATGTACCTGCTGTTTGAGCTGGTGCATGAGTCTGTCTTTCTCCCTCTTCAAAGCCATCACTTCTTCCTGGGCTTTTTTACGTTTGGAGGAGGATAACTCCAGCAGGGCGATGTTAGCGTCCTTCTCACTGATGGCTGCCAGCAAAGCCTGCTGCCTGAGGAGATGACAGTGGGAAATGTGGAGAGAAGGGATGCAACAGGAAAGAAATTGTTATTGCAAATGGACAAATTATTTTTAAAGAAAATTACTCATATATATATTTTTTTTTCCCCCAAATAAAAATCTAAATCTGGTATACAGTCACAAAAGGTGGACAGGACAGACACAGAGATGCACAGCACCCACATCTGCAGCTGTGGGCCCTTGTATGTATGAGGATGCATCTCACCACACAGCAAACCCACTCATTCCAGAGCTTCTTAAACTCAGACGGAGATTCCACAGAAAATAAAAAGCCATCTTTGAAGTGGGCTGCTAAGTGCTGTATTAGTGGCTCAGGGTGACTCACGGACATGTAATAGCGTAATGGAGTCTAATAGAGTGGGATGAGGAGGATATGACATCTTTCCTCTGTCACCGCTGTTTACCGCAGTGTGTGTGTGTCTGTGAGTGTCTACATGGGTGGGGGTGGCAGCAAATGACTGTCTACAGGTGCAGTAAAATCACACAACCAGACGCACAAATGTACATATGAGTCAAGAGAAGGCCTTGTGTAACCCTTCAAGAGGAGTCTGAGCCTGATGAGGACTATCGTCATCAACAAGCAGGATGTCGTAAATCCAGTGTTGTGACGACCACACATTCCACACTTAGAAACACACGCAGAAGCACAAACATATTCTCATAGACACACACAGCCCTCCTGTACTGTGACCATTGACCTAAGGCACACTCTTAAACAATAGGATTTCAAAAGATCAGGCGACAACGAAGAGAGTGCACATTTGTGTGTACAGACTGTAACTCAATTTATGTAGAGTTCATTGTCTCTACAGTTAGTTTAAGTTCATCTGAATGACAAGCAGGCCCTGGAGGTATGTACGTTGGATAAACATACTGTTATATTGCATTGGAAATGATGGGGGTATGAAACCAGCATGGTAAGGTAATGTTTGGGTTTGTGGGGTGAACGGGGGAGGAAGAGAAAAAAAGGACAGATTCAAAATACACTTTGGACTCAATTAAAAATTGACCTGCATTGGAGTGTTTTTATTCCATGATTTAAGTCCCTGCAGAAATAACTCTTTTGCGAAAATAAACATGCTCAACTCAGAATAAAGTCTTGCTGGCCTGGGACTCCACAGTTGGTGTTTTTAGTACAATTATCTGCACGCTGCATCTGGATTCTCCCATTCAAGGCCATTAATAGGCCTCTGTGTGTTTTTGTGTGTGCTAAAGTGTGTGCTTGCGTGTTGCGCATGGATTTTGCGTGTGCATACATGTGGGTTCTGACATGGATCGGAGCAACTAATCACACCATTAATCACGGAGCAGGACCAACGCGACACTTTTCGTCTCCCCACACCTTCACTGTTATTTCTTTTAATGCTCACTGTAATGGGAACACACACACACACACACACACACACACACACACAGACCTACATTGGACTTGTACCAAAGCAAGTGTTTTAAACTGCAGGCTTATTCGGCTTGACCCAGCCATTTTCAATGTAAAATAGGTTAAAGTTGTTTAAAGTTTGAAAAAGAAACCCCACAAAGAAATCCACGAATCAAACAACAGTACAACTAAATTCCTCTTCGTAGAGGAGTCCAGTTCTGTAACAATGGCCTAATTATCCCACTGCTGCATTTTGTATTTAAGAGCATGAGACAGTGGCAATCCCACCTCCATTCCTGTGTTTCCAGTGAAGAGATGATGCACAGAGTCATTTATGGGCAAGGAATGCAGCACAACTTAAATGTGTGAGGTTAACAGCCCGACTCACAGGGTGGCCATCTTCACAGCACAGTCAGACATGGGAGACCCAACATCGGCCACATCCCATGTAAAAACAGCATGACACTTTTGTCAATCTAGGTCCTGTGAATACACACAAAATCAGTGCACACCGAGCTGAAGCACCATACCAGTGTTACTACATGTGGTCCATCGACAACATCGACCATCGACCTTACATGAATCTCTGCCTCTTTATGAACACTGCTTTATTTTTGAGATTGTTTGTCTGTTTCTAAGAAGAAGAAGAAGAAGAAGAAAGGAAGTTTATTTCCATTTAATGTAATTTTATTTTCATTTTATTTATGTTCTTGACTGCAGTACTTTGCTTTATTGTTTATTGTTTGTAAATATCGTATGCACTGAACAAGGCAAACTCCTTGTATGTGAAAAACTTCTTGGCAATAAACTCCTTTCTTTCTTTCCTTTTCTCAACAAACAAACATTCAAAAAGTTTGCAATTTTGGTAAAGAGGTTTATATATAAATGTGTGGGGGTGGGTGGTGGGGGGAGTGTCCATATTCAATAAACATTTCAAAATGTTCAGAATGTTTGTCAAGGTTAGTTCAAACTAACCTCATCATCACAATCCTCCATCTCGCTCAATTTCAAAGTTCAAAATTCACATCTTTTCAGGCCAACGGCTGTCTTGGCTCTGTTGTGATTGACAGCTCAGAGGGCGGAACCAAAGTGTAAAGGAGGTCAACTATTGGCTGAAAGTTACACTTGGGGCTTGTGTGAATTTCAGGCACGTACTGACACGGCGAGTCACGCCATAAATGAATGATTTTCAACCTCTCCCAGTACGTCTTCCTCACATTCAGACTGGGAGTGTTGGGAAGTTGATCTCACATTTTCACATGGTTGAATTACCTCAAACCAGTGATTTAACAGTCTTGTAGAGTGAATTCACACACTGTTACAACATGAACATCTAGCATCAATATGAACATTTAGCTCTGCTAAAGTAAACACTGCAGACACTGATGCACACAAAATACCTTGTTAAGACAGGAGGAATCTCTGCTAATGGAGAGAAGTCATAATTAGACTGGCATGGTCCTTTAAGTGCAGGGCCAACTTGGTGGAAGGAAAGAGTGCCGTGAAAGGTTAGGGGCCCTTACCCTAACCCCAGTTTTAAAGGAGAGCTTTATCTCATCTGTGAACCCTTCTGAAAAAGCCAAACAGAGATCAATCTCTTCTGACAACGACTGAGTCACTTCATGAAGGATGGCTACGCTCCCTTCAAATTGCCTCTGTGGAATCACCTGATGAAAGACATTGTTTCGCTGCTTGATTTTTTATTTAAAAAATATGTGATGTTTGTAGAATCCAGTGTTTCATTGACACACGCAAGATAAAGAAAGTCATACACAAAACTGTGTACGTTTGACAACATTTGATGGCAGATCTCTACAATCAAAAAGAGTGACTATGTTGTCTTATGAGCAGAACATGTGGTGTTGTATGTTGAGATATGACGTTCATATCCATCACACCTGCACTCCAAATTAAGGATTGAGACGTTCTGAGTCTGCTTCAATGAAACCTCAGAATGGAAGTGGCCGACATGCCTCAGTGCAAACTAAATGACTTCCAGGCTGTGAATTAGCATAGCAGATTAGAGAGGTGTCTCCCTGTGGGTGCTCTCTGAGTGGTACACAGGATTCTGCTGAGTGATGTCTTCCTAAAACAATAAAAAAGGGGGCATTATTATGCTTAGCCACCCGTAAGCTTTGTCTCCCACATCCTCAATCAGCAAATGTGTGTGCGTGGTGTGTGTCCTGATGAGTATTACTTACAGACGTTGAACCTGAATCACACTGGAATGTTTAATCACATTTCATTTGAGCAGCCATTTGGCCTTAGTTGAAGAACGTACTTGTAATGTCATGAATGAATCTGTCACACACACACACACACACACACACACACACACAAGACAAATGCTTGTACTGTATCTGCTGGCTGATCTTGAGTGTGTGAACCCTCTCTCTTTCCTCCCCTCTTGTCTCATTCCCTGCTTAACTTAGACTTGTCGAGTCCTGGACAAACAAAGGATTATCTTCATTTCCTTTCAGATCGAGCGGGGCGACAATGATATGGTTTTTCATGACAAACTTGTGATTAGTCTTCATAAAAGTCAGACCCCATGCACCGAGGAGTCATAAGGCAGTCCAATAAAAGGACAAATAAATAAATCCCACTGTCGGATGTCATGTAAAATCTTGTGTGGTTAACTTTTTCCATTCTCGGAGCCAACAGTATTTTGTCAGACAAGGTACCATTCCTTATTTATATCAGTATTATTGAGAAGTAGAGAGAGAGCATGCAAGGCACCGTGGAAAAGCAAAGGCAGGACTGACATCTTATTTATAAGGGGTGAAATCCTCGGCTCGGCTTCAACATGTGATTCCAATTGAACCTTCATGGTCCCTGGGACATATTGAGACATTGGGATCGACAGAGGTGGGAGATGGATGGCTAAAGTACATGACCATGCGATGAGAGGTGAGAGGAGGGGGGGTGCAGAGACGATATGGAGAAAAAAAAAAGAACTGGAATGCAAAGAGTGGAATAAGAGAAGGGTACGGAGATGTAAGGCGGAAGAAGATAATTCAGTCCAAAGGAATGAAACATGAGGACAGAAGACTTTGATGAAGACATCGTTGAGGTGGGGCTGCTGTCCAAGGACGGTGAGGACAGATGGGAGACTGGCAGGCCGGACAGATTTGGGGCGTAAACATAAATGCATACAATTGCAATAAAACAAAAGTGGATTTGAGGGGAGGCGTACCCTGGCTGGGAAGGAAGAAAGAGAGAGAAAGCTCTGCAGAACCAATGGGTCAAGAAAAAAAATCGAGATGGCAGGAGATGAAGGCAAAGGAAGAGAGGAAAGTATGTTTAACAAGAACAACTGCCACCTGTGCTGCATGAGGGAAAAGAGGGAAGAAAAGGAGGAAAGGTAAAGCTTTAACAGTCACAGCGTACCCTAAATCAGCTCAGCACACTCCATGTTGTTATTCCTAGGCGTCACGGTTGAGGGATATGTGTTTATAATTTGTGTTATGACTTACTTGAAATTATGAGTGTGGAGAGTCAGTAGGACAGAAACAGATGCGTCTGTGTGATGCCCGAGGGAGCCATCAATACTGTCTGCCCCTCAGCACAGTGTGTGCATGTGTGCATGCGTTTGCCTGTCCGTGCACATTTGTGCTTTCATGTCCTCATGTGCATGCGTGATGTATTTTGCTAGCGAGAACATGGGGAGGCCACTAATATCTGTTCCCAGAACATCCATTATGGGGTCTTCTAGTTTGTGATCATGCCCTTCAACCACTTAACTGTCCAGCTCTGCAGAAACATTCCACATGCATTTTATGGCCGTTCCTTGATTGTGAGTGTGCGAAGGTGCGGCACAAGGCCGAGGGCCCCTGGCTAAGCACTACTAGAGGCCTGTGGTGAGAGCAAGCAGAGGACATGAGAATGGGGCATGGTTGAGTGACACTATTATTTATGGCCTTGGAACACTGTTATTTACAACTGAGGAGGTAAGGAAAATGTCTATTTCCAACAAAAAAAAACACACTGTCTTCATTTGGGAAGCTTACTGCAAAGCCAGTTAAGATGGTAAATCTGTGCTTAATCGCTGAATGAGGGTTGAATATATTTTTATGAGGTCCAAATTTTGGCGTACCCAACTGGCAGGATTAGCTCCATGCTAACCTGTAGCAGCTAACATAAAGCCACATGCCAGATGCATTTATAATCCATTTCCTTCTGTACGCTTGCCCGGATTAAAGCCTTTATTTATCTTAATCGATAAGATATAATTTATCCATACCCACTGCAAATAAAACTTGCATGCATGTCTTGTTTGAAAATTCACGTCAAGTCCAATATTCCTCTTGAGCAGCTATATTAAACATTACAAGTTAATCCTGAGCGTCAGGCAAGAATGCTTAACTTTACATGCTAACCTTGAGCTGTGCTTCCCAAGGAAAATCCATGACAGCAGATGGTTCTCCCGAACTGGGCCAGGTTGTGTGTGTTTTCACTTCACTAATAAAATATACAACCCACTTACTCTGCTCACCCCTTCTCCCACACTAGTGCTCTGACCGGTGGAAGTGGGGGTTTGGGGTGGTCTAATTGAAAGAGTATGTATCAGTTTTACAGCAACAAGAGGGAAAATACGAGGGGACAAAAATCAACAAATCTGCCAAAACTAGCCAAATGTTTAGAGTGGGAGCAGGGACGAGGAGAGATGGCTGACTGCTCCCAGAGATGAGCTGGACCAGACGGCCACCGCTGCATTCCAGTCAGAGAGGGGGGGAGAGAGGGGGGGGGAGAGGGGGGAGACAGACAGAGACAGAGAGGAACCGAGAGAGAAACCAGGTGGCTGTCCGGTGTGGTGTGTGTGTGTGTGTGTGTGTGTGTGTGTGTGTGTGTGTGTGTATCTCTGTGTGTGTGTGTGTGTGTGTATCTCTGTGTGTGTGTGTGTGTGTGTGTGTGTGTGTGTGAGAACAGACAATAGGATGAACTATCTCTCAAAGCTAAGACTATCTTGTCAAGGCACGGACAATATCTAAAAGACACAAGGATGTAATTTAAATTTAATATATGATTTGATGGGCTAGTTCCAACATTCTGGATTATTTTTCCCTTTTGATTTGTGGGGATGAGAAGATTGATATTAATGTCATGGTTCAGGATAACAATGTTGATATATCCCTTGAAGAAACACAAGCTCTGGGGCCTGTACTACGAAGCGGGATTTGGGCTTAGCGAGGTAACTTAAGCGTTAACCCTGGGTTTTCCGTCCTACGACGCTGGTTCACTTCTTACCGAGGTAAATCGCCATGGTTACTTACGCTGTGGAGCTAACCTGCTCCGAAGCAGGTTATTTTCCTGATAAGAGATCAACGTGGAGAAACACACCGCCGACTGACCAATCAGCTGTTTTGGTGCGCGGATATAAAAAAAGAAGCTCGGTGGATCGTAAGAGGGTCTGGTAGGAGAACTATAGAGTGTACGGAGACCGGCAAAACCCTTTTTCTGTCCCTGACGATGTTTTATATGAGAGATACAGATTCTCATCGGAGGGAAAGACTTTTCTTTGTCAGCGTACAGCCTACTTGACCACTTTGAATTATGTTTTTATATTTATTTGATTTGCTCCCACGTCCGTTTTACACCGCAGGGATTGCAGCAGGAAGAATGAGGCTGATGTTGTCATAAACCACGTTATAAGAATACATCCAGCAACACATTAATTATTTTAAAGTTATGTGTTCGGCCTTTTATTGCGGAAGGACATCATAAGAGTTAAAGGGACTAAAGAAAGTGTGACGGCATGATTTAAAAGACAGCCGCAGGGCGGATTCGAACCTGGGCCGATGTAAGGAGCATCGCACCATGGGTCGGTAACTCTACCACTAAGCTATCAGCGAAGTTACCATTGGAATCAAACCAGTCAGATCTAGTAGTGCCCTTATGATGGGGCAGTCACATTATACTACTACTACTATTAATATGACTTCCGCATCCACACAGTCGGCGAGTTTTTGCCAGCTGTCCTTCCTGCATTTGGCAGATGAAACTGTTGCCTTTTGCCTGCATTATATTATTAACTTCTTCGTATTTCTGTAAGATTACGGTTCGCTCCTCGTACGTGAAATACGCCGCTCCGCTGCCGTAGACCATGTTTGTGATTGGTCAAATGCTGCAAACGCCGCCTCTTTCATGTGCACGCGCTCATAGCCGGACAGGTAAACCCTGGGTTGATAACCAGCTTCGTGTGACCGCTTATCTCCGATCTCCTTTGTTAGGGTAACTCAAGCTGGATCTCTGAAAGATACCCTGGGTATGTTGAACTCGCTTCGTAGTACAGGCCCCTGGTTTTGGATCAGCTGGTGGATTCCTGTTGTTGTTGTTGTTGTTGTGTAAAAAAAGGATGGATAAAGAAACGAGTGGAGTGTCGCCTATAATTATGAGGTGTGTGGGCGAACTTTTGCATCAACGTGAGAGAAAACACAATGCACATCAGATTAGTCCAAGCCTCTGCCATCTCCAGAGCTGTCTGGTTAAAGGCCCACCTACACAGCTTCAACCAATGAGGGCAGATCTGACCCTGAACCTCCAGGGATCCTTCCAATAGTAGAGCAGGGTTTTCCATTCTCTTAGAGCTTGTTTTCTGTCTTCATCGCCTCTTAGATGACGGACAGTGTTTCCCCAAGTCACAAGAAACAAGACAGGGGGCTGTACTGTACCACACACACACACACACACACACACACACACACACACACACACACAATGTAAGTGTTATTTTCAAATGAAGCGTGTTAATAATATCTCTCTTTCCATGCGTTTCTGTATGAGGCTAGCTGTACTAGAGGAGCAGTAAAGCCTGACCCCTAACCTGTCAGTAATGTAAACTGAAAGTACCAGGAGGACACCTTCTGCCTTGCGTCATTTGAAATCGAGGTCCTCTGTATTGTCTTGTATGTTCCAGCGTGTTTAAATAACCCTCTGTCAACCACAGTTCATCACAGGCTCGGGGACCGGAAGGCCACCATAATGCACTGCCTTTTTCTCTCTCCATCCTCATTCCATCATTCCTCCTCCCCTCCCTTTTTCTGGCTAATCAAAGAGAGGAGCCTCTCATCGGAGGAGAGAATGGCATCACCTCCGCCTTGGACTTGGACCTCTCTATCATTCAACTTCTCTCTCCCTCTATCATTCTCTATTTGGCTCCGCCGTGCCCTATACTCACTCCGGAGTGGGGCTAAATATTAAGTTCAAGGAGGTTATGCAAACACGTTGAAACAGCCATCCTTGGCCTAAGTATTACCCTGAACCCTTCAATTACCCGCCTTGCTTTCCTCTCTCCCCATTCCTCCTGCCTTTCCTGTCCTCCATACGGGTTCTCTCACTCCGGTCATCTAACTGCAGCCTGGAAATACAGCGCACACTCATGACGTGGGGCCAAGAAAGCCTTAAAATATCAGGGGCAGAGAGTACAACATAGTGGTGCACTATTCTACATTCACACACACACATAATGTGCACCCAAAATACACAAGTGCACACAAACCGATGAAAGACAGGTCCAGAAAACAGTGGGAGCAAATACCCCTGGTGTATTTTCTCTGTGTTCCAAATGTAGGGCCTGGCGGTGGACCACAGCTGAACCACAGCCGACATGCGGTGGAATGGGAGGCCACCACACTCACTTCCCTTAAAGGAGCCATAGAGAGACACATAGACACACACCCACGGGCAATCATAGAATAACACACACACACACAAACACATATGTTCAGCAATTTCCTGGATAGCACTGTCATGACGATGGGAGTCCATGTTTAAAAAGCGGTTTGAGGTGAAGGGACAGTTCTGTATGGGCTGTTTCCCACAATGCTTTGCCAGACAATTACACAACCCAATTAATGTGGTTACTACAGCACAGTTAGGACTTGTACTCTGTGCACGTCGGGTGTGCGTGCACGTGCGCGTGAGGGAGGAGATGTGTGTAAGCTCCTTTGGCCTGTATTACTCTCAGAATTATAGCTTTCCTTGGAGCTCGGACCGTCGATTTCCCGTCAGTGTGTAAAGGACACACAAGGTCACACTAACATTCACCCCACACTCCATCAGCCAATCCCAGTTATTTCCAATCACAGCCGCATGAGCTCAAGTATTTTAAAAGCTGCATACCCAGTGAACTACAATACCCACAATGTCTAAAGTGTCTTTCCAGCGAAGAGCTCCATTTCTTTCACAGAATGAAAACTGTACATAACCAAATGTGGGGAGGGATGACTTTTTTAGGTAAAAACTGGTAAAAATGTCTTTTTCACAGTTACTGCAGCATATATTACTAAACAATGTGCATATAAATATACATAACATGTCAGTAACTGTCAATAATACACCCTTTGACAGACTTAGATGTAAAAAATGGTGGAAGAATGAAGTACTACTGGCTATATATGATACTGTGATTGTTCCCATTTAAGTGAAAGTGATGACGATTCCACATTGTTAAAATAAATTACAAGTAAAAGTCCTGCACTCTAAAGTAAACTATTCTATTTGTATGTATTGTATGATTCTTTTTTGCTGATGCATTACTGCGGAGGCAGCCTTTGTCGCTGATTAACTATAGCTGTCAAATAAGTGTAGTAGAGTCAAAAAGTGCAGTATTTCCCTTTGAAATGTAGTGGAGTCGAATAATTAGGTAACTAAGGAAGCATGAATTACCACCTGCGTGTTCACAGCTGCATACAAGTACATTACCACATAGATTGAGTACACACACACACACACACACACACACACACACACACATCTGCTAATAATTAGCAATCCTCCCATTCCTACCTTGGTTAATTTGGTTTCTTTTTAATGAAGGATGGTAAAATATAAGGAAGACAAAAAGTTCAAACTGCTGTGCTTTGTGTTGCAGCAGCAGGAACCACATGCTTTCTTTACAGTCGCCTACACAAACACACTCTGACCACATACTAACTCATACAGACTTCATTAGCACAGCCTTAAAGTGTGGACGGGGGAAATACTGTATATTCAGAGCAAAAGAAATGATGCAAGAGAGACAGAGACAGAGTTTCTCTTCCTCTCTCTCTCTCTCTCTCTCTCTCTCACACACACACACACACACACACACACACACAGAGGCAGATAGTGATAGATGTATTTTAACTACAACCTTCCATGAAGCACTGAGCATTGTATTCAAGCAACCACAGACAGAATGATCATTTTAGATTCCTCCTGTACGTAACCATAGTCAGGAAAAGGGCTGAGTGGAAGCCATTGTTAAGATAACCGTGATGTAATCTACCGAGGGAGCTAGCTGGGCCGTGCATGTGTGTGTGTGTGTGTGTGTGTGTGTGTGTTATCTATCTGGAAATCAGTGGCTCTTTCAGCAGCATCGGACTGCACACTACCACCGCTCTCTTTATTAAAAAGCAGACGTATGCTGGAATCCATGCACAGGTGTGTGGGAGGGCCACTGCACTTCAGTGTATGCTTTTATGCATGTTTGTGAGAAAGAGCAGACGAAAGATAATGAAGGAGAAAGACACCGGTCTGCAGCTCCACGTGGGACAGAAAGGTATCAGAGTGAGTGCTCTTTTTGCTGCTGATTACAAAGCCAACACTTCTGCTGTCTCATGCTTGCACGCTCGTGCACATGCAGCTTCAATTTTCATACCCTCGTAAAAATGTATAAACACATGCGCTCAAATCTTCCACGAGCAAGAAGTGCTATAATGACAAGAGTGCAAGTTGTTTAAATGTGTCTGCTTCACACGGAACGCATTCACAACCACTATACTTTGCAAGTCCAGGTATGTCTCTATCGGGAGTTCACACCGACTGACGAACGAGCAAACGCAATGACACAACCGGCACAATGCACCAGAGGCACGATCTGTCTACACTGGCTTCAACATACAAATTACCCAGATTATAGAGCGGTGTCTGTGTGTGTGTGTGTGTGTGCATGTGTGCGTACTTGTGTCAGTCTATGTGCTGATACAACTCACTGTGTCTTATAATGCTGTTACCCAAGTTTATGCTAAACGTGCTCAGATGTGTGTGAGCTTCAAGAATGTGTGTATTGCTGTGTGTGACAGGGAAATCATGTTGAGGGTTTTTTTTTAGTTTTTATCAGAAGGCCAGGTAGTAATCATGTTAGTCTTTGATCCCATGATCCTCACTGATCTATCTAAATATACAGCAGACCAGTCCAGACCTGGCAACAGCTCCTCTAATCAGCACCTCACCTAGCCCAGTGTGTGTGTGTGTGTGTGTGTGTGTGTGTGTGTGTGTGTGTGCGTGTGTGTGTGCTCTGATCAGGCAGTAAAGAGCACTACGATGGTGCTGTTATGTGTGAAGACATGGATGTGATACACTCACATAGGAGAACTGTGAGTCATTGAGATCATTTATTAACTGCGTTCCTAACATACCTTCACTTTTGTCAGACACAAACAAATCTAAAGACTTAAAATACATCCACCGATCCACAAACTATCATTCTCATTCATTGTAAAAACATATATATCTAACATAAATGTAACATCCGACATAACTTAAGTACTGATATTAAGAATGTTGTGGTAATACCCTGAAGACAGCAGTAGCGTAGTAGTGTCTCTGTTGCCTGGACTAAAATACTTTTGAGGGAGTACCTAAATTGGGCCGGTACTCACTAGTACTGAGTGTGCATGAGCACCCTTACATTATATTGCATAACACCACCTCCTGGTGAATCCAGGTCACACCTGATTAAACATAAAGCTAGCTTCATGCTGAGAGAACATTACTGAATATGCCTTTGTTAGTCCTTCTATCATCCAACTGAAGCTGTAAACTAAAGATAACTACATCAAAACGTTCCTATTAATGAAATATGCATTGATGTACAAACTGTACCCATGTAATAAATGCATACAAAAATACACTTGAAGTGAGATATATTTCCAAATTATACATATAAATATGTCCAATAAAAACATATTCAATGATCTTGTCATGCAACTGTGGAATTCTGAAACATGAAATATGAAACTAAACTGAAGTGAAATCAAGGATACATTTTCCAGTTCTGGTTTGACAATAAATTAATTTCAGTCAGGACCACTTTGTAAAAAATAATCTTTATTTATTTGCACAAGTTTCATTTGGCGGTATGGTACTGTTCTGGGACTCCCTGCTCTTCCACGCGCTTGCGTGGAAAGCCTGAGGCAGGAAGAGCACCTTCCTGCCCTTCATGAGCCCTCATGAACGGCCTAAGCAGGGAGCGTAGCAGCAAGAAAACCCCAGACAGAGCAGAGCAACCAACGAGAACAATGGTAAGGTACATAACAGATGACAGGAGGAGCTGGGGTGGAGGTGGGTTGAAAACGCCGGCAGAGGAAGCAATGAGGGAGGTCAGGCTAGAGCGGTTTAAATAGCGCGATCTGAATGCAAATTCCCAATAGGAAGCGGGTACGGGGAGTCAGCTGAGCCGTCAGCTGATCTCCTCGGTTTTGACAGCTACGCTGTTGCTGATTTAGAGCTTGACGTCGTGGTCTGCCAGAACTAACGCTACGCTCGATTTTTCATTCTAAACACTATGATACCATTTTGCATGTGACACAATGACTTCCTGTGGAGTTCTATTCAGTTCTCATGGGAACATGAAGTAAATGCTACAGTGCTACATGTGATTCTCAATGTGTCTTTAACTGGAATTGATTGATCTACATGTCATACAGTACAAATGACATGATTGGCCTGTATACAACATAAAATGTAATGCTATATCAGATCATTATTATTATCTGATTCTGCCAACGTACAGCAGAAAGAATACAGGTGTTCTTTATGTTTCCTGGACTTTGAGAAACATGCTGAGCTAACACAAGGATAAAGAATTACAGAGAAGGTGGCAAAGTGTGTGAGACAAAGAGTCAAGAGGAAAAGGCTGATTTTACAGCTACATGGTGTGCTGATGGGCCGGAGACCACCTCTGAACTCCAGAGGATCCAGAATAGACTCTGCTGGGACGGGCACAGACACACGTACAAACATTTTGACACAGGAAAATCGTTCCGTCACAGAACATCGACTTTCAAAGGAGGTGAAGAGCCTGTGAGGAACACGAGTTAGCAAAAAAATGTTTATTGCTCTTTTATCTGCAGTCATGCAGTCAGACATACCAGGAAGCTTCTTAGAAGTTTGGGGAAACACTGGCACGAAACCCACGCTGACTGACATGTTGAGATGTCTACAGTGTGGTGTGCGTGCAGATACATGTGGGCTTGTGTGTGTGTGTGGATTTAGTGTTGATGCTGCATGTGTACTGCATTCGTTCGTGCCTGTATGCATGCGAATGCATTTATGTTTAACACGGGCAAGCTCCCAATGTGACAAATATCAGGACGCTGATGTCAGGAAACTGTCACTCTGAATCTGACAAACAAGCCCTGCCAGGAGGAAGATCTAAACAATGTGCTGCTATTGCTTTATTACTCCGTGTTTGCCTTAGGTGTCACGTTACTGAAGTCTTCAACACCATAAAAGCCTTCTCTATGGTTCAGCGCTGTGTTTGTGTGTTTGCTCTGGCAGAGGCTCCCCTATGACTGGTTATATTGGACATGCTCAAACAAAGCCAAACACACAACAGGAGCAGCAAGCAATTAGGGCCTGCCATAGTGCATAACTCCGCTCCCAACACCCTCCGCTTCCCCCACGACATCCACCAGTCCCTTTCTCCTCTACAACACACTTCAAGGGTCGTGCTTCCCATGAGCCTTCCATCCACAACGCACACACTAACAAATCAGTCTCAGCAACATGCTCCCTCTGCACTGGCATCCGCAGCAATAACACTGTTTGTGTACGTGGCATCTTCAGGATTAAATGCTAACCTCAGTGGGCAGAGCATCGCTGACTGGCACGGGAATGCCTGTAATGCTAGCAGGCAACCTAATCCACTGGATTAATACATATTACCATGGTTTAGCAAAGAGCCGGGTGGGCCTTGTGTCTCCATTTCTTCCTGTCATTGGGAAACATTTGTCACGATTCACATCATCACCATACACCTACTTCCTTGCTTTTCTTCTTTTTTTTGGACATTCTTGCTATTGTTTTATGCAGTTAAAAACATGCAATTTATATGTTTGATATTGGTTTGTGAGTCACTCCTGCACGGGGGATGATGAAGACATCGGAGCGAGGCCAGGCACAGTGAGTGATGGACATCCAGTTTGAATCAGATCGTCTGGAGCCGGAGTAGAGGGTGATATCTCACTGCCTGTGGCTTGGACAGCAGACACGGTGAAGATCTGTTTCAAATTTAAGTAAGAAAAACTGGTAAACTCAATCTGGGTCAACCTTTTTCTCCCTCTGCTCCCCCCTGAAACCCCTTTCTTTCTCTCTCTTTGTCTTCCTGTCTCTCTCTTGCTGTATTTGGGTGTCTCTTTGGCCTTTTGTCACTAAACACCTCATAAGAGAGACGTCTCTTTCTGCAAAGAAGTGATGGAGGACAGGATGGAGCGATGGAGCAGGGTTGCAGTCGTAGAGAGAGTGTTGGCCAGGTTGAATGTGTGTGTGTGTGTGTGCTGGAGGTATGTCTGTACCAGTTGTGTACTAATAAAGCTAATGATTACCATCTGGCCAGCAAACAGATTCCTGAATTCCTGTTATTTCGCATCCCTAAGTTAACAGGTCATTATTCCAGTCCTGCCCGTGTGCCACTTTCTGAAAACCAGAGCATTACTTTAAGCTTAAGACCCAGTTGGAATGCAGAAAATGCAAAATGTACACATATTATACTTTAGTTCTACAGCCAGATCCATCTACATATGGTAATATAGTGTAATCGCAATGCACACAATCTTTGGCTTCACAGCGATTCGATTCAAGGACATGATTCAAGTCAAGTGAGTGACAAGTAAGACTATCTGTATTCTTCTGAAAGGTGGAAAAATAAACAGACCACAGATTTACTTGGTCTATAAAAAAGTAGTCCTGCATAATATTTTATGCTGAATACAAAAATGTAATGCTCAGTTATTTTTTAACATTTTCAGTAGACTACATGCTGGCAGGGGAGAGAGTGTCTTCAACGTATTAAAACAGTAATCACAATTAAGAATCATGATTCATACGATTAAACACATTTATATTGATTATTGGTGAAGCCAAAACGATTCATTCTATTTATTTATTTTAGCAGATCGATTTAGTTGAATCGGTAGGACTGACAATCGAATTAATCGTTACACCTCTAATATATATATATATATATATATATATATATATATATATATATATATATATATATATATATATATATATAAAAAACGAATTTGTCCATTTACAATAACAATTTCTTTCCTGTTGCATCCCTTCTTTCCACATTTCCCACTGTCATCTCCTCAGGCAGCAGGCTTTGTGAGATATATATTTATGTACATATATGTATGTATGAGAACTATGAACTGTGACACAATACAGTGTTGCCACCGCACAGCAATGTTTATGCAAGCATAAGTGCATGCATGATTATTTGCCCCCAAATGCACAGCGATTTGTGAGTATGACAGGGGACTGCATACCTTGGTATGTTTGTCCTGTGTGTGTAAACCTTTTGTAGTGGCCAGCATAGCTCTCCTGTTACACATACACATGTTCTTTATGGGCTGGCTAATGGGGCTGAGCTCTTCCTGCCTCTGTGATGTGGTTTACTGTTGTTTGATGTGCTGAGGAATCCTGCATAGGAGAGCACCTCGAGCCGATCTTATCACATAAAAGCCCTCGCAATGGAAGAAGACACTCAGCTCTGTTTTTTTTAACTTAATAGAGATGTGTCCGTGTGTGTGTGTGTGAGTGTGTGTGAGTATGTGACCACGTGTGCAACGTTTCTCTAATTCAATCGTGGGTGTAACCCAAGGCCAAACACACACATTTGATTTCAGTAAATGCTGAACCCAGAGACCTGTGGCTTGAGTGGACCAGAGACATGTCAGATATGTCAGTGCACGTTACTGTGAGTGTGTGTGTGTGTGTGTGTGTGTGTGTGTGAGACAGGGAGTGAAAGTTACGGAGAATGAAACAGTGATTGGACTTTTCTTTTTGATTTTCCATTGATATCATCTAATGTGTGACTACTGTCTGTGCAGCATGTCAAAGAGCAGGCTAACAGCAGCATAGACTACCATCAAACTACTGTGAGTGGACCTACAGTATATTTGAAGCTATGCATGTTTTTTAATTGTTCGGGTGTTTTTGTAATGCTTGGTCAAAGGTTTTCAACATAGTAAATATCTGTATAAGAATGGACAGAAAACACAAAAAACATGAACCATAATACTCTCAAAATATGTATTAAAAGTGTCAAAAAGGAGCTTTTTTTGGTCACGCTTATTGTGATCCTCATTTCCATTTGTAAATCTTGAAAGAACCAAAATATTTGATTCATGGTTTGGTTTTTAGACCTCCATCAGGTAAAACTCTTTCACCTAATGAAGATCTGCAAACACAGGGTTCTCTCACAGTCACAGTTTTTAATGTAACACACTTGTTTATCAGACTTCCAGGTGTGTAAGAACTTTATTATATGTGGACATCATGTAACCAGTGACAAAGCTGTAGGCTACACCTTAGCCCAGTTTTTGCATAACATTGAATCTGTAATAAATATATACATTTGATGATAATGAGGGGGAACGTTAAGGAGCTTTTTGATATGAAAGAAAGTTTTGATTTATGGACCTTATTTATGGAGAAAGAGCTACAGGTTCCTGGATTGCATGGATGACGTCTGTGTTCCAGGTTGACTGAATTGTGGGGAAAAGCATGTTTTTTGTTGCAGAATGCATCGATGGGTGAAACGGGTGTAAACACAGACGGAAATTAAAGGAACAGCATCATAACAAGCTCTGTAACAGTAATGTCAACCTCAGTCTTTTCTCCAAACACCTCACACTTTATAATAAAAATAAAAAAAAACAGGGTTTTGTCACAGTGACGTCAGAGTAGCTATACTGTGTTGTTACGGCTTTGAATATGTAAAATGACATGACATGACTTATTCCTCAGCTTTCTGATCTTGACCGAAATTACTCCAGACATAAATACCTCATATCGAGAAATTCATGAACAGCCACATTCTCAATCGCACACACACACACACACACACACACACACACACTGCGTGTAGTCTGTGTTTCATCTACCGGCTGAAGCTTGTGCCTTTGTCTTGGTTGCCCTCCCTCTGTCTCTGCAGGATTCCTGTGTTGTTTGTTTAGCGGTGACCGGTCCTGTCTCTGTGCAGTCTGTCCGCCCACATGAAGGCCTTCTGTGTCTCATCGATGCAAGCTTTTAAAGATGAAGGACTACACAGATTCTACCGTGGTTGCCGTCTTGAGTAGATGAACTTTGGGTTTAAGTTCGGTGTGCTTCTTACCTTCTTTTTTCACTGGGGTTTGTTTTGCTTTTTCTTGGACATCAACTCTGATATCGTAAAAATGAGACAAAAGTTTTACTGCAGAGTTGTGAAACTTAAATGTGACTGTGACGCTTGTGAACGGTAATTTCTTTCCACAAACAAACACGAAAAATGTTTCATTTTTATAAGATTTGAAATCCTAGCGGTGGGCTTAACTGCAGTGAACCCTACTTTCTCTCCTGGTTTTATTTTTGGATTTCTTCAACTTTTCTTTCCACCCTTCTCTTTTCATTTCCTCATCTTCCCCTCGCCTCTCACTTCTTCTTCTCCCCTCTCCTTCCCAGTCCTAAACTCTGGATACCTACCAGACCCCGAGAAAACAGTCATGTTTCCAATATGTCTCTATTTAGCGGAGACCAAATGAACAAGAGCAGGGCCAAGACAAGAGCAGGAAAAATCATCACATCGCCACTGGCATAATCTGCTTATCTTTCACTGCTAATAGCTCCATGCTCTTCACATCAGTGCTTATATGCACGCACGCACGCACACACACACACTCACACACACACACACACACACTCACACACACACACACACACACACACACACACACACACACACACACACAAAGCTATTTGTTTTTCTTTGCACACAAACACATTCAATGTGCATTGGTGGGGATACACATGCTCATCCAAACTTGCTTGGGCCGGTTTCTGCCACTGCCGAGAAGCACATAATGATAATTACAGTTTGGGTCTACATCCCTGAATTAACCAGATCAGACACACACACACACACACACACACACAATCACACAAACACACACACACAGGCAGCTCAGACGTGCCAGGGGCTGCTGTAGTGTATGCTGACTGGTGTGCAGTGTTGGAGCAGCACAGTGCTGGGAAGTGGTCCGTTCTACTATTGTTTTCTATTAAAACCTCCTGGGAACCATCTCGGCGAGTCTGAGAGATGTGCGGAACCGATAAAACTCCAGTCGAAACAATAAAGAGTCAGAAAGAAGGAGCCCTCGTGAGGGCTTTCTGTAACTCACTCTGGTTGAAGAAAACTAGGTGAGAATGCGTCAAAGTAAAACTGCAGAGACTCACAGAGAGCTCTCAACATTCTGCTGTTTTTTAATTGATCAGTAAAATGTGGAAAACAGAGGGGGAGAAACACACAGACGGAGAGACATACTTCTACCCAGATAAAGACAGACAGACGTAACCAGAGAAGCCACAGAGGAGAAAAACAGGAGCCGGAGCTCAGGTGTGTGTGTGTGTGTGTGTGTGTGTGTGTGTGTGTGTGTGTGTTGTGTGTGTGTGTGTGTCTGTGTGTGTGTGTGCCAACCACAGAGGCTTGAAGGTGTTTACAGTGTGTGAATATGTGCCAGTAAGCCCCATTGACTCACTTGTGTGGGTATAGCAACATTTCATGTGCCCATAATGGTAAACCATGAGGGCATTTCACTAGGCCACCAGTTTAATGGCTGTTTAACAACGCAGCACATCCTACAACATATTCCATACAGCTGCACTACAACGCATCCCTCATTCTTCCTGAAACATGTCAATGATGCCAACTCTGTTTTGGCTGACAGTTTGTGCTCCTTCTGTGCTGCCATGAATCCATCCATTAATCTATCCGTCCGCATGTCTGTCTAGCTATCTAAATTCAACAATATCTATCGTTTCACATTAACAACACCTCCTCCCTTTACTTCCCCGTCCTCATTCCTCCGGTAACCCTGAGGGCAGGGCCGTCATTAAGGAGGCCGTCAAAGATCACCTCTGGGTCCTCTGTCCTGGTCTGCCTCTTAACGGCCGCAGGGCCTACCTAATCAACTG
>CM056829.1:22509600-22662100 GCA_029853015.1 Chelidonichthys spinosus | reverse complement strand
ATGTAGCCGCTCCACTGACAGATCACTGAAAGTCACTCACACATTCACACACACCCACCGACACAAACTCACACATGGGAATACAGGCCGCCGCTGCTAACTCTTTGTTGTTTCCTCCTTCTCTAACTGTATGTGTCTGTCACACACATACAAATGAAAGAAGAAGAAGAAGAAAAAAAGCAGCCAAACATCCATTTTTCTGGCCTGCTGTCTCAGGCTGCAACACCTGTCCTCAATAAATAGAGACAGCGGCCGACCCTGCTTCCAAAACACACCTCAGCACTGATGTCTTCATCACACTCATGCACAGACGCGCCGGTGAACAGGTGAACATATGAACGTGTCTGACGCAGTGTTCCACACAGGTTTCTGCTGCAGCAGCAGAGCGATCTGTGCCAATGTTAATAAAAGGACATGGATCATATACTTTTATGGAATGGGTGTGCAGTTATGACCACAAACACTTGTTTATCTTACTGCAGATACCTGCAACCTTTGCTGCTCTGTGTTACACATTATGCTTTTTCATTTAATGCAAATATAGCTTATCCTCCTGAGACCTGAGCTCTTTTTTTGTTTTGGGGTTTATTGGGACCTGATAAGTATAAACTAAGCATCATCTTTTGACATAATGTAGTTCATGTAAGTGTCCACGAATGTGGACATCGGGCCCCTGTTAACCAGAATAAAGTATTATGGTATTTGGTGTCTTAAGAGCCTAATTCATTCAAATTACTGCAAAAGCCAAATTACAGTATTCTTATTGATTAGAGAAACACATAGCCATTAATGCACAAGATAAAGGTGGTTACAGAGTAAATGATTGTTATTATGTGGAGACTGTAAGAATTGAAAACGTAGAAAGAAGAGAAATAGGTCCATAGGTTAGATTTAGGTAGCTGGAGATATTAGATATACATACTGTGCAGGTACAAAGCCGTCTATAAAGACAGATGGAGAAGTGTGAGACTAACTTCATCTCCAGAATCTCCTCCAGCTGTTTGCGTCTCTCCTGGCGAAGACTATTAAGGTGTCCGTCTCTCTCGTGCAGCGACTGCTGGGTGGATGACAGATGCAGCTTGGTGGTGTCCAGCTCCTGGCGTGTCTTCTCTAAAGCCCCCATCAGCTCCTCCAGCTAGGCAAGGCGAGACAAACACGCGCTGATTTAAGCCGTATCAAAACATACCAGGACACTCGCCCGCGGGGCTCCGTGTTCATTAAATCACATAACATGTTCCATTAAGTTTATTACACACCATAAATTGTGTCGTTTCAGTCTCACACACATACACATGGATGTGGTAAAGTAATCAGGTACACTGAGGTTTCATTTCTCTACATGGGGGTGTATTGGAATGCCAGAATGAGGTGAAATGAATTTTAAACATAAAAACAAATGGCCTGTGGACATCTAGGAGCAGGTGAAATGATGATGTTCAAAGGTAAGCTGAATGATATGTCCACTGACCCTTGGACGAGGAGCGAGGCTTCCCTCCGCTCTCCCACCTTTCTCCACTTATACGATCTCACTCTCAAGTGTGGCTCCACTGTAGGGCAGGTGAGAATAAAGCTCAACCCCTTCAATTACAGCCCACCCCTCTGCACACGAATGCCCTCCAGCCATGCACACCCAACCTGCATGTCTGACAGACAGGATGTGACCTCAGGGCGTCATTATCCTAAGACAGGAAGTGGGTAATTGTCTAACAACAGGTACTTTACAATAGGATGCAGTGCTAGGAAGGCTGGTTAAAAAAAAAAAAACAACGCCACTAGAATTCAAATTTACAGATTTGTGATATGAGTCAAACAATAAATCCAGAAGTGTTGGATCTGAAATGAACAAAGGGGGAAAGTGAAGGAGAGGCACAGAAAAGAAAGCGAGAGAGGGAGCATGAGGGGGAAGCACTCCATGGGGTAGGACACGAAAAAAAGAAATGGGCCTCTTTATGAAGGGGCCAAATCGTTCACACATTTTCAGGACACTCTCCATCTCCACTGGCTCTCTAGGTGTGTTTCACAGATGTCAGAGAATGTGCTCACTGACTGCTCATGAATATCACATATGGAGTGAGAGAAGAAAGGCTGAAAGCAACGCAAGTGGGGAATATAGATTTTTGAAACGGTGGGAAACTTTCAGTCATGACTTCCTAGAGATACAACACAGCATCGTTGTGAAAAATATATGTGTCCACTCCCATATCCCTGCCAACAACATGCTTCTCCAACAATCCTTGTTAGTATCCGTCAGTTATTATTATAATAATAATAAACAGCAACATCAACAAGACATCCTCCCATCCAGAATCACACCGTGATTAATGTTTGATGTCTTTTACAGGCTTAAAGGAATCTTAAGTCTGCCTTTTTTATCTTGAAAGCCAAGGGTCACACACAGACACAAATCCATTTACACCCACCACATGTCTATCAAGCCTCATGCGCCAACTGTCTACCCCCCAGTCCCCCACTAGTCCACCACCCAGAATAGCCCTCACTTCACAATCACATCATTAATAAGGAATACAATGCATTTTAGTGAAATTAGGGACCTAATCAGCTTAGCAGTGAACCTGTGCGTGCTAATTTAGCTCAACTTCAAGGCAAAGCCCCCCAGCCAGGCTAAGACTCACTAAGACTGGCCCAAAGCCCCTTTAGGTGCTAAGCTGATTGGGGGCTCAGAGGTAAGGGCCAAATCCCTCTTGTCCATTTGCGTCGGTGTTGCTGGTTCAGAGGCCTAGTTCAAACGCCACAGAGGGGAAGAGAGGGAGAGAGACAGCAACCGAAACGGAGGGAAAGGGAGAGAGTGTGGAGATAATTGGCTGAGACGACTTAAGAAGGCAGATGGGAAAAGGCGAGGCTCCGAACAATGGATGGAAAGCAGAAACGATGGCAGGAGAAAGACAAGAGACAGAGAAGCAGAGCCGGAGTGAGAGACTTAGAGAGCGGGGGTGTGAAGAAAAGTGACCCGGGGCATTAACCATGGTCCATTTCAGCAGGTCAGGCTGATGGAAGACTTGTTTCAGCGCATTACACATCATGAGACTGATTACTCTGGGACGGAGGGGAGAAGAAAGCAAGGAAAGAGGGATGTGAGTGGGCTGGGGGGATGTGAGAATGTGAGTCTGGCAGGGCTCTCTGAAATGGTGCCAGGGTCAGGTGATGCTTCAGAAGAAGCTGTCCCTCTCTGTTCCCCCAACATCCCCTTTCCACACACCATGTTTCCCTGGAGTCTGAGGCCAGAGCAGCAGCTGACTGACGGCTGTGTAACTGTGTGTTAACGGCACGGTGAATCTGCTGTCTCCTCATGCCGTGACGTCAGGCCGGCTCAGAGTTCAGTGTGTTGGCGGCGCTTACTGGAACGGTGAGCATCAAGTGCAGTCACCAGTGCATGCTGGTTCATTGTATGGAGTGAATCAAGTTGGGTCAACGTGTGTCGCAGTTTTTGTGAATGCTTAGACAAAAGCATCGTTTTGTTTTTTTTTAACATTTCTTAAACAAAGGCACCAAAAATACAAACACGTTGTCTGCTTTTCACTTTTTCTGGCATCCACACACACGCTAACATCACAAGAACCTCCTGCAATCACTGTGAAAACCCGTCCATTCAAAATAAAAACACAACTGAAGTTGGCTATGAACACACCCACATAAACACACATGAAAACACTAACACACACATGGGACACCAATCAGTCGAAGCCTTTTCACTACTCCTACCCTTTTGTGGGAACTTTGCAAACATGGAGGTAGTGAGAGGAGGAGTGGAGGGACACAGAAGGGGACCAGCGATGACATCATGATGTGGACGAGTTGATGTGTTCACAGAGAGCAGGATCCACCGTCCTTCATTATACCAGTTCAACGAGTTTACAGTAACATAATTCTACTTTTCTTTGTTTTTTAAGAATAAAAATACAAATGTAAAAGTTCAAATAAAATAAGTTGTGCTGTATTTTTTTCAGAGCCCTTCGTGTTCTTTGAAATGTGAGTATGTACTGAACAGCAGTGTTTAAAGTACATCAGTATGCTGTTCGTGCTTTGACAGATTCAGTCAATGGTGCGTGTGTGTAGCATTTTGTTGCAAAAAAAAGCCATTTTGAAAAAGGATTGTGAGGATTGATTGCAAGTTTTCATTTTGACATATGTGAGATGTTTATCTCCAAGTGTTGTGTGTTTTGGCTTGCGTGTACAGTTTTGGAACAATGAGGCAAATTCCAAAATAAGTGTGTAAGCAATCGAGAGAAAAAAAACTGTAACGTATCATGAGTTCGGTGGATTTCCCTAATTCTGGCTGCACAGGAGTGAATTTAGTTCAAAGCTGAATTATCCACTCCTTCACAGACAGAAAAGTCTCAGACTTCTCTGTGAATCAGAAGATTGTTTGATAAACAGTATCCATGCTGACTGTAAGTCAAGCATGTAAAGTCCAAAAATTGCAAAAGAAAAAAAAAAAGGAGGGAAAACAACCACAGTTGGCTCTCACAGACTTTTCTAAAACGGAGTTTGACCTCTTACTTCTCTGCTCTGTCCACCAATCTCCTCTCTTCATCTAGAAAGTTCTCCTCTTCCACATCTTTGAATGTGTGTGTGCATATCTATGTGTTTGAAGCAATGCAGCCACCATTCTGCCTCTAAAAGTTAGTTCTTGTTATAACCGCCGATCGCTCTCGTATTACATGTGGCACTCATCAGTAATGCAAGGTCATTCTCATTCAAATGCACACTCACACCAGGAGGAAACACATTCCCTTGCCCTGTTTCTCTTTCCCACCACAGACACAGCTACGCCCTCACACACACACTCACACACACACACACACACACACACACACACACATACATGCGTTTCAAATGCACACACATACACTCTTGTGGACCTGGTTCAAGATGTAGACTGACCAGCTGGCAGTCAGACAGACAGATAGATAGCAAGACAGGCAGAGTAGAAGGGCAGCCTGTACTCCATCAAGGCTACAGGTCCGCAGATTTGTTAATAAATTCTAATTACATGCACATCAACTCACAATGTGTTAAACACATGCTCACATTTGGAAGCATGTGGCAGCAAACTGAACGGGAGACAGGAAAAGAGAGGAGGACGCTGGGAGTTTTAGTCTCGGTTTTAAATTCCTATTTGTTCGAGATGGAGAAAATAAACGGCAGCATGTTTAGAGAATAAAAATGGAATCAAGAAAAGAGCAGACAGAAAGATCCAGTTTGTATTAATCATCATTTTCATTATTCAATAATGCCTGCAGTTACACTCTAAGCCACATGGGTGTGCAATGCAGTTCCTCACTTTTTTTTCATTGGACCTTCTTCATTGGCATTCAGTTTTCAAGGCAGCCTGGCTGCATTTACACATGTATGAATATGTATGAATATGTATGAATATGTATGTAATACGGGCATGCTAGTCTACATCCTTCCATCAATGTGTGAAACATCAGGTAAACCTGTCTCTGGGCCTGAACACGGGCAGTCTCCTCTTGTGCCCAGAGAGCCTCCCTATGTGCGGAGGTGTTCATGCTCTCCCTCAGTGCCCTCTCCAACTCCCTGATCCGCTCCACCGTCTCCCGCATGGCATCCTGGGAAGTTGAAAGAGGAAGCTGAGGGGGGAAAAGGAGTTCAGAGGAGGCGGACAGGAGACGGGGTTGGAAGCAAAGTAGCAAAAGCCGGAGAGAGAGTGTTTTCTTTGAGTTTACTTTGTTTTGAAAAGCCATCATCAACACCGGAGTAACACTATATTGGCAAAAGATATTTTGAGAAAAAGGTGTGTTTGTTTATCCGTTTGCTAAAAGGAAACCAGTCCATGTAAAATAGAGACTACTTGAGGAAGTCGAAAGGCCGTGGTGAGAGAAGAACACGATTTCGCTCAGAAGAAGGAGACATAGCCAAGACAGAAGAGAGTGCTGAGTGATGAGAGAGAGTGTGTAAGTGCCGTGACCTTCGCTGACCTCCATATGAGTGTGCGCATGTGTGAGTGTGGGTGAGGAGAGTAGACCGTACACCGCTTGTGTGTGGCCTGACACCTATGGTGAGTGGAGGAAAAGGATCCCTCTCCACACTGGGTGATGGAACTGTGAAAGAAAACACTAGACAGAAATAATAAACCCCCGATTCTCTCTCTCTCGCCTTTTTCTTAAAAACTCTCCTACTCCTGAATAGTTGGCTCGCATTCAAGTTCACACGTTCACACTTTGTGTGAGTGACAGCGGTTACCTGCCATCTAAACAAAAGAGCAGCGGGTGTTTTCAGGTTTAGAGTAAACACCGGAAGCTTCGACGCCACACGTTTCATAACACACTTCATAAAAAGTAGGGATTAAATTGATGCAACAAGTTGCATGCAGGTGTGCCGGAAGCAACAGACATTGTTGGAAGCAATGAGGGTGCTTCGGAAATTCTCTCTAGACAGCTACGAAAAAAAAGGAATAAAAGAGAAAATTCCCGAGCTGAAATGTTTCCACAAGCCAAGCTGCAAGCTCTTCATCTCAGGAAGGGCATCCAAGCCAGTGAGTGGCTTCAGGATGCTTAGACACAATCAGGTAATAGCTGGTATATGGAGCGCTACATTAATGTGCATGTCTCTGACATTATTACTGACAGCACTCTAAATGGGCAGATTTATTCTATTGCATAACAGGAGTTGTAGGTTAAACAGTGCTGCACACATGGTGAATCTATTCTGGCAGCAAAAAAAACAATATGGTAAACGCATGTAAAACCGAAAGTCCAGTGAAAATCACTTCACTTAAGAGTGCCAGGAACATGGAGGATGAATCTGAAGGGCCTATTAACGGCCTCTTCCAAATATCCATGTGAGTTTTGAATGGCACCTGTGTCATAAATAGATAGTGGTCAAGCCAGCTCTTCAAATGCAATAGTCATTATCAAACAGCTTGGCTCCTTCTCCAAAAAGACCATTCGTGGCTATAAAAGGCTAATCATTCAGTGATAATGACTAAAAAACCCAGCGATGGGATTATCCCCGCGCACATGAAAATAGTGCCGAGCCAGCCAAATCACAAGCGGATACTTGTGGCTCGTCACGTCAGCACGACACAGCTGGAGCTGAGCGACAAACACCCCGCACACACACACACACACACACACACACACACTCACACACACGCGCGTACAGAGGCAGGCTGTGTGCGTCAGCAGGCTGAAGCTGTAATTGGATGTGACAGACGGGCAGTAATTCGATGCACCAGAATCAACAAGTACTGGTCTGACCCCTCCTAACAGACAGAAACACACACATGCACACGCACACTCACTCTTATACACACACCCCACTGAGATAGGGCTGCCACCGCTGGACCCATGAGTGAAACCTGACCAGAACGCTGTGTCTGCCTGTGTTTGTGTGTGTGTGTGTGTGTGTGTGTGTGTGCGTCTGTGTCGGCTCATATCTGTATGTTATGTGATGTTTATTAGCAACAAGAGGATAATGTTGGCTTTCAATAAAAGAAAGAATGAAGAAGAAAAAAGGGATAGAGAGATAGAGCGAGTGGGGAGAAATGGAAAGATAATTGCCTCTGAGGCACCAATCATCACCTAATGCCCTTGGGAAGGATCATTATGGAGTCTGGCCCTTTCTGGTTTGATGGAGGGATTATAATCACTAAAAGAAATGGGCAGAGAGTGAGAGAATGCACATTTCCAGCAGCTGTGTACCTATAATTCCCAGCTTCACACACACACAGGCACAAAAACCACACAGACATCTGTCTCCGTCAAAAAAGTTAAGTGTGTAGCATCAACCTCTATGTGTCCTATTTCATGATTTCAAAAATGTTAAGCATGTGTGCACGGCCAGTAGATTCATATACAGTTTCAGTCAAATGACTGTGGGAACGAAAGTCCCGTCATGTTTCTTTCTTCTTAAACCGCCATGATTCTCTAGAATCCTGTGTCTCTGAATAGAGTGGGGGGGGGGGGGGGGGGGGGGGGGTGAGGGTTGAGTGTCCCTGATGCTTCTCCGTTCCAGATAAAAGAGAAATAAAAGGCCAGTGTGAAGGCTCAGAGTGAACGTTTCCGATGTGTGTTTTCTCTGTATTTGTGAAGTGCAGCGTGGCACGATGGAGACGATGGAGTGGAGAGATGCTATCGCTCCATCCCACATAAACTCCCCTCGATGGATGGGGATGGGGGGGGGGCTGTTTGTTTGTGTTTACCTTCGGAGCGTGCTGTGTTCCTGATGGATCCGGAGATAAATGGGCAGAGAGATCAGGGGGAAGAGAGCGAGATGGAGGCCACAAGGCAAACCCGACCGCTGAGCAAACACACTATAGGGAAGGCATAGCGTATTTACAACATATCAACATCATGGAAGGTGAGCTGGAATAGGCGGGGGTCACTCCAACTCTTATAATATTCTGTTCTGTAAACTCACATCTGCACTGCAGGCCTCTCAGGGGCTGTTTTTCTCAGGATCTGTGCTTGTTGGTGTTTTGTCTGGATTGTTGTGTTGTCCATGAAATGCTTTTATCACAACGGCCTCAGGGAGGAACACCGTTTTGATCAACTTTATACTTGTACATGGATTGGATCCCAACGGATACGCTAATTAAAGATAGCTCATTCTGGGGTCTGTCGACAGATAAGAAATGAACAAAACTGAAGAACTTGTAGAACCAAAATACAGTTTTATCATCACATGCACCATAAAATGCACCATCTTATTTTTCAACTGTAAAATACCCTCATATTTCTTTGTTTCTTTCCTTTCTTTCTGGCATTCACTTCATGTCTCTTTCCAGGTTGGAGAAATATTAATTTGTGCTACTCAGGCACTGTTTAGAAGAGGAAATAGGATGTTGGATTTTGCCTGCCAGCACACACAAAAATAACAAAATAGCTCTACCAAAAACAGGCTGGGAGCACCTCTGGTTCTCTTTGGCAGAGAGGTACAGAGAGGTGTACTCTACTTCATCAGACCCGTGGGAATAACCTGGCATGGCTGCATTCTGCATATTAACACCTCAGCAAAGCTCTGCAGGCTACAAGCACGAACACACACACACACACACACACACATACACATGCACACTGTCAAGCAAACAGCTGACATTCATGTTGACACCTAAGAAGAACTATATAAATAATAAAAAAAAATGGCAAATCAAGATGCTCTCTCCTGCCTCACTTATCAGTTCTTTACTATTCCCATCTGAGCCATTATGCCGCCGCTCCTGGCTGGCGTATGGAGCTGATTTCTGCAGGACTAAATGCCTGTCTCTTCCACTTAGGACTGACTCTGAGATGCACTGAGGGAGGCAGAGCGGGAAGCATGAAAGACTGGAAAAAAAGGGCTCGCTCTGCTCAGAAGAGCAGAATTATGCATAACGGGGGAATGCAGCGAGAGATAGAGGAAGGATTAAAGACGAGTCTTTCTGAGGAACAGCTTGCAAAAGAGATGAGGAGGAAAGAAGAGGAGAGAAGAGGGCATGAGACATGAGTAAAGTAAGATGAACACTGTGGGTTGAAAGTGTGATGAAGACGCTTGTGAGCACAAACACACACACACAACACACACACACTGCGGTAAAGAGTGTGGATGTCCATCAGTAAGGGCATCTTTCCACATCTCACCCGCCACCGTCTGCTTCGGGATGTTAGGAGACTTTATTTGCCTTCGGAGAGAGAAATATGGGTAACAGAAGATAGAGAGATACTCAACAAAGAAACACATTGACCAAAAAAGATGCATCTCACACAAAATAATAAATAAATAGGTTCAAACAGTGTTTGCAGTATAAAGCAGGGAAGCAGTGCCTCTGCGTATGTCTTGTCTCGGTAACAGCAGACTGGGACAAGACTCGACTCGACTGATGGAGGTGGGACACCGCTGTGTAAATCTTTCAACAACAAAACACACAAACACACGCAGAGAGATGGAGGTCTATGCACGCACACACACTCACACACCAACACACACACGCACACACTCTCAGAATGGATATGTGCAACAGGCAAGTCTACAGATAAGAAGAACACAGGATGACACACATGCACATATTTTTAGAAAATAAACAATTCTATAGACGAGGACACACACACACACACACACACACACACAGGATAATAAATCTGTTGTCAGTCTTGCCTAGCGTTGCCTGGGTCCTGATTACAGAGCGAAACCAGTCAAGACGGCTGTGTATT
Source organism: Chelidonichthys spinosus (assembly GCA_029853015.1). Classification (NCBI taxonomy): domain Eukaryota; kingdom Metazoa; phylum Chordata; class Actinopteri; order Perciformes; family Triglidae; genus Chelidonichthys; species Chelidonichthys spinosus. The sequence goes on along the minus strand of CM056829.1, from coordinate 22,651,928 downwards.
TACCTCCACACAAAGACCTGCTTCTTGTCATTTACTGAACGTACTTACATAGCCAGAGAACTATGATGCACACACACACACACACACACACACACATATAAATATATAGAAATATGCATGAACACACAAACACTCACACCTAATACACTCACTGTTCCACACACACGAGGACCACAAAACCCTGACGACATAAGGCACACAGCTGCACTTATACACAATCTATATATTCTCACAAACACTCTCCAAATAGAATCAAAACACACTCTTTGAGCTCCCCGTTTGGCCTTCACACTTCAAAAAACGCACAGAAAGGGCAGGAACGCTGACATTGACAAATTAGCGCTTAAGAGAACCCTCCGACACTGTAAACAGGCAGCGACCAAGCAGCTGCTAAAACGCGCCACATTATTATTCCATATCCACACGGGTGTGTTTACTCTGGGCAAAACATACAAGCTGCCACCACATATGGGCAAATATTGGCTGTCACAGCCCTTAGAATGGTGTGTGTGTGTGTGTGTGCGTGTGTGTGTGTGTGTGTCAGATTTTATGAGTGATGTCGGTGTGCTATTAAGGTGAAATATACCTAACAAGATGATGAATATATTTTAAACAGTCATATTGCCATACACACACACTCACACACACACACATCCTTTTAAAACCTTTGATGAAATATCTGTTAGAAGAGAAGACAGCAAACTTTTTGTCAGTATTTATATCAGATATTACTCAGCTCATACAAAAACACAGCGTTGGTCAGTTTATCCAGCCTGTCATTTCATGTCTCTGGCTTACTTCTTTATTTCTTTTTTTAATGCATCTGCTGTTGATTTCATATGTTTTTCATCATTTTTTTATGAGCGGGTTTTGAAAAGGGCTGTGCAAATAAAGATTATCAGTCAATTCTGTTACCATTATGAATGAAGTTTATGTACACACACATGTGAACGTGCACACATTCACACAGTGAGGAGGAGTCTTCTGTTTATACTCTGATCTTTGATGTCTGTGTGTGTGTGTGTGTGTGTGTGTGTGTGTGTGTGTGTGTGTGTTTTCATAAGCACAGAGGCATGTCCATGGAGAACAAACTTGCCATGAAGGCATATCAGCTATCACACACACAGCCCCGCTGGTACAGGTGGATAAACCAGCAGACACGCTGGTCCCTTGTCATTGCTGATTAACCCCCATCGACCCATCAGTGCAAACCCAAGTAAGGGCTGTGACCAATGTGAAGGCAAATGAATGCAGGTACAATATGAATAAGGAGCGGACGGGCCGGGCTGCATGGGAGTGGAAACTATGAAGGAGAACTGGGATTTGTAGAGTACTGAAATGAGTGTAAATTCATGGGGGGAAAGTAGTATTTTATTGCTATGGCATTTCTTAGAAAGATGACGTGTGAGAGAGAGAGAGAGAGAGAGAGAGAGAGAGAGAGAGAGAGAGAGAGAGAGAGCAGTGTGCAGGAGTCCAGCCGTTTCCTAAACTGAGTGTAATAAGCAATTTTTCACATTTCCTCTCGTTTTTTTCACCTGGAGTATTCCATACATCCGCCTTCCAACATAAGCAGCTCCGCTTTATTTTTGGGTGTCAAAGCACAGCACTGTTATTTTTTTTCTCTTGAATATGTATATACATACTTCTATCTTTCTTCTTTGTATCAATCTAACTTGTTTCCATTATTACTTTTAATTGCCTCTTATTTTCCTCTTTGTTGGCCTCATTGTTTGGCCTGACATCCATTCAGAAGGAATAGAGAAAAATGGAATAAATGTATTTCCTCTGACCTCCCTCAAGGAGTACTGCTGACATGCCCTTGAGCAAGGCACAAAGAGTACCTGAAAGTGGCCAGTAGAGCTGCTGGGTAGCCGACAGCAGGAAGCTGCGGTCACACTGGGACGCTCACAGAACTGAATGTGGGAAACTGCAAATAGTAAGAAGGGTGTTTCTGGAAAAGAGTATGCATTCTCAGCTGACTTTTCCCAAGGTAAATACAGGTTAAAAGGAGTAATACCCTTTAAAAAAAACAGTCCAGATTTGTATCTCCCCTTCATAACTCTTAATTCCTACTCTGTCTCCTCCTATTCTCTTTTAATAAACAGCAGAGTGGAACAAAATCCTCTGATTTCAAGCAGGCGAGCACACACAAGGGCAGTTACGACTCGGGGTTGCACAACATATGGAATAAGAGGCAGATATGATCTGAATGAAAGACATTTTCTCTGTGCAAAAAGAGGAGAGGTACAGGAGAAGGAGGAGAAATGAAGGACTGTGAAAGTATGGCGTGAGGCGGTTGGATCAACACACAAGTTTTATCTGAGGTGCTTGTCTAGAAGCAGCGCTGAGAGATCCCAACAGAACAAGTCAGTTTATTACTGATAGATGCTTCATGGTGCTTAGACATGTCCACTCTTATCCTAACACAAACACTGTTGCACTGTTTGTGTATTGTCAGAAAAAAAGGAGGTTCGAGAGGAAGAAGTCTGTTTGTGTGTCTACATGTTTAAATGTGAGGAGTTGTGTGTGTGTGTGTGTGTGTGTGTGTGTGTGTGTGTGATTCACTGTATAATCTGTGTGTTCGTGTTATAACACCCTCCTTTCTGGTGCAGGAGACACTTGTCTTTATGGGTGTTTTTTCAAAGCTAAAATGGACATTTTAATTGAATGGATACCTTTTCATGTAGGAATATTGTATAGAGTATTTGGAGGTTATGTGTGTGTGTGTGTGTGTGTGTGTGTGTGTGTGTGTGTGTGTGTTTGATTATGGTCATAGGAAGAAGGCCCAACATGATATGTGTGTCTTTATGTGTACAAATGGTTGTTTACTGTGTTCTACTATAAGTCAAGTCCAAACCATCCAAAGACATCCTCACCAGCTACTCTACCAACATGTATTCTCAGTGTCACACTAGACACACACGCGTACGCTCACACACACATATACACATGCACATGCCTCCCTTTTCCTGAATCCCTCCCTTACATACCAGAGTGCTTACCATGTCAATAGCTGTGATATGGCCAGACTGGGAGGCTGATTCATTTCTCAAAGTTTCGCTCCCACATGGCCGCAGAAACATTACAAGTCCAGGACTGTAACAGCATTAAGAACTATACAAAATACAAGTTAACATACAGCCATGAGGGAGGAGTGAAGGAAAAAGAAACAAGGCTTTAAATCACCCAGCATATTAAAAAAATAAATATTCTTTCATTTTTATGTTCAAACAACTTTTGTCACCGACTGCAGATGTTTGAAAGCTGCTGATGTCCAAAGTTAATTAAAACGGGCCATGTCTCAAACAGACTGCATTATACATAAAACCTACTGTGAAGACTTTCATCTTGTGTGGATTTTGACGGTCCCTGAGGACAAGAACAGCGCCACAGACCCATTTAAAAACCTCTCATTTTCCAGCAGCAGGCTCTGGGAGTCTGGCCCACGCCGTCCTGTTTCTGCTTCTCCTCCCTTCCCACCAGTGGGCCAAGCAATAGGGCCTGCATGGGCCTCCAGCAGCGAGGTGCCATTGTCTGCTCCCGGCAGCCACTGCTGTGGAGATCTCCACCTCCCGCTGGTGCTCCGACTGCAGGTCGAAAGCAGCAGTGAAGCCGGATCTGGGTCCCTGCTGGAGGCCTCGCTGGAGGCCCCTCTTGAGTTTGAGTAAACTGCATGAATTTGCCTGATTTCGTGCAGAATCCAGCCCCGTGGCACCAATGACAAGCATTAAAATAACTATATAGAAAATAGCCAATCTTCTTGCTGTTGGTCTTGTTTACTCACGTGTGTCATATAGAGGCATCAGTATTACATCGAGACTATCCCACAAGCAGTTAAAAGTTCCTCACAGGAACTTTAAGACATCCAATACCATGTTACTGACTACATAAATTGTAGAAACGTGCTGGAATAACACTCACAGTTCTACTTAATTGAATTCATAAGGAAAATATTAGAATGATTCACTCCGAGGATGTCATACTATGAAATGTATTAATTTTTCCATTTTAGTCTACCATATGTGCACAAACTGCTCCAAGAGATCAGTAACCATGGCTTTCAGAGCTCTACTTAACAAATCCGGCTATTAGCATTAGTGTTAACAGCTGACAGAAATGCTCTCCACAAAGCCTGTTCAGCGTCTCTGATCACTGAGGCAGATTAGCTGGGATTTACACCTACACACAAGACAGTAAATAAAACACAGACAATAAACTACCTAATGTTATCACTGGCGGCTTACAGTCGATCACTCGGAGATCCGGGCTACAACATAGCTGTGAGTGAATCCCCCCTGTGCTGGAAGGTATTTATTACAATGACCTGCCGGCTACATCCATCTTTGACTCTGTGCTGCATTGCCAACTGGATGAGAAAGTGTCTTTTTCCTCATGTGTTCTCCTCCCTCTGCATCCAGATAGCGGTTAATAGGTCATCTGACAGCGTTCCAACAGAAACACTCTGATTAAAAAGACATTCATCCTCTGCCCAGACGCATCTCGCACTGTCTTACACAGAAGTCCAATCAGCAAACAGACACACTCGTTCGCCCATAGCCTGTCACATAACACATGTGCGCACACACACACATGCAAAAATGTGTGTGTCTATATCTATGATACATGTCTTTGTTAAATCAGAATTTCCAATGATAATGTGACAAGATTGTAGCTACAATAACTTCATCTTTCACTATTCTCCACACAAGCCAAAGTGAACAGTTATGTGCAGTTATAAACTGCTTTTTATTTCACCTCTTATTATAACCGCAGTATGACTGCAGCATATCCTCCTCTGATAACCCGCAGCTGACCTGCCTGCGACCTCTGACCCACGCACACTGACCAGAGGGGAGGGGTCAGACCGATGGGAGCAACGAGCTGACATTAATGAGACAGCAGGCCCGATAAGATGGACGAGCTGAGGGGGGAAGGAAACTCTTCCAGCACTTGATCCTTAAGCACGTCTACCCCAGGAACGACTGCAAACAGAAACTTAATGCACAGATGCATGAGCACACTCTGGTGACAGCTGCATGTGAGTAGCAGACGCATGCAGAGGTGGAGGCATGACGCATGCACAAACACATTGAAACAGAGAGGAGACTGTGTGAACAAACTCTGCAGGAGCTACTGTATCCCTATTATACTCCATGCTCATGCGTTCCCACACAGTTTGAGTCAGCACACGGTTTCCATGCCAGAGTTTGTAAAATGGGTAATGAATGAGGCAGGAAACTGTGTTGGATGCAGTGCAGCCCGTCCAGATAGATTCAAAGTCATTCAGGACCATAGGTAGTGCTAAAACACCTGATGGGGCCATTTGTTAAAAGATTGTTCTACCTTGTTTCACACTCACGGCTTCTTCTGTAATCCACCAACACGCTATCAATCGGCATACACACACACGCCAACCGGCACACAACTAACTATAACTGTTCGGAAACACACTATGTGCAGACTCGCAGACAAAAACATGCCCTATTCTTTCCTTCATTTAACCCCCTACAGTTTGAGTCAGCACACGGTTCACATGCACAGAGTTTGTACACACATGGGTAATGACACTGAGGCACTCGGTACACTGTGCATTGGCATGCTAGTGCAAGCCACGTCCAGATAGATTGGGCAAAGTCATTCACGCACCATAGCAGTGCATAAAATCACCTGATGGGGCCATTTGTTAAAACTGAGTAGTTCTACCGTGTTTCAGTAACTCAACAGAGCTTCTTCTGTAATCCACCAACAGCCAGCTGTCAATGGGCTGGATACACACACACTCCCAACCTGGCACACAACTAACTATAACTGTTCGGAAACACACTATGTGCAGACTCGCAGACAAAAACATGCCCTATTCTTTCCTTCATTTAACCCCCCTACATACACACACACACACATAAACACACACAAACACTCACACTCGGTACCTCTGCATTGGCACTAAACAACCACTCATTTGGGCAAATACACGCACCATGCCAATCCATAAATCAGATGATAACTGAGTAGCACCGTGCCAGTAATAAACAGAGTAGTATAAACAGCCAGTGTCTGGGCTGGATACACCACCTCCCACTGGCATGCTGCTGGCTGCCTTCCTGGCAAACACACACGCTCACACACGCACACGCTCACACATACACACACACACACACACACACACACACACATACACACACACACACACACACACACATACACGCTCACACACACACACACATACACGCTCACACACAGCCACACACACACATCACACACACACACCACACACGCCACACACGCTACACACACGCTCACACACACACGCTCACACACACACACACACACACACACACGCTCACACACACACACACACACCTCACACACCCACACATCACACACACATACACGCTCACACACACATCACACACCACACCTCACACATACACACACACACTCACACACACACACACACACCACACACACACACACACACACCACATTTATTGTAATGCAAAGACAAAACCACTTACCTGTTGGGTTTACAAACACGTAAAAAGACGATATGAGGAAAAACACACGTGATGGCAATGCGATGTGATGAAGCCATGCAGACGTCAACACAATGGAGAGTCTATACGTCTCCAGTGATATAAGTCAGGAAACATATAAATTCTCTCATTGTGTTACTGCTGTGACAGGAATGAGGACTGAGACTGTTTGCCATAAATGCATTGTACATTTACTGTCCCACTGGAATAGTCAAATAGCTAGCCGTGGATCAGATTTGAGCCAAAATGCCCTAATTTCCAGCTTTATACCTGGGAAAGTTTCAAACCAACCCAACAGTCATGGCATGGTGTCAAGAGTGATGGCTACGGACAGCGTCGGCGGTATGATGATGATACGTTTAACAGGCACAATGAGAACTACTTACCCAGGTCTGCGGCCGTTGATACACGGAAACAAATGATAAGACGTTGAGCCACGCGGATAAAAACATCATATGTGTGTACAGTAGGTCACAGTGTGCAATTCTAGAGCACCATTACATCAGGCAAAAAGGATGACAGAGTGGAAGTGGTTTCAAGTGCTGGGAGGACAAAATCTAGACAGTTTATGTCTCGTGGATTACTCCTTTATAAATAGAGCACTTCGGAACGAATTGAGATCTTACAAAGATCCGGTCACTTGGAAGGACACCGCTCTCTGAGGACACCCAGATGGTGTCATGTGATGGATACGTCACTGAATTTCTGACCCTCACCTCTCAAGATCGGCGATTTTCTTCTCCTTGCACGATTTGTCCATCTCAGCATCCTTCAGGGCTGCCTTTAACCTCTCGACCTCCAATTGGGACTTCCCAGACTCCTCTTTGTTACGAGCCACTTCCTGCTCCAGAAGCCTCAGACGATCTGTGATGTCTGGACACTTCCGCACTGCGTCTTCCAAGTTTAGGGTCTTTGGGGGGGAAGAAGGACACACAGAGGAAATGGATGCATTAGTGATAGCCACAATATACTAGAATCAGTACTGGTTATTATTAAGGCAGATATGTAGTGGCCACTTTAGGACTATCCCACACTCATCGTTTCAAGAGCTGCTCTTTTGAGGTTATTTTCAGACTTAAAGCTTAGCCTAACATAGTAAAGCTTGGGCTAACAAAGTAAAGCTTGGGCTATCAAAGTACACCTGAAGCTAACAAACTGAGGCTGACGCTGCAGTTCACACTGGGAAGGCAGCTCGGGCTGACCAAGCAAAGCCACGAATAACAAAGCATAGCTGAAAAATGACAACGGACAGATTCGGCTGATGGATGTTGAGCTAAGCGTGACAAAATACAGCTCAGACAGATTAAAGTTAAGCCAAGTCTGGCAACAGAGAGAGACTGAGATGTCCTAAAATGGCCTCTGCAGCACACGTGCACACGGACATGCAAGCACAAACAGACAAGAGGCTGTAAACATGACGGGACCTACCGTGGGACTTCTTACTGGTCCATCTACTTTGGCTGGCACCTAAAGAATATGAATGATAAAAAGTACATGTTTCATTAAGAATACAGTATAAAAATAAGGGGAGTCATAAAATACATCCTCTAGGAAGAAAGATTGGACTGACACAGGGTCATGAGATCATCTTGTATGGATGGCATTGAAAACTAAAGGAAAAGGTAAGTCAATCCTGACTATGTGGTTAGGGTCACAATCTAGCTGAAGCAGAACCAATCTGTGTGTCTCTTACACACACACACACACACACACACACACACACACACACACACACAACACACACACACACACACCAGCTTTTCTGTGGTTTGCGTCTATCAGTTGCCTCCCCGGGGGCGTCCGTCATGTAGAGTTTGGAGTTCAGTCATTATCATTATAAAATTACTGTCTCCCTCTGTTTGGCTGCAATTTTATGAGACCTCCAAACAAGTTTTTTTTTTCAAGTAAAATTTAGAAAAAAAAGAATCACTGATGAATTCCTTCTTCTCTGAGAAAAATATCCCAGAGGAAGTTTGTACCCTAGAATTATCTTCCTCTCCCCCTCTTTCGCTCCGTCTTTACTTCTCGCTGTCTAGAGTGTTTGCAAAGATTGTTTAACTTGTTGAAACAGCTGAGGCCACTCGTTTAAACATCATCAAGTGAACATGCACACACACACACACACACACACACACACACTAAGCAATTTATTGTCGGGTCTCCATAGAGCTGGGACTGTACATGTAGCTCTGCTTGAGTCTGTCATTACAAAAAACCCAAGGCGTGTCTGTTAACTATTACCAAAAACCAATATGAACAAATGCCTCTTTTCTGTTATAATTTCCCAGATAAACCAGAGGCATAAAATGTCCCGTGCATGAGGAAGACCCCGCCATGCACACAGCTATGCAGCACAACAACATGTTTGAAAGGTCTTTAGATACGTGGCTTAGCAGGAACACATCTGTAAATGTTAAAATGCACACTTTACCGTTATGGTAGACTCTTTTCTCTGTGTACTTGCATTTTGTTCACACATTTGAATGTCCATGGATATGACTTTGACTAACCTGTCTACAATATAAGTGCCACATGTGACCTTAAAAAGCCCCAGAAGCGATGTGAGTGTGAGTTCTATACACATGTGCCTGTACTAAGGATTAAACCCGGTGAAAAGGGGAACACTTCTCTGGAAGGCAAGCTGAGTCATTGTTTACTTCATCCTCATGCCCATTACCTCCACACCTAGCCTCATACACTCGTGCACACACATCAAACCCAATCTTAGCTTGCACAAAATGCATTAGCCCTAAGTGGAGCAGAGTTTGTTATGTTCTTTCAGTGGAAAACACAGACGGGGGGAAGTAAGGGCTGAGAGGACGGCAACGGGAATTTGTGATATTATGACAGGGGGTGAAAGGCCGGTAAAGATACGATTACATATTGGGTCGCTAAAATTATTATCATTCCTAGAAATGTCTCTGAAGTGTAAATATTACAAATAAGTTAAATATGTGTGGCCACCATGATCTGAACTAGGTCAGAGGATAAACAGTCACACCAAGGCTGGGGAACATTTAAAAAAAGTTTGACAAAGGCAATATCTGTCTCTTTATATCTAAAAAAAGAAGAAGGGAAAAGAAAGACAGCATTCAATCTCATTATTGGATAGTTTCATCTTCATAGTCAAATAGGGGGACAACAAAACGATGTAAAAAGATCCATCTGGTATGAAAAGAGTCTTTTGAATATGACTCCAAACTGAATGAGGTGTGGTGTATCCTTGCTGATTCAAGCCAACCTTCTTTGGAAAGGTCACTGCCGTCCCTGAGGTTCTTTATCATTTCTTTCTTTGAAGAGCTAGTGTTTAGTTTCAGAAGCCCTTTATTAACCTTGGAATTAACAACTGTTTTATGGAAGGGGAATGAGGATGCAGTGAAGTCAACAGAGCTCTGAGGTCAAGATAAAAAGCTGGACTGAGTCCGTTATACAAACATCTGCAGATTCAGTGAGAGGGCCACTGTGTGTACACGACCCGATGGCAAACACAAACTCTCCATCTGCATGAGAAGTAAATGTCTGTCAGGCAAAGACCGTATTTTTCCATTTTTGGAGTTATTTCAGTTTAACATTGCATGAGGATGCTTCTCATAACATTAAAACATATTTTGAATAATGCACAATTGTCTAATACAGTTTTTTTTATTGCTTGACGACAGCGGGCACATCTGCAGCTACATGTGTAAAACTCTTACAATCTGCACAGCAGCAGTTCATGTGGGCCAAACTCAAGCTCCCTTTTCACTGCTTGAACACAGTTTTCCAAACTCTACACACTTCTCTCCTGTTTCACTTCAGATTTCACTCTTTTCTCAAAAGAAGGTATTGATTTATGTGAAGTCACTCAAACGATTCCATCTGTTGTCGTCATGACGATGGTTCACAGTGCTCACTGCAATGAGCTGGTTTTGCAGGTGATGTTTAGCTCAGGTGACATTGTTGTTGCTTTCATGTGCAAACTTCATTTTGACACAATACTTTAATTTCCGTGTTACCTCTCAGTCAAAGTAATGAAAATCATCTTGCGACCCCCCCTCTGTGTCCCGACCCCCCAGGGGGTCATGACCCCCACTTTGGGAATGCCCGTTCTAGACAGTGGCAGGAGAAACCAGCACATTTGTTCATTATACTGATCAGATCAAACACATGTATAGTTTCTGTCAAAACCTGACAAATGGTTCTTCCCATTGTATTGTTAAATCATATTCCATCTACAGCACCGAGTGAGGAGCTGCTGTTTCCAGTGTTCAGACCAAGGTGCATGTGCCTGTCAGGTTCATGTTCTACAGGCTGATGGCACTGAGGTGAATGTGCATGTGTTTGTGCGTGTGGTCGATCGGTCTGATCAGAACCTAAACTCATGTCAGCTCCCCTCTGACCTACGGAGTCCTACAGCCAACCAACCTGTCACACTTCACTCCACAACAGTACGATTAAATCAATTAAAATACAATTAAATACACATGAATACGTTCACACATCCGCACAAATATGCACTGAACAAGTGGTTGAGCTGGCATGCACGCACAGGCAAAGAAACACACACACGCACGCAAACGTAAACACACAAACATCATGTGTGTTTTTGATGAATCTGTAGGTTTACATCACAGATCTCACCGCTGCCAGGTACACAAAACAGTCCAATTATGGCAACACTTCTGTCAGAGTATGAATCTGCTCGCTACAAAGAGTTATGGAGCTGCTGTACCTTTCATGTGGTGCCACGTCAACATTCAACAAGATATCATTTCACAGGAATGAGATGTGTGTATGCTCTTTATGAGAATAAAAGAAAACATTCTCATAAATTCTGGCAGGGCAGGATTCTGTCCTGGCTTGTAAGCCTGGGAGAGGAAAAAGAGGGAGAAAAAAGACAGCCAGGCCTCTGACTTGGCACCCGAACAGGGATCTTTTACGTCCATAAATCACTCTCTCTTAATTCATCCCTTTATCCTGAGGGACACAGTGCAGGCAGAGCCTTTGCTAACAATCTTGTGGATGCACACGGGGAAGTAAGAGAGTGGAATTACTATTACAGTCGATGTAAACTGTAAATACAGGGAGCGAGAAGTGGATTACAACCACTGCAGAGTGGTTGTAGAAGTGCATTCTTTGAATTATTTATTATTTATTTGAATTATTAATTATAAAGCGTCATGATGTTAGTCAGAAGCATCCAACTGTAAAAGGTCCTGGTAAAGGTACTTGTTATTATTTGTTTTATGAGGTCCGTGAAACAAGGTTTGTTGTTTGGGTTCATTCTTGAGCTTGGCACACAGCGTGACGCATGTGCAACCCGGTTAAGATGTGGTTAACGATGAAATATTGATGACTGTGCAGTCTACACACATGCCAGACGATCAAGATGGTGCACACGGCTCGTATCAACATGCACCCTGTTTCAATCACAAGCTTTGTTTTGGATATCTCATATTGTAATACAATATCCGAAACATATTTACAAAACACACACACACACACACACCAACACGCACTAAACATCACCTCTCAAGGTATCATAACTTCATCAAACAATCCATACTGACCTCTCCATCAGGCCTCTGGTTGTGAGTCAGGGTGGGGTTAGCAGACTGACTCTGGGACAGTTTCAGGGGCAGCAGGGTTGATAGTTTGTCCTTTAACACCTGGTTTTCCTTCCTCATCTGTTCCAGCTCCTCCAGGCGAACCCTGTCTTCCCGCTCCTTCTGCTCGCGCAGATTCTCAATCACTCGCTCCTGAGACGGTAAAAGAAAAAGAGGAAGCGAGGGTTGATGAGAGGTGTGCCTGGGATTAAAGTAAAGAGCCTAGACGGCTATCATCTGCATGCAAGTTAGTTCACATTGAAGAAATGTGTGCTTTGCCCCCATTGTACAAATGATTGTCAGCCCTGTGTGATTACAGCTCTCCTATCATTACTGAAGAGCCCGAGCCAGAGTCTGGCTGTTTAGGCTCACCAGCATGCCTTGCAAAGTGAGGCCAAAGACAAACTCATGAATGCCCACCATAAATAATGCTGCCATAAATAATAGCAGACACGAGGAGATCAGAGCCAAGTAGAACAGAGAGAGATGGAGGAAGTAGGGGAAGGAGGGACGGAGACAGATTTATTGAGAACGGATTGGACAGTACTGTAGATCATTTCTTAACAACTCGGCATTGCATGCTGATAAGCCAAGTTGGAATGTTTACACCATAATTTCCCCTATTCTCTAATCACATCGGACAGTGGGAGGACCATGGCTTTGGGCATTGGCTGGAGACCAGCTCCACGCCATGGGTGGCGGAGTATGCAAGGTGTGTGCGCGTTTGTGTGTGTGTGTAGTAGGTGTGCGTGTGTGTGTAGTAGGTGTGCGTGTTAAGGTGTATGTGTGTGTGTTTAGGTGTGGACTGAAGTGATTATCAAGGTGTTTACTCAGGTGTTTATTTAGGCACAGAGCACAGCTCAGCAATGAGGCTTTACGATGTGGCATCGCCACATGATTGGCAGCTTTAAACCCCTGGGTAATTGGACAAATACACCCACTAACTAGACCTGGCACAGTAACGCACTGCGTAGTGGTCTTTGGAGGAGAGGGCGAGAGAGAGAAAACATAAAGAGAGAGAGACCACATGGCTAATAGGTCCTGGGTGCTTTCCTCGCATTATGAAATATCTCTAGGATGTTTGGGGTTTAGCGAAAGAGACCAGGATGTGATAATAAAAACGGCCTCTATGAAGCTTAAGTGTGGAGCACACATAAACACAACACAAATACACACATAGCATCACAGACAGGCACACACGCACATATACAAACACCAAAGAGCAGGGCTCGGGCACAATGCCCTCGCCTGTTAATTAGAACCACAGCACTGTGGCGAGCGACTGGCTCCAAGAGCAGGTTTGTGACAGGGAGTGTGATTAGCAACACACACACTCGCTCTTGTAAACACATTACACCCACCCTGTGTTGACCACAAAGTCTGAAAAGCTCGCCAACGCTCTCCTCATCGCAGCTGAATTATATGTAGGCTGCATCAGAAGTGGTTTCTGGGTAAACAGATGGGCCGAGGCAGAAAAAGGGATTTACAGTTTATTGTGCCATTATGCTATTCATTTCAAAGTCTGTCGGCAACAAAAACAAATGTAGGTGATAAAAGATCATTTTAAGTGAAAACATCTCTGTACCGAATGAAAAACACAGCCGGCCAACGTCTATTAATAGATTGATGAGCGTGAGCACAATGCAAACCATAGTTTTTTTGTTGTTGATTGAGTATTCACTCTAGTTCAATTAAAATGAAATCCAACACAATTAAAGGGAATAATCGCAGCTTATATGTCAGAGACAAACTCACTTACTCACACACACACACACACACGCATTCATACTTCTGAAGGAGTCACCCATCCCTGTGTCTGACTCCACTTAACCTCCTTTCACACGTCACACTTATCATTGTGTAAAAAACAAACCTTTTTTATTGAGGATTTTAGGCTTTGTAGGGTGACTCAGCACCAATGTGGTATCTCCCATTCAGAATCAAAGTTAAGTTTGTAATGCACGCATGTGAAATCATTTGAACTTTGACCCCTTGAGCCGCGCCTGTATTAGCTGATTGGCATTAGCTGCAATATTCTTCACAATGACCACTCAGATTTTGTCATGAAAGCTTGTGTAGAATATTTTCTACCTACCTTGTTCCTTCAGTCTCTAAGATGATATGTACTTGGCAGGTCACAGCATAAGTAACATAAGGTAATGTTGCAGAAATATATAGGCATAAACATACACATCAAAAACGTGGCAGCCACTGGAATAACAAGACGTACAGCTGGATATCCACATCTGTCCGAACTGGGAACTCTATAAAGTCTTACGCGGCAGCCAGTGCCAACAAAATGTAAACCAGCATCCATCTTTTAGCCTACAGTACAAACAAACGTGTAAATGGGAACCATTTTTAGCATCCAGCGCCAAAGAAATCATTTTCCAAGACCGTAGTACCAACAAATGTGTGCTAGCAACAACTTCAAACATGCAACAAACCTAAGCAAGATCAAGTCGCTGAGAAATCAAGCCAGACGGTATAAACTGCCAGAGTAGGGACTAACTTCCCCATGGTCAGGTCAGTACGGATCAAATCTGACCTGTTTTCAAGTCTGTCTCCAATTAGAAATTACTGGCACCCTGAGTGCAAATTTATAAACACATCTCTAACATCGTGTGCAGAAAGAAAAAAAGAAAAAACACGAGCATTCCACTTTCTTGAAAGTAAATCATTTATCTGGGAACAACACAGCAAAATTGGTTTTATCGGGTAAATGAACCCGCACGATGAAATGCACTGCATTTTATTGAAGACAAATCACCACAGTGGCCAACAAGACCATTCATCTTTAATGTTAGTGGTGGCATGCTAGCTCAGTGGTGTTTAGGTGCAGCTTTATGGAGACCAGCTGCTCTCTCGTGTTGCCAGAAGACAACAAATGCTGCACGTTAACAACCTCGATCCAGCCCATCCATTCACCTGTCCACCCACGGCTCGTCAGGTTACTTCACACTAACTTCTGTGGTTGAACAGCAAGGCAGCATTTACACTACAACGCATCATCCAATGTACAGTACATGGATGCATACAGTACTGTGCTCATTATACTATTTGCAACTATGGAAAATCAATGATATTGATATTTTACTAAACTTGGCCCAGGACTGTACAAATCCCATTGAGACTTAATGTTAAAGTCATAGTAGTCTCTTTCCTTAAGTTGACGAATGTTCCTCTATGTGTGCGTGGCTGTGCTATCTGTTACTGAATTTCCATCCCAGTCTGATCCTATGTAACTGTATTCATCTTGCCAGCTCTGTTCTTTCTCTTCTTTCAAATGTCTTGCAGAAGTTGCTCATTTTTTACTCTGCCTCCACCCTAACATTCCTTGACCTCTCCCTCCCTTCATTCTGAGGCCACCTCTTCCATCAGGGCTGTGCCTCTTCTGCCTGCGATTCCACTTTTCCATCCCTCCGTCCCTCCCGTTTTCGGAGCTTCTATCCTCCTCTTATTCTATACATCATTCCCTCCCTATGTTCAGCGCAGTCACAGACAGGGACTAATCCTTTGTCTATGTTCACCTTAGACCTCCCTCCTCCTTCTCTCCCTCACTGTTTTCAGAGAGGACCTCATCGAGTGTGGTCCGCCGTCTATAAATCAGACGGCCGTGTCAGTAAATCATGGCAGTGAGTAATAGCGAAGCACGCAACTTAATTAAGCCGTATGCCAAATACCAACTTCCTGATAGACCAATGTGCCTCAGTAGGTAAAACTTTCCAGACCCTTCAGGCGAGGTGGTGATCAAGTTTTTATCTGTCTGTTGTTATATAAACATCTGAGTTTTACTTTCCTTCATTAATAGTAATAATAATAATAATCATTCTTCACACCGTCCAGCAACAATTCAAGTCTCTTTTTTCAGCAGGTATTAATAATGCCATGCTCACACCCAGTTCATCCCTCCCCTGTGTCCTGTACCTTTTCTGACAGGGCTTCCTCCAGTGTGGTCAGGGCTGTGTCTGTGTTGCTGGAATCCGTTTGAAGGCCCTGGACTCGTTCCTTCAACCCAGCCAGCTGTTTGTCCTTATCCTTTAACTGCTCCAACAGGTTCTCAATCTGGAGAGAAACGGACAGACACGGAGAAGGAGAAGGACGGATGTGAAACAAACATGTTACAATCACAGGAATCCAATGAGTCATGGGCAGAAAAGGTACAATGTACACATTGTCACACTATTGTGACTGGAGACCTTTGCGGTACCAATGTGCTCTGAAAAGAAATGATCCCATTGGCCAATTCATCAAGAAGATGGATCTTGACACTGAATAATGTGCTCAGCCTCTGGCCGCATTCTCCAATTTCCTGCTGTAATGTCTTCCATTCTGGCAAGGCATCTCAAAGATGATCAGCAATGAACGTCTCCCCTGTATGGCTCGGTTCAAGACGATTATGGTTGGAACCATAAAGAAAGAAGACGTTAGACGTTATCGGAGAGGTGCAAACAACACCAATCAGCCTCAGCACTAGTTTAGTAGCATTAAACTAAGTTGGTTCAGCCCTTATGCTCCGCATCTGCCTTTCTGCGGCTAACCTCATGTCGCTTAAGTGGTGTTGTAATAGCCAGTTGTGGTGTTCAAAGCCTTTATCTGATGAACATTGGCAAAACACAACACAAACACACAAAGACACATGCACAGGCACACTCACACAAACAGGCCCACATACACAAACACAAAACGCTCCGAGCTGTACCAAACAAAACACTAGCAGATGCAGCTGGGTTAGGACACAGCACGATGCAATGAGGTCTCCAGAAATTAGTAACAAAGGGACAGCACATGCGGTGACAGGACATAGTGACATGGGGACTTAGAATTTCCAAACGCACCCTCGACATTCCTTTGAAATTTAATTAATGTCATCTTGATTAAAAAAAAGTTTAGTTCAATTTGAACAGTGGGTGGACGGAGGTCCCCTGAGACCTACGGCAGAGAGCATCTATTTCCCTGTCTCCAACTCCTTTAGTGGGTTTTTTTCTACAGACAGACAAAGCACCATTCACTCACTGCTGCAAAGCATTAATTCCATATTTGACCCAAGTCGTCCTTTCTCAGCTCAGGGCTCGAGTTGTACAGAAGAAAGGCACATGCACTGAAAAGAATTCATTATTTAATGAACATGAGAATCCCACAAAAATACAAGAAAAGCACTGCAGGCCACCAATAGACCACATTTTAACGGAGATGGTGACGGGCTAGAAAATATCTGGGGGGGGAGCTGCATTCCAGTCATGGGTACATAGATAGATAATGTCCAAATCTCCACAGCTATTTTACAAATGAATCCAATTAGACTGTGGACTTTGGTGTTCTCAGCTCCCCGGAGGGAAAGAGCAAGGATTTAGAGGAGCCATCTTGGTTTTGGCAATGGAGGGAAAGTGGCAGGAGGGGGTGGGAAAAAGCAGTCAGGACCCTTCAGCAAATCTTGATTAATGTTAATGACAGTCATTATATAACGAAGCTAAAAGCTCTGATTGGTCGGTCCACAAGCGATAGTAAACCCTTCAGGGAATGATGGGAAAGCTTCACACTCCCCATGTTAGATAGAATTCCCAGCATTTCATGATTGGCCCATGGGTGTGTTGGATGGGATTTAATGTGTCGTTCTTTGTTTATTCTCTCATGTTTCTGTCATTCATGTGAGTAGGGCGGAGAGGTTCATGGGATGTAGGCACTTCAGCGCCAAAGCTAGTCATGTTCTAACACTCGGGATCTCCACATCACAAAACACCGATGACTCCTCACAGATTAAACAGGACTGACGCTGGAACATGCCTATCTACACACACAGTAAACACAAGAGGAAGTACAAACAAACCAAATATATGGCTTTGGCCTCAAGTTGTAGCAGCTCGGTAGCTCAGACATACCTTGTTAAAATAAATCGTGAAATGGTAAATACGCACTGAAACATATACACATGCACTCATGCACACCCTAGCTCCCGATCCCAATGGGCACCACTGAGCCTTATTTCAGGTCAAATTGAGCATGTTGCCTCTGGTCTTAGATAAATGATTACATTCTTTACCAGGCTAAAGTTTGCTTTGGCCTGGTTGCACAAAATAACAACCTCCCGATGAAATATTTAGCCACGTTGCTCTGCCTTCTGTGAAATTGTGCAGAAAAACGTTTAACAGAACTTAAACGTTGTATCGGCGTATGAGGAGTCATGTGAGTCACGGATATGGGAAAGAGGGCAAGGAATTCTGTCAGAACAGAGAAAGACTTTTGTTGACAGGCAAGGCACAGGGCAGCCTTTCTGGCAGAGGGGGGGGGGGGGTCCCAACCAGTAGCTCGGTTGTTATGATGAGAACAGCAGTCATTCATTTTATCTCTGAGTGTATGAGGCCACCTCAAACTATACTCCTGCATCTCTCTCTTTCTCTCACACACAGACACATGCAGGCTTTTATCATTAAACCACTGTGCATATGTCATCCCACTCTGCAACCACACACACCTCCTGCTGTAGCAGACCACCTACGATAGGCCGCTGCCATGACTCTACGGGCCAGGCACTGCGGTGTGGACTGTCTGTCTCAGCGAGTGTGTATCCTTCTGAGAAACCATGACGTCTGTCTCGCTCGTCTCCCACACACATGGCTCCCCACTGTTTACAGCATTACTGTTTTGACTCTGATAACTTTATCAACAAGCTGATAGGATGGTACCAGGTTCTCCTTGTGTCATGTGCGGCTACCTTGTACTGATCTTTTGCCAAAAAAAAAAAAAAGCAGTTGATTAATCATCCACATAATAACAGTGTGTAAAAACTGAAATTACTGCCTTGCGGTTGTATGTCTCCACTAACCAGTGAAGTTGCAATTTACGTCCATGTCTGTCTCGTGTCATCACTTCATCAAATCATCCTATAAGACAGTTGTGGAATTGTCAGAATTAGCTTATCAATTATGGCAAAAAAAGTTTTTTATGAGGTCACAGTGACCTTTTACCACCAAATTCTAATCAGTTCATTCTCGAGTCCAAGTGGACATTTGTGCCAAAATGTTAAGTTTCAAACAAGCAAATAGACGTCAACAAAACCATTGTGATCTGTTTAGAGGGCTGTGAAACTCACTGGGAGCCTTGCTGATGCCGTGCCGTTGCACCCTTTAGAGTATGATCATGATTAGGACAAGCTGAGTTCTAAAGTAATGGGAAAGAAGTTAGTGAAACAGTATCAGGCTCAATGTTTCTGGCGAAAAATGGTGATCTAAAAGCAGCTTGTTCCGGAGCAGAACCACAAACCCGGTCGACCCGTCTGTCTTCCATCCAAATTATGAACTAGAACTCGGTGGCCTCCAGAAGAATCATTTCTGCTGAACACAAAGGAGACCAGCGTGGAGCACGACCACTATAAAAATACAATCATTTGTATTTTTAAAACTCTGTTGGACCAATAAAAATACCAAACAAGAATTGGTCGCCCTTCCCTGAAAGGCAACTCATTTCTCTGTGCTTGTCATCACCTCTGAAAATATGACAGGAATAGTTGTAAAAACCCAAAGATCCTGGCGTCGATACAGTACGTATGCATGTACACACACAGCCACACAGCCACCAAACTGGACAATCTGTAGTAACACGGCATGTACTTCCCCGGAGAAATCTAGGTCAACAGATACTGGGAATGTCATACTGCTACTTCAAGTACTCCACAATCACACACTTCAATCCAAGTGTATATGTGTGTGTTTACGTATGCGTGTTACAGTATACTCAAACATGTACACCTGTATCCTGTTCCCATCTCCTCCCATGAGAGCTTGTTGATTCCCAGATTAATAAAACACTTCCTCCTGCTCCAGAGCACTCAGTTGTGGCTCTTCAAAGAGAAATACAGTTTGGTCTTAAAGCTCAGGGAAGATAGTGACCTTTTCAGTGTGAGGAGGGTGTGCACTTCATTTAACCCCTGTCCCACCACCCACCCCCACCCCCACCACCACCCCATCTCTGCCTTTGAAGCAGATACACCGGCAACACTGGTAACCCTAACCCTGACTGAAGAAACCTTGATACTGTGTAAGCTGGCGCCGCCATGTGGCAATTCTCTGCAACAGACCCGTTCATCCTCTTGACAATTTATTTAAAATGGAGATTTTTTTTACTTTGCAAGCATCACAAGCATACAACCACAGAGGAGACTCAAATTCCCAGAGTTCTTTGAATAAGTGAAACCCATATTCATGAGATGTGACACTTCATATCTTCACTCTGCGGAGCAAGGTAACACAGAACGCTGTCCTCTCTACTCCCAGAATGAACTCACACAATTCAGGAAGGCGATCACCTTCGACACACTACCTCAAAAGTTCTGTTGAATAAGAATAGCAGCTCAACGTAAAATTGTCAGGAAACATTCATGGGGTTAGCTACTGACAGGAAACTACCACCATGTACCCATAGCTCAGATGTCTCCACCAGATATAGATCTCCACTGGCTGGGAATGTACGTACGGGGACAACATGACAAAAAAACAACAACCCAAAAGCAGAAAATGACACCTCTCCCCTGTTCCCATCGACATGACCTTCCTGATGTCATGCGGCTTTGCTCGAGGAGTCATGACTCATCTGTTATCGACCAGAACGATGGAGCAAAATGACTTCATAAGACAAGTGGTGCCCGAGAGAGAGAGTTAGAGAAGGGAGGCTCAAGAAGTACGATGCTCAGGTTCTGAAATCATCCGCACTTTTCTAAACAAGGAAAAGCAAAGGTCATTCTTTAGTTCTGTCAGGGAACGGTTGTTTCTTCCAAACTACCATAGACTGTATGTCAAGAGTTGCCCTTTTCTGTTTTTTTATATGTTAGCCAACACTTGTCTGCACAAGAGGGCTGATCACAATTACACAAGAACATTTATTGTGCCAATGTGTACCAGCATGTGTGCTAGCGTGCCTGCATGTCTCTCTATATCTGCTGTGGTGTTCTCTACCAAATCTCTTTTGCCTCCAAACCAAAGAGAATCGTGCTGAGGCAAGATCTAGTGTTGACAAGCCAAACAAGCAGGTCCTTGCCGATCCTACAGCCGAGGGGAGGGAAAAAAGTTTGTTGAGGTGGAACTAGCAAACGAAAGAGACAGAATTTTCTACGGGTATCACTACGATTACAGCTGAGTCCTGTGACTCTCACAGCATATTATTCTCCATTTCCCCAACATTCATTCTGCTCCTAACCACCAGCCCCTTTTTAGAAATACAAAGGTGCTCTATGTTCATCAGCCACATACACACTCGTGCTCATTTGAATGCAAATTCACAGGGATAGTTTTAATGTGAGAAACAATATCCAACCTCAAAAAGAGATCAGAGAAAAACCCCACACTATTTAGCTTTTCTGCATCATGAAGGTTATTATTTAACAGCAGATTATATTCATGTAATTCCATTTATGGAATGCCACACCAAAGATTTGAAATAACAACTGCATAACTTTAAACATGAATTTGACAACTGAATAAGTTCCTGCAGACAAAACTCCAGGAGAGGACCATGGAATGGATAAGATCTCCTAAATAGTGCAGCAGCTATCGTCAGCGAGGTGGTGAGGAGTTTACAGAATGATTTTCATATTGCATGGAGGCAAAGAGCTCATTACAGTCACATTCCCAGCCATCTGGTCAGTCGCTCTTAATGACTGTTACCAGGGGTAACCAGGAAAAAAGGCCCTACTTCAGTCACTCAACTAAAAACAGTGCTTCACAGATGAGGTTTGGAAGAAGAAGAATGAAACGAGCTACTCAGAAAAAGTATTTCACTCACACAATTGCCTCGCCAAAAACACTTCCTAAAAAGTAATCATCTTTGTTTGCATTAAACCGTTATTGCTCAAACAAAACTCCCCCGAAACTTTGATCTAGCCTTTAATGGTAAATTTACCATCAAGGAAACAAAAATATTTGAGTAGCTTGATAAATTAGGCCTGCTGTTTGTGTATGTACTTAAACAAATTTGCATACTCCCATACACAAACAGGAAACCATAGATCCATGTCTAATTCCGTACATCCGTTGTAACACGTGGCTTATTCTGAACATACAGTACTGATCTCTGAGGAATACACACTCAATCAGGCTGTGATTGTTATCATGAATGCCGGGCCAGGTTCAGGCAACGGGGGCTACATGTAGCACTAACACAGATGACAAGCAGACGTCCTCCCTCTCTCCACACACATTCCCCCAGAAATCATTCACACCGAGACCCTCCACTGCATTCACGTCAAATAGATACCAGGCAAACATATGTGCACACACCCACACACACATACGCATAATGACAGTGAGAAAGACAAGCAAGTGTTGTTTTCATTGTGATTTGTGAGCAAAATGACACTCCTGCAGACCCCAGAACTGTTTGCACTTGTGCGAGCTAAGCTGTACGTGAGTGTGAGGGTGTCTGGGTGTGAGCCGGCCAAGTTGATCCACGTCCATGCTCTTTAGGCTCAAGACCCTATCTCTGCCCCCCCCCCTCCACGCTCAGCTGCGGAATGCTGCAGTGATTGCTGGGTAATTACCCTGACGCTTTATTCCTCTGCTCCCAGCACCATTAGTATTAATTCTTTTCTTTTTCTCCTCTTTGGAGTGAGTGAATGGGAGGCCTTTGATCTGAAAGAGAGGAAGAAAGAATGAGAGAGTGGGAGAGAAAGAAAGACATTAGATGTGGCCACCCGGTGGGGACCACAGCTGCTGTGTGTGGAGCTGGAGCTTCTGACCCCGGCACACTTTACAGTGATCTGGTCAGACAGGTCAAATACACCATGCAGGTGATACGGTTCGGAGAGACAGAGGGTCAAACTGTGGCCCACTCGAGACAGGAACTGAAGGGCCTCAGATTTAAAGTAAGAAATATTAACGCTCGACTGCCAACAGGTTAGGTCAAACAGGTCAGCCTGAGTTATGGCTTGTGTCATCATCAGGATACAGTCAGGTTTAGGTTCTTCATCAAGTCGCAGAGTCATCAAACACGTCTCATCTATTCGACTGCAGTACACGTGTTGTGGTCAGGAAGAAGACGGACTTGAAACAGCCTGAAATATGGCCCGACACTGAGTTTGTCTTGACTGATGTGTTGCCTGGCTCCAATCAGCCAGCCTCAGGCTCTCACCATTAACCTCGGCTGATTGCTGATAGGAGCAGAAGGGGGATACGGGGTGGGAGGGGCTATCACAGGCTGTTTACCGGAACCTCCCGAGCTACAACGGGCTTATCTGTAGCCATGTCTCTTCATTGTGATTGGTCAGATGGAATCCATTAGGATAAAAGGCATTGGTGGCCTCATCACAAGATCTATCAGGATCACACACACGCTCATACACAGAGAAGGTACACGTGTTAGTGAGTTATACAGCTCTCTGAGAAATACAGCTGTTGCACACATAGAATTACTCACCAGTGAGGCCTACAGTGTAATTAAAGAGGGTATGTCAGACATTCACTGATTTGGTTCTGAATCGGATGGTATTCAAGCTATGCACCTCTACTTTATAACATTATTAGTAGTAATGTCATTAGTTAGGGTTGGGTATCTTTTGGAATTTTTCAGTACAAGTGCCAATGAAATATGCTGGAGTTTCAGTACCATACGTTTCAATACCTTTTTCTTCTATAAAACCCTTTGTTTCCATTTCACAAAATGTTTGAAGCTTCTCGTTGCATTAGCATTCAGTGCTGTCTTAACTGAAGTAGCATCGCAACTTAGATGGATGAAACACAGTCTAATATAAGCAGTTGCCTGATCGAGGTCTGAGAAATATCCGACCAAAGATCTAATAAACAGGAGTAAGAATCAAGCCGGCCATTTGATGCCAACTGGCAGCACTTGACAGTTTTCGATACTCTGAACTATAGTCAGATTATAGAAAGTAATCTAATGTATTGAGGTATTGTATTGAGACCCAGCCCTCGTCAAGCTGCATCATTGGACATAATGACCATTTTAGGCTTAACACCTTAGTATATAAATAGTCTAGGAAGTGGATTCAAATTGGAGAAAGAGATAATTGTCTATCATGCACATCTGGAGACTAAAGCTTAAAGCAACGCTTTGTTAATACACACACACACACACACACACACACACACACAATAAACAATAGGCCAATGCTGAACTAATATTCTACTTTCTGCAAACATGCAGCAGTTCCCATCGCTATCCATATGAATCAAACTCAAAAGTGCCAGTGAGGTCTGGGGGCAGTGTGTAAAACATGTGAGGGAGAAAAGAAAAGAGAGCAAAAAGAGCACCAAAGGCTTTTTGTTGTACATGGTCATCATTAGCCTGCATGGATCCAGTAGTTTGCTCAAAATGCCACCATTAGACGTTATATTGTAATGACTTAACAAGGGATATGAAAAAGTAGTGTATTTCAACAATAACAAAAACTAAAAAAAAAAAAGAAAAATGAAGAAGAGCAGAAGCACAACTGCTCCACAGAGTGAGATCAAAGTGGGGAGGAAACGGAGGAAATGTAGAAGGCCAGGGAACATCTCGATTTATCTCTATATCACTCTCTCCCTCTACTTTTCTTCACAATCAAAGGCCTCGCCGTGCTGATGACACCAAGCCTGAGCAAGTGCTGAAAGAGTCTGGCAGAGTGTGCTCTGAAACAGAGCTGGGTTCCCCTGAGAAAGTCAAGGGGATACCTGCTAGACACTATCATAATGAACAGAGACCCTTGTGTACGGGGCATCCTTCTGTAGACATACACACACAAACATACACACATATGCCCGATGTGGCCCAAGCAGACGTAATCAAATCTCTCTGTCTGTGGTTGCTATAGGGAGAGAACATGATAGGGGATACTATACTTCCATGCACAAAGCCAGCTTTTTTAAAAGCATGAATATGGATTGAGATGACCACAATGTTTGAACATGAATAACACATGTATGCCAAAACCACACCACAACCGGCCCTGCGTGTGTACCTCCCACACCCCTACCCCCACCCCCAGCAAAAGAAGAAAAAAAAACGACCAAAAATGAAAAAATAAATAAATAAATGCATCATTATGCATTGGTCATGGTCTCGTAGACCAAGGGCTCAAACAGAGCTCCCACTGTTCTGGGTTGTGATACATAAGACCGAAAATGCCGGCACAAACCTAGCATATGCATTTTCGTTTTTCATTTAAAGACCTCATTTTTTTTTTTTTTTTTTTTGCTAAATTCAGCCTCTAACTATTAGGATCAATGTAGGTTTCAAACTACAGCAATGACCTCATGGTACCATGATATAAGTCATGGTGACTGTCCATGGAGAGGCCCCTAGGAAAAGATAAAAAAACTCATACTCTCCCGAGACACAAAATAGGGCGCCAATGAGCGATGTACTGTATGCTGGAAATGAAGGTAGTCGCTGCAGTGGTGCACTACAAAACCTTAACGAGTGTTTAGCACTGGTCTAACGTGACTCATCTGCCCCCGTCTAGGAGTCATTTCTCCAGGAGAAACTACTGTACGAAACCACCATCAAATCAAAAAGCTAACGGACTTCTTATCAAAACACTACTAGTTATGTAATCAATGTCATCTGAAGAAAAGAAACAGATTATTATAATTTTAGGAAAGGGACAGTTTATTTGCATCCATCCATTTTCTACCGCTTATCCTGTTATTTAGGGTCGCGGGGGGCTGGAGCCGATCCCAGCTTGTAGTTTATTTGCATAATGTGTAAAATAAAAATAGACAGAACACGTGAGGACACCTGTGTCTGCTGCATCTGTGTCTCTTAAAAATTAAAGAGTGCCCCTATTCCACTGATTCTTTGAATTAGCACGCTTGGCAAACATGAACTTAATAAATACTTCCTTCTCTTAAAACTGCATAGTAAACATTGTATGCTTTTGACTGGAGTCAATACATCATTATACATTTAGTTATTAAAAAAAAAAAAAAAAAATTAAAACAGAAAACAGTCATTAGGAACAGAAGTACCGACAGGCATAAAACGTGGAATGACAGAATAAAGCACCTGTGAGATATGACAGCCATAGGGTCTGTGGGGCCCCCTGTTGGTGGGATGAGGGTTGAACGTCAAAGTCAGAGAGTCTCATAGATAGAAGTGTGGTTTCACTGAAGAACTCTCACTTGCATGAATATAAAATATTAAAATATTTGACAGAAACCTAAACATCTTGAAGGTGAATAAATCTTTCATCACTCTGTAAAATTAAAATACATTAAAAGTACTACAGTGTTTTAAAACATCCAAAACCACAGAGGAGCAGGGAAGGGAGGAATGATTGAGTCATCAAAGAATAAAAACCGTCAACATGAAGGGGTTCACAAAGTACAATAAGATACACCAAACAGCCTCCCTCTTGTGATTTACATTTTAAAACTTATTCCAGCTTCTTTCGTACCGTTACACTCACATAACAATCCTCCTGACTGCTGTTACTTTTAACTCTCCAAATGTCAGTTCCTTATGACCGGAACGACAAGTGTGCATGCGAGCGCATACACACACACACACACACACACACACACACACACACACACACACACACACTTGTGTGTGTGTCTGGTATAGATATTGACTCTTTTCGTCACTAAGGGAACATCCTCAAGAGATTAACAGCCTGTGAACTGTGTGTAGTTGACTCATATAGAGCTGATAATTTTACAAGTTGGAGGCCAGCCACTCAGTCGACTTTTAAATGATCTTTTTTTTTTTTATTTATTTATTTGTTTATTTCGGGCATGTCAGTTAAATCATCATCACACATCATTTTCACATAGTAACAAGAAAAATACACATGGCCGAAAGGGAAAGCGGGAGAAGCCAAGGCTTATCCAGTCCCGCCCCCATTACACACAGGATAGAATCAGAATCCGAATCTTTTCTTTTCATTGCATCTTTCATTTGACATAACTTTTCCTTTTCCTAGTGACATTTGACATAACATGTTACAGCAGTAGGTGGTACAGAGAGCTGAAGTCCAGTGCATACAGATTACGTGTGTGTCTGCACACATGTCCATATTGTTCATCACAATAGAGCAACAGTCTCAACATGTAGACAAGGTCCGAGGGAAAAGAGAAGTAAAAATTTAAAAATAGAAAAGTAAAAATAAAGATAAAAAATAAAGTCCAGTGTAGGTACTAGTTTTGGAGATGGTGAGAGATGGTGAGGGAGCCCCCCCCCCTTTTTATTTATTATTATATATTTTTTTTTTTTTTTTTTTTTTTTTTTATGAATCCTCACTGTACTCTGCAGCTTTCGCTGCCCTTGACTTAGCCAAGGGCTTAGCCATTTCCTCCCGGTTATTGGCAACTTCAGCTCGCTTCCGTGACGGGAACTCGCGAAGTGCGGAGAGGTCAGCGCGCATCCCGACCATGGCTGACCGATTGGTCACTATTTCTTCCCGGTTAGTGGCCACTTCAACTCGCACCAGTGCCGTGGAGTCACGAACTGCAGAGATGTCAGAGCCCATCCCGACCACAGTAGACCGAGTGGTGGCGTTGTCCACCCTCACGCCGGTCACCTCCGTGGCGATCTTTCTCATTTTCCGATGTAGCATGAAGATTCCACATCCCAAGGCGATCATTCCAGTTGTCATGAACGCGAACACGTACACGTCCTCGACGTCTTCCACATCCAGAGTGGCAAGGCAGATGACTCTCCAATTTCCCCAACCATCCATGATGTAGCCGGACATGAAGGTCCCATCCGGGCACGCAGGTTCACCAGAACCCGCACGCCGTGTTGAGAACACTCTGTCGATAGCATTCAGTGACCAGCTTAGCAACTCCATCGTGAATTGTGGGAGTAACAGTTGCGCTTGGTATTCATACCTCATATATCTACACATTGTTGATACTCCCTACCACGTACAGCTGACATCGCATAAAACAGTTTCTTCGGTCCAACTTATTGCTTGGGTACAGAATGTTCATTTGTTATTTGTTATGCTCCCATCCCGTCACAACACAAGTCTACTGATTCGTGTCTCAGACACTTATCAACTCTCATGCAGTAATCTATACCGGTCAACGGTTGAATATACATACTTCTTCTTAAAGCCACTTAGTGTTGATGTTTTTTTGACTTCTTCTTCTAACACATTCCATTGTCTAACCCCTGTGACCGATAAGGAAAAGGATTTTAACGTAGTTCGTACCTTCCTTTGCCTGAAAATCATGTTCCCTCTAAGATTGTGTCTCTCTCTGTGTATGAAGAGATTTTGTAGGTTTTGAGGGAGAGTTCTGTTATAAGCTTTGTACATCATTTGTGCTGTGCGATAGTTTATTAAATCATATAGTTTGAGTATTTTTGATTCGATAAATAAGTGGTTGGTGTGTGCCCTGTAGTTGGCATAGTGTAAGATTCTCAAGGCTCTTTTTTGGAGAATTAACAAGGGCTGTGTGGAGCCTTTATATGTGTGTCCCCACACCTCTGCACAGTATTGCAGGTGCGGAGAGACTAGTGTGCAGTATAACAGATGAAGTGCCTTTTGATTTAGGACTTTTTGTACTTTCCAAAGTATAGACACACTCCTAGCCAGCTTCCTTTTTAATTGTGCTATGTGTGGCTTCCAACTTAACATGTCATCGATAATCACTCCCAGAACTTTATTTTCACGGACCCTCTCAATGTTAACTCCGTTTACATGAATGTTGGGATTGTCATTGCTGCCTCTCTTACCGTATAGCATGTATTTCGTTTTACCGAGATTTAGAGATAATTTATTTGTATTAAACCACACTTGAAGTTTGGCCATTTCCTGATTTACTGTTCCCACCAGTTGGTTCAAGTCACTTCCCGAGCAGAAAATATTTGTGTCGTCCGCGAATACTATTAATTTCAGAGTATCTGACACTTTACATATATCATTTATGTATAAGATAAACAGCTTTGGACCCAGAACTGAACCCTGAGGGACCCCACAGACTATGTCCAAGTTCATTGATGTGTTATCTCCAATTTTAACATATTGGGATCTCTTGTGTAGATAACTCTTGACCCACTGTAGTGTTACACCCCTAAGGCCATATCTCTCCAGTTTAGCCATTAAAATATCATGGTCAACAGTGTCAAATGCTTTTTTCAGGTCTATGAAAATTCCTATGGAATATTGTTTTTGGTCAATAGCGTCAGTGATGATTTCCACAGACTCTGCTAAAGCTTGAGCAGTCGAATGGTTCCTTCTGAAGCCATACTGGCTGTCATATAACAGTTTATGTTTGTTGATGAAGTTGTCGAGCCTATTGTTGAATAGCTTCTCTAGGATTTTTGACAATTGTGGCAGTATAGATATTGGTCTGTAATTTGTAAACTCGTGTGTGTCACCGTTCTTAAACAGTGGCACAACCTTGGCAACTTTCATTTTATCAGGAAAAGTCCCAGTTTGAAATGAGGATCCAAGCTAAACCTCATCCTATTGTGTCATAAAAGCAACAGTCCTTGTTCATATTCATATAACTTCATGAGGTTATCTGTATCTGGAATGTTTTGTAATCTTAAAAAAAGTGAACTAAATAGGAAAATGCACCCTTGATATTTCGATAGAGGAAGTGTCAGGGAAAGCTTCATCCTGTCCTGGGAAGACTTCAAACACACAAGGTCAGTCAATGTCTTTTACAATGTGACTCAATGCCTTATACAGGATGAAAAATAGATGGAAACAGGGTCGCTTCCAAGCTACATTCCTGTCTTTCCCCTTGTATACAGATTTTTAGTTTTATTATGTCCAGCCACGAAACCAGATTTTTTCTGTTTAGAAATACAACCAAGGAATGATTAGTCATAACGAGTTACACGGATGGTTCACCCAAATATCTAGTCATGTAAATAAAGTATTTGGCCAAGTTTTCTGGCGCCACCAAAATAAAACAGAGATCAATGGAATTTTATTTGTGGAGCTTCTGGAAAAAAACTTTTTTTTTTTATTTTTAAAATCTGGGAAATCCACAGACCCCAGCAGTATTAAGAGCTACTGTCTACTGAAGAAAGATTCCCTATAAATTGTTCCGGGTAATTCATAATCCAAAGTTTGTGATCTCGATCCCAATGAGGTTAACAACACTAACAGCGTCTTGCTGTTGTGTAACTCTTCCTTTTTTAAGTTATTTTTGGGCATTTTGCCTCTACTGGAAAGCTGATATTACAGAGACAGAGGAACAAGTGGAGAAAGATAAGAGTATAGCAACAAAGGTCTGCCGCTGAAATCAAGCCATGGACATTGTGGTTATGTGGTATGCACCTTAACTATTTGGCTTGCGGGGAACACTTAACTCATTGTTTTTTTAAGTTTAGAGCCGTTGTAAACGTGTAAACATGGTCATGTCTTTTAGATGTTTGCTGTATTGTGTATATAGGCTACAGGCTTGGGGAGTAACGGATATATGGAACAGCGTTATGTAAGTAGGATACCAAAAAAAGGTTACTGTCTTCCCCTACAGTTACAGAAAAAAAGACGTAATGCTACAATTTTAAATTCCAATTTACAATTTTAAAGTAATGTAAAATTAGATTTTTGTGTCATCATATCTTAAAAGTCAGTGTTTTTATTGTGCACCACACCACATGTCATGATTCAAAGTAAAGAATGATACAGACTTCACGAGGACACTGGTCTGGAGGGAAATGTTTTCCAGTTCATTATCACGGCCTCCAGATCAGAGAACGCTTTCTTTGGCTGGAAATCTAGATAAATATAGAATATATTTTGTGTTCAAAGCTGAAAAATGAAACAACCTCAACGTGCAGTGCAGCTTATGCCTAAGTTTATGGCAGTTTAATTGAAGTTTTGAGTGTGAAGTGTGAATGGCATGTACTTAACAAAGAACATTTTAGTTAAATGCGCATTATTACTGCTATAACTGCCATAAATGCACATGAAATATGAAGGAATAGCTGGGGAAACAATCAACCTAAACGCTATATGCATATTTGGTATTGAGGTAATGCAAATTTAATAGGAAAGTAATCAAGTTATATTACCTTAAAATTATGATACCAGGATTAGGTTACTGAATACATTTTTTGAACAGATAATCAGAAATTGTATCAAAATACCATTTTAAAAGTACTCCCAACCGTGTATTTATATGCGTTTGAGTTGATGGAAATAGAAATTGAACTCTGACCTGTGTGAGAGTTGGTTATGTTGAGAGAAATACTGCTTGTAATGAGATGCATAGAATTTAGAACTTAGAACTAAGAACTAAGAATTATGAACTCTACACATCATAACGGAAGAGGCTCAAGAGAGAGGTGGTGAGATGTAGAGCAGTCATTCCACGGATCACTGACGACTGAACACATTGAGACCTTTTGGTGGTAAGTACCATATTTGCCTCACAGTACACTCAGACCATGTTTTCTGAGAGAAACTGCATGTTTGTGTGAAGAGATGCACATAAACAAAATGATGAAGGCTCTGGAGATGGAAAGGCAAAGAGTGACCAAAGAGAGAGAGAGAGGCCTTTCAAAGAGAACATACTCAAATGGCTGAGATGAGGAATACCTTTTATTTGGAAAAGGAGAAGATTGAACATTAAGAAAACGTTCAAGAAAGAACTCAATTTTTAGGGAAAGACAGGCCTTTACTGCAGAAAGAAACGCTACATGTGAGAAAAGGAAGGTCTTCAAGACAGAAAAGAAAGAGATGGCCACGGTGAGAGAGGCCTACATTAAAGAGCAGTCAGACATCCAGAGGATGAGAGATGTTCGGCAGCTGGAAAAGGAGAAGATACAAAAAAAAAAAAAAAAAACTTTCAATAAAGAACTTGAGGAAAAATAAAAATAAAAAGGATGTAGAGAAAAGCTTCCATTCAAGAAAAGGAAGACAGCAAAGAGGAGGAAGTGGTGAAGAAGGAAATGCATCAATGAAAGAGCAAAAAAAAAAAAACACCAGTCAAAAAGGTCATTTACAACTGTCAATGTAGCAAACAATTCATCTTCCTGCTTCATCTCCGTTGCGGCCAGCAGGGATGAATCAAGAAAAGTACAAATCAAAGATGCACAAAGATACAGACTTAGAACTCTCCCCAATGAGACTTGCATGTATGTTTACTGTCTGTGTATAAATAACAGTCTGTTCTGTTTTTCCACTGATGGAATTTAACACATTTTTTTTGAGTCTTCAAGAAATCCTAAGAAATCATTTTCAGGAAGTTAGGGGAAATCTCAACAAAAACAAAACTTTTAAAATGGCCTGATGAATCAAAGTCTGAGAATTCCACAGGTCATTTAGGATACTTAGTCAAGCTTCACATTCAGGTCAGCAGCAACACGTTTGATTCGTCGGATGTAGGATCAGCGTCATTGCTGAAGAACATGCAGTCCTTTATTTGCTTTATTTGTTATTCTTTTTAACTATTATGCGTACAGAACATGTGAAAACGTACTTACACAGCAATAAAATAATTCCTGAATCATGATTTAGGACACACATGCTTGGCATTTATATTTCTGTTGTGCCTGCAAATAATCAATACACACAGAAAGCTTGTCTGTGTATTTTATAATAAGCCAGCAGTAACTGAGTATGAAGCCAAGAAAGGAAAATACATTTCACTCCTAGCTCCATGCCTACCTTTCCAATGGGAAACAGTAAGTTTTAACCCCCAGGGACTGTTGGGAAATAGGAAGTTTGGGAAACCAATTAGATTGTGGTCAGTATGCAGTGTGGCTAATGGAGTGAAATACCCGTTGGTTCACAGCGTTCTTCATTCAAATATCCATCCATCCATCCATCCATCCATCCATCCATCCATCCATCCATCCATCCATCCATCCATCATCTACAGCTTATCCTGTATTAAGGGTCGTGGGGGAGCTGGAGCCTATCCCAGCTATCATTGGGCGAAAGCGGGGTACACCCTGGACAGGTAACCAGTCTATCACAGGGCTTCATTCAAATATACTTATTTCATTCTTGTCACATAAAAAATGAATTAGTGCCATATTATTCTGTTTTTATGTCATTGTACATTTGTTACAATACATTAAAGGTCCCATATTATACTGTTTTTTATCAATTTCACACAGCTGTCAGAGGTCCAACAACAACTCTGGATTCGATATGCATTGCCCCAAACCCATCCATTGTCCTGAATTTCAGCTGTCAAATGAACTCTGCTGAGAACAGACTGTTTGTGTGCCTGCACCTTTAAATGCTAATGAGCTCCGTCTGTCATCGTCTACTTGGAGAGAGATGGAGAGGATGCCGCTTACTATAGGAGTTGCATGCACCAATGTTTACAGTGGATGTATCGCTATGGCTCACCTATGTGTCTCAGGTGAAGTTGCTGGGTCCCGTATGGTTGGGACAGATCCTTTTATGAGGGCAGTGTCGAGGCAAAGCCAGGTTTGTACTGACCCTCGTTACTGAAGCAGTCCGATGTGAAGTGGTTAGCAAACACATACAAGCTAACACGGACCGTAGCCGTGTTAGCTTGTATTGTCATTAAAAATGAAATTCAAGAGACCAGAACCGGACCGTTGTTCTGTCGGACACATGCCACCGGGTTCCGTCCAACAGGAGGCAGCAGTGAAGACACACCAGAGTGCGTGAGACAGAGGGGGGATTGTCTCCAGCTTCACCAGCACCGAGATTTATTCACGGAGCACCAGTAGGATCACCCAGCCCCACAACCGGTAAGTCGGGCTGCACTCTCCCCGCTGTGTTGCGAAACGCCCCCTCTCGGATATCTCCTATCATCAGAGGAATTCCTATGCAAATGACTCCCTTCATTACGTTACGACGGGAGCTAATCTGAACAGCCTGTAGGAGCGCCGTTGTACCAGTGGGTGGGCTGCAGAGACCATGCAGGAGTCGCTTGTTTTCCTCATTCTGGGAGTTGACAGGCTCAGGGAGGACCAGTTTCTAGGTGTAGAGACCAGAGAAAACCTGTTTTACATAATATGGGGCCTTTAATATTAGTATTTACTGAGATATTGTTGCTGACCATCACTTAAAAAATATGGCATGATGGATGAAGAAGAAGGCTTATAAGATTGTATAAGGAGAGCTGTCTTTGAGGGGAAAATAGGAGAAAGGAAGAACACACAAGGGAGGCTTCCTGCAAAGGGACGGGGGACGGATCGAAAACATCAATAAATGAACAAAAACTTGCCAGTGAGAAACAAGCCATCAGGGCTATGACAGGAAGCAATAGCATCTGTCGAGTCACCATCCAACCTTATCTAACTGAGTCTGGGTATAAATCTGGCAACTCAGGCTTACCGTAAAATAGTTCAACTGTATAAAGCAACGTAATTTAAAGAGACACAAATGGTGACTAAAACTTTTAACATGTAATAAAGTCAGAGGAAATCACACGTGAATGAAATGACAAAAAGCTGATTAGGTGGCACCCAAAGGAGAACATCGCAGGGTGCATATAAAGGTCATGTTTAAGCTTCTCACACAGAAACACCCCGAGGTCACACAAACACTATAATGCACCTGAACATTCATGGACACACATACACACGTGTGCACACAGATTCATGGCACTGCATGTGACCTTTGGAGCCCTTTTTCTTTAAACTCAGCAAGTCGGAGGGAGGAAGGAGAGAGAGGGAGATCTAATTTGAGGACATGACAGGAAAAAAGTACGTTGAGAGGGGACCTCTGTGTGTAATTGGTCTAAAGAGGAATTGCCAACATGCGCGCCACAGGTGGCCACAGGCCCTGCCTAAATAGCAACCTTATAAAAGTCATTAAGGCCTCTGAGACATGCTGTGCAGGTGTAAGTGTGTGAGTGTGTGTGTGTGTGTGTGTATACTGTATATATATATATCACAGTATAGCAGCTGGATAGCTCAGTTGGTAACCTTGGCATAGATCAATCATAGATCCAGATCAACAGGATCTACAGCAAAAATTGTGGGATGTCATTCCTGCTAGATAAGAGTGGTTGCATGGTATCCAAGAGAAGCAAGATGAATGCAACTGATGGGGTTGAATTACCAGAAGGCAACATACTATATTGCCAAAAGTATTCACTCCCCCATCCAAATAATATAAATCAGGTGTTCCAGTCACTTCAATGACCACAGATGTATAAAAGCAAGCACATTGGCATGCAGAAAAAATCAATATGCCAATGCTCCGCAAGACGCGATGCTCCGCAAGACGCGAGGCCACAACAATCCTCGCTGCGTGCTCCCGCTACGTTCTTCTTCGTGTACTTTACGCGCTTGAGGTTGTTCTAAAGACCGTCCGCCTCATTGAACCACCACAATGTCGCTTTCTACTTTGAAAACACGGAAAGTTGACACTGTATTTTGATAAGCTCTTGCACTCTTCAGACACATGGTGAGAGCGGAACCGGATGCGGCTGTGTGTCTCCGTCCAAAATCCCTCGCACAGTGCTCACATGCGCTGATGCAGGTCGAGTGTTTACTCGAATTATATGCAGAGACGGCGCTCCTTCAAAACAACATCAAGCCATGGGTGTGTAGTATTAGGACGTGATGACGTATGTACAACCGGCTAACGGGCCAAAGCCCGTTTGGGCTGGAGCAGTGTGTAAAGCGGCGGGGCGACCCCTGTGGGGGGCAATCGTGCCGAGGCACGGTACGGATCACGCCCTTAGGCAGCCTATGTTAATTAAATAAGCTTTGTTTTTTGATAAGCTGTGGAACTCTGAGTTAAACTATTTCTACCTGAATTTCTATGAACTGTTAAGCTGTTGAGTAAACCTATAACTTATATTTTACTTGATAAAATAGGATAATAATATGCATGTATATGTCGTTGTAGTGTTTTACAGTATCTGTAGCTATTAAAGTGATGCCATATTTTCTTCTTTTTTCTGGACCCTTATTTTGGATCATTTCCATTAACCGGCACCTTCATAAGTGACTCTCTCCTTGTGATCTTGGATACACTCTGGTTGAACAAAAATGTTGGATACAAATATAATAATTGCAGAATTGCAGACTGCTTGCTGTGCCACCTGACTTAATCCAACTGCACCAATAGACCATCCCACGCGTCTCGTCTGTTTAGGATTTTTCCAGTGAGTACCACCAGGCCTGAAAAAGATTCTAGGGGAAACACTGACTACAGACCTCCAAACTTCATGTGTCCTTCAGATTAGCTCATGAACAGAGTAGAGGGCTTCATGGAATGGGTTTCCATGGCGATCAGCTGCATCCAAGCCATACATCAGCAAGTGCAATGCAAAGCGCCGCCACTGGAGTCTAGAGCAGTGGAGACGCCTTCTCTAGACGGACGAATCACGCTTCTCCATCTGGTAATCTGATGGACGAGTCTGGGTTTGGCGGTTGCCAGGACAACGGTACTTGTCTGACTGCATTGAGCCACGTGT
The DNA here is from genome assembly GCA_029853015.1 of Chelidonichthys spinosus. Lineage (NCBI taxonomy): Eukaryota > Metazoa > Chordata > Actinopteri > Perciformes > Triglidae > Chelidonichthys > Chelidonichthys spinosus. The sequence goes on along the minus strand of CM056829.1, from coordinate 22,615,502 downwards.
AGAAGTTTGGTGGAGGGGGATTATGGTGTGGGGTTGTTGTTCAGACAATTCCATGCTCCCAACTTTGTGGAACAGTTTGGGGATGGCCGCTTCCTGTTCCAACATGACTGTGCACCAGAGCACAAAGCAAGGTCCATAAAGACATGGAGGAGAGAGTTTGGTGTGGATGAATTTGACTGGCCTGCACAGAGTCCTGGGGCCCTAGTAACGTAGACCAGGCGCAGTCAGCTCTCAGCGCACCTGCGCCGCGCCGACGGGGTGTGTCCACCTGGACTTTGCAAGTTTCGTGCACCGCGCAGGCTCGCGCAGGCACACCTCCCATCACTCCCACCCGCGCAAAGAGGGGTAAGAGGGTGTGAGTGGGAGACGAGGAGGAGACGAGGCGTGGACTGGGATTAATACAGCCGATTCAGATCTTCACCAATCAAATGAGCTCCTCTCCTCTCCTTTAATGCGTTAGGGGAGGTTCAGTGCAAGATCCGTCACTTGACAACCCGATGACAGAAGTAGCGCCGCCGCTCCCACCACGCGCATCACGCGCTGTGCGTGCGTATCATAATAATAACAATGCTGATATTATAAAAAACAGGAGAGAGAGAGGGAGATGTTTTGGTCCGAGAGGCTGAGTTTCCGTTACGCGTGCCATCCGCCTTTGATCTGACGTCAGATGTGACGGGAAAATCTATATAGATATAAATCCACGTGTTGATTCAATTAGTTGCATTAAATACTGTTTGTTGTGATTATTGATTGCATTTAAATGTGCCTGGAACTGTGGAAACCTGCCTGTGAGGTCTCGGTGACGTGTACGCACTGCACGCCGTCAGCCAAACTTCCACTCCGCCAGCTGTGATTCGCCTTGAATGAATGGACTTTATTTACGCCTTGCGCCTTGTGCCGAGAGTAGACCAGGTTGGAGCTGGCGAGTTTTCCAGCGCAGTCTCGGTGAGGCTTTTTGCCACGAAACTTCCGCTCCCCCTGCTGCGCCGCCACACCCATCTTGGCGCAGGCGATCCACCAAACTGCCAAACTGACCGTGCGCAAGGCTGCGCGGGTCGAAACTTGCATTACGCCGGCACCGCCACCCTGCGCCGCCCTGCTCTGCACCACGAAACTAGGGCCCCTGATCTCAACCTGATAGAACACCTTTGGGATGAATTAGAGTGGACACTGAGAGCCAGGCCTTCCCGTCCAACATCATTTTGGCAATATAGTGTAGCAGATGCCCAGGACAGCTACAAATACCTTGGAGCAAATGGAAACAATCAAGATGCTGCAAGAAAGTCAGCCACAGCCAAATACCTACACAGAGTAAGGCAAGTCCTGGAAAGTCAGCTGCATGGTAAGAACAAGATCAGATCAACACGTACGTACTGCCGCTCATTAGATCCTCCACTGGTATGATATCCTGGCCAAAGGAATAGATAGAAGGCACTGATATCAAGAAGAGAAACTCCTCACCTATGCATGGAGGGTTTCACCCCAAGTCTAGCACTCTGAGATTGTACACTAAGCAGAAAGAGGGAGGCCAGTGAGCATCAGAGCCACTGTCTAGGATGAAACAACCAGGATCCAGGAGTGCATCAGGAAGATGTCCCTAAGTGATGACCTGCTAAGTGAATATCTCAGACAGCAGAAACCCGAGGATGATGAGGAGGAGGCAAAAGAAGAGGGGGATCCATCATGAAAGGACAAGTCCCTGCATGGCATGTACCACCAACAGGTATAAAAAGTGGCTGATATCAAGAAAACATACCAGTATAACAAACTATAATCCCAACTATAATCAGGATTTGGTAACTTTGTTGAAGCAGCATTCACTGAAAACACAACATTGACATTATTATTAGGTATGTCACTACAAGCGGACAAACTTACCTTCTTCTGCAGGACATTAACTTTCCTCTCCTTGACATCCAGCATGTCCTTCATGTCTCTGATCTCTCCTGTCAGTGTGCTCTTTTCATCGGTCAGGTCCTGCAGCTGCTTGGTTTTCTTGGTCAGGAGCTGCTCCTTCTCCTCCAGACGCACCCGCAGAGCATCGACCTACAAGAGGCCAAGAGAAGTTAAGTGTGGATAAGCAGGTGGGAAGTCAGATAGAAACATGAGCAGACAGACTAATATGGATTTTAACAGATATATAGACAGTAACGGTGCTGATGTATGTACAATATGATATATTGTACAGACAGGCAGACAGAAAGTGATACAATCAGAGAGAAAGGGGGAATAAGGTTCATACAGTTTAGCCAGACAGGCAGATGGACAGACACACATATAGGTTGAATGTAATCTGTAATACAGTGTAATAGACAGGAAACAGACCGGATTGCAGAAACACTTAGAAAAACACAAAGAAATACAGAAAAAGGACTATGAAAGCTTACACCATACGTTATTAATCAGGACTGGAACTGACATGTCTCAACACATTTACTTGTTGACATTTGGAAGTAGTAAAAGTTCAGCTTCGACCTACTGTCCATAATATAAACCACTGTAGACTGATCTGTGTGTGTGTGTGTGTGTGTGTGTGTGTGTGCGTGTGTGTGTGTGTGTGTGTGTGTGTTTGAAAGAGAGAGAGCCTGAAACCTGTCTAATTATTTGTTATTGAGTGCCGTATGATTGGGCCAGCGCTGCCATAGATCCGACTGCTCACACACTTCACACTCACACATTAAAATCCTCTGTATCTGGCTGTGTGCAATGAGATGAGTGATATCTGAGCTCACTCCAGAATTCTGCTACACCGCCTAGAGTGACACACACACACACACACACACACACAATCTGGCTATCGTGAATGGACTATGTGCTCCTCTGTTGCTCTTCAACGCCTGATTACATTACCAGTACTTATTGTGAAGGCACAATGAGTGAACCCATTTGAACTAATTTTTATGGCGTGCATGTGTTTTATATGAATTCAAGAGACACGTAGACACATACTGTATATGAAGAGAAGCAGTGAGGGAGGGCTTGTCAGCAGTCATTTTAACAAGCCTGACTTGAACACAGCGGGGACGTGTGAAAACACTTAAAGCACAGGCTGCGTTGTACTCTCAAGTACATCCCTCTATTTCAAAGGGAACTTGGGAAGGTGGGATGGGAGCTATAGTGGAAAGTAATTAAGTTTACATACTCAGGTACTTTACAAGAGTATTCCACTTATGCTACTTTATATTGGTACTCCACCACTCTTATATTGTAGGTTAAGCATAACTAACAGCATGAAAAATAGTTTTAATTTTCTCCGCAAAGCTCTGTCATTCAAATAATTCTTACAAATGAAAGAAATAGTTCACCATTTTGTGAAAAAGAGTTATTCCCTTCCCTCCGTAAGGGTTGTGTTGACAGCAATCATGAGATCAACACAGGGAGGCAATTATATATGTATGTGTATTTTTGCTGAGAAAATATTTATGGATGGCATGGAGTATGTTTACATTGCAATATTGCTATTTTTACTTTTTCACATACACCAAGCCACAGTAGCACAAACAATGTGGCAATACAAATAATATTTTACGTAAAGGGGAAAATAACGGACGGGAACTGAGAACACAATGGAGAGGTACGGCTGTGTTGGGCCACAGTTATTTCCTACCTGCCCGTATGTGTTTGTGTAAAATGAGAGGGCACCATGCGGGCCGCAGACACACAGAGGGCTCTTCTCAAGCAGTAGAATTAGAAGCAGGCCAGGACCCCCAGGTGTAAGATGGTGAAGTATTTATCTCATATTGCTCCTCTGGCAGACAACCAGAGTCTAATACTGAGCCCTGCTCTGTCCTCCACACACACACACACACACACACACTAGTGGCCCCACTAATCCTTTGTACGTACAGTATGTCCGCACACCCACATCATCCTGTGTGCCTGATGAGTGTGTGTGCATTACTGTTTGCCTCTGTGTGTGTGAGACATAATAAGGGAGAAGGAGAGACCCTCTCCCCCCAAACCCCACCTGGCAGGGAGCAATTTAGCAAGAATGTAGCAGAGAGGCCTAACAGGAAATCCCTGCTGTCTCACCTGCACTGGCCCACTAAGCTGTGATAGTACTGTACAGCCGCCTTGCTAATACCCTCTTAAAGCACTCACCGCTGCCAGGCATAGTACACGGAAAACACAGAGGGAGAGATGGACAGATGAGGAGGGAGGGATGAGATGATGGAGGAGTTAGGGTGAAAGAAGGGGGATAAATAAATCAAAAACACACACACACACTAACAACTTCAACACACTGCCAAACCCTTTCACACAGACACACAAATACACAGAGCAAGGGTTCATTGTTTTCTGCTATTTTCCAGATTTTTCCTTTTATTTTTAATCGCATCATTGCTTGACACTTTGGCAAGCTCGTCTTTGTTCCATTCGTGCCAATAAAGAATTGAACTGAATCGGACTGAGGGAGAGAGGGAGGAGAGGGACGATGGGAATTCTCAAGAGCACATTAACACCACTGACAAGCTGCTCCTCCGCTGACTAAAGCTACTACTCCATCAGCAGGTCTGTTACAGGAAATACTGCGTGGCTTTATCAGCTGGCACACATGGCGAGATGATAGACAGCTAACAAGCCAAGGTGATTAACCTCTCGCCTCTCCTTCAATTTCCTCTCCAATTTTCCTTCCCTTCTAGTCCCGTTCATCTCAACGTCGCCTTCCAACAACACGTCTCTCTTTCAACCCACCACTACTACTTCTCTTTCAACACTCATCCCTGCAGCCACGCTCCATACTCTCCAGGAGTTTCCTGTTGCCTTTTAAAGGTGTAGGGCCTGTGGTGAGACACATCACTTCATAATGTGTCCGTGTGAGTAATCCCTCAAGCCAGGTTTTCTTCGGGACAGACACACATTTCCCAGCTATGACTGTATAGCTTTGTGCATTTCTGTGTGTTTCGATGTGAGAGCGGTAAAACGCAAAGCAGGACTCCTATGCTCTTAAGGACAACTCATTGTGCTTATGCAATTGCACACCAGGGACCACATCCGGTTTAGTTATCACAGCTTTTTTTTGTGTTAATGTATAAGCAAAAGTGTGAGAAAGTGAGAAAGTTAAAGGTGAGGAAAAGAAGTAGAAGGATTCAATACTGGCCGGTCTGGTCCAGTTCAACTCCAAGAGGAACATTGGAGATTGCATTGAGGCGTTCCTCAGAATAGATGAATAAGAAACACATAGATATTACCCCATCTTCCCCCCCAAAAAACCCCTTCCAGCCCCTCACTCAGCACCATATCATTTAAAAAATGACCTTGATATGTTTTCAAGATTCTGTGGTTGCATAACTATTAACTCTCTGCAGTATGTGGAATGTCTTTATATGAACGGTCCCAAACTAATAACCACCAAGTGTGCTCATGTACAGATGCATATATTCAACGCGTTTCAGCATGAACACATGCATGTACCTGCAATTGAACATGCAGCCCTGCACACACATGGACAAACACACACTCATTCTCCCTGACTTCCTCTCTCATGCTTGCAGTGACAGCCAAATGTGGATTCTGGACACTGGTTAGCAAAGGAAAACAGAGGCTTAAAGAAAACAGCTTCTCTGTTTGTCCTCACCTCCCCTTTTCCTGCCTCACATTTCATCATAAAAGTTTTTCTGGCAGGCGAATCTGTAAAGGTATCAGATCAGCGCCGGCTCTGGGCCGCAATAAACAACACAGGGATTATATGAGTAGACCACAGTCAAAACTGCAGAACCAAACACCATGGGGAGACCACAGCAAAGGCCTGGGGATGCACCGATACTTGCATACTCACAAATTGACAGTTGCACTTTCACTGGGCACCGGTCACAGTATGAGCAGAAAATCATTTCTAATACGATCCCACGTCTCTCCCTCTGGCCCTTTAAATATCTCTGACCTTTACGGACACATTTACATACACCCCGTGATTTTACTCATTCTTTGTGTGTTACTAATGTCACTTTAGCTGACAACACCACCATAGAAGTTCCCGAGCGTGGGTCTGGTGGAGTGTATGAGATGTCTGAACCCAGGTCTGCTCGGGCCGCTGCGGTGCACTACACACAGCTGTGTGAGCTATTCACTTCTCTGGCTGTATGACGTCCAGCCAGCCTGTATAAATACAGCACAGGGCAGTCATTAGATATAATTTATTTGGAGGCCCGTGCTGTTAAATTAATCATGAACATTTATGAAATAATGTTTGACTAATTTATGTTTGTCTAGCTATTAACATGGCCAGGTCTGGATAGTGTCACTAAAAGAAGGAATGCTCTCTCTTTTCTAGATGATGCTGGACCACCAGAGCGTCTCCCATATCAGCTATAATCATTCAAAAATCCCTTTGCATTGAAATGCATCAAAGACAAAAGCAACGCACCCTAAAACGGTGAAGGAAGAAGGAAGAGAATGACTGCATCTGGTTCTGCATTGTCTAAGATTAGTGAAAGGTGAATTTAAAAATGAAATACATAAGTTCCAGTTTTACCAGATGGTGTAGAAGCAGCTTTCACTGCTGGCATGGATGTGAAAACTTGTGGCGTTAAATGATCCGTGGTTTCCAGATGAGGCAATAGAAACTTCCAATAGATGTCAAGTGGTCACTGTTGGTTGGCTGTGAGTGGGATTTTTTTTTCACATTAGCGCATTAATGCATGTTGGCATGTATGTGCTTATGTGTGTGTGTACAGGTGCAAGTTGTCATGTCAAATGGAAGAATGAAGCACTTCGGTCGGCCGAGCTTTTCCAAGCAGCTACGCTGATTCTGGGTTCTCTCATTTACACGTATACACACACACACACACACACACACACACAGTATATACAAGCACATAAGATTTCCTCTGCACCTGATCTGGCCGCTCCAGACATGACGACACCGGGACTGATCTGTGCGGAAATGAAGAGCGTTCCCTGTCCTGACTCTTAGGCTGGGTGTCATTTGAGGTGTGTCATCAAAGCCAGGGTTAAGGCAACAGTCAGAGCTCTGATCAGGGATTGTATAATAGATGGATCACCTCAGGGTCGGCTCGGGATAATAAGCGGATATAAACTGCCTCACAGCGAGGGGCGGTGAGATGAAGTTTGGGGCACAGTCTCATTGTACACTGCAACATCTGTGGATCAAACCATGGCAACACAGCTGTCTGCCCGCAGGCTACAGAGGGAACATGGGGAAGCACGGATGTAGAAAAAAAAATAGAAAAAGGACAAGAACGCACATCACACACATAAAGAACTCCCAGGATCCACTGACAAAAGGATCTTTGTCATCAGAATGAATGAATGTTTTCTGCCAAAGCATGTAAGACAATCATGTCATGCCTTTGTGTTTTGTGTCAGAGGATGGATATATGACACAAAATGGAATGGACTCACCCGAGTACCATCGCACTCACTGCACACATCTGCCTCATTCTCCCTTTCGCCCTTCATCCATCATCATTACCTCCTCCAGCAGAGAAGGACACAAGACACACACTTATAAAGGAAGAGACGCTGCAGGCGTTCCCCCTCATTAACACTTGCTCCTTCTTTGATTATTTTTCCTGATAATTTCCAGCGCCACACGCCAGTTGCTGCATCCTGTTTCCAGGGAATCCATTTCCTGTCAAACTACACTGAACATTCACTCTGGCAACCATGTGTAGAACGATCGCAGGTGTGAAGTGTACAGCCGCTGTCTGAAATCATTTCTGCGTGATCAACATTAGTCTGTCATTCTCCTGATCTTTCTAACCTCCTTCATCATCGTGTTGTACAGAAAACACTGGCTTATCACTTTGAACGAGTGAGAACCAACATCCATTCCATCCATTGTCTACCGCTTATCCTGTATTCAGGGTCGCGGGGGGCTGGAGCCGATCCCAGCTGTCATTGGGCGAAGGCAGGGTACACCCTGGACAGGACGCCAGTCTATCACAGGGCCGACATGTAGAGACAGACAACCATTCACGCTCACATTCACACCTACGGGCAATTTAGAGTCACCAATTAACCTATCCCCATCCTGCATGTCTTTGGACTGTGGGAGGAAGCCGGAGAACCCGGAGAGAACCCACGCTTACACGGGGAGAACATGCAAACTCCACACAGAGGAACCTCTTGCTGTGAGGCGAGAGTGCTACCCACTACACCACCGTGCAGCCCAACATGTTCATTTGAATTCTTACAAATGCAACCCCTAACCTAACCTAACCCCAACCCCATAGCCTAATGCTGAGGTTGTTTGGGTGATAAGTGAACCATCTCCATGACTACCGAGCAAGCTCTCTTATATGCTGATGAAGGGCATGAAATGTTGCTGAACACTCCAGCATTTTTATGCAAAACTACTATTCCCAAGGTCAATAATGACTCCTCAATCTTACCATTACTTGGTAGAATTTACATGTTATGTAAGGTAATGTTTATTTGAGATACCTCCGCTGCCTCACTTCAATGGTGTGTTGCCATTCAAGTGAGTCATTTTTAAAAGACAATAAATGTCCTGACATTTATCCATAATTATTCCCATAAGTGGTGAAAATGTCAAATGCTTCCACTTGTCACTGTTAGCTTGACATTATCATTACTTTTTGTTACTTTTAATACGTACTAGGAGAAGCAACCACATTAAACCAATCCTTGTGGCCGTCATTGGTTACCTGTGAGTTTTAGAATAGATTTTAAGATGTTATTGCTTGTGTTTAAAGCCTTGAATGTTCAGGCTCCTGCCTATATCTGCCATCTGCTAACTCCCTATGAGCCCGATCGCTGCTTGAGATCCTCCAGCGGGCCCTAGTAATGGATCCAAAGTCTCGTCTTGTCAAAAAAGGTGATGTTCTTTCCCGTTCGGGCCCCTAAGCTGTGAAACCCCTGCCTGAGATCTCAGGCAAACTCAGTATCCTCTTTTAAATCTCTTCTTCTTATGTTATGGATTTTCCTAACTGACGGCATTTTGTGTACTATTCAATATTACTTTATCTTGTTTTATCATTTTATCTGTTTTATTATATTTTTTGGATCTTATTGTATTGTATTGTATTGCATCTAATCTTGCATTGCATTGTTCTTAGTGTCTTCTAGGATTCTTAAAATTAAAAAATAAAATGTAAACACTCGTCTGAAGGAGAAGCCTTATTGCATATACACCTGCCAATAATAAATACAGGAAACAAGGTCACCAACGGTAGGGTTGTAACAGTAACATCACAGTATGACAGTATACCGAGGCGCTAAAATGGACCGTCATACCTTCTACAGTTGCTTATCTACAGTACTGAAAAAAAAACTTACATCAAAGTGTGTGTTAATTAAAGGTACAAGCAGAAGCAGTCTGGCTGTGCTGTCATACAGTATCAATTGTTAATAATCAAAGGACATTACTTTAAAAGCTAAGCTGGTGTTACTTTTTATTTTATTTTATGTTTCATCATAGTTTAAAGTGCTGTTAACATGTATACTAACATGCTTTAGTTATATAACATGTTATAGTTGCATGCAATCTCTTCATGATGTAATTCTGATTATTTAAGTTCTGCTCTCAATCTTTTAAGGGTCATTGTAACTTATAACTAATAATAATAATTATCTAAGATTTGCTGAGATGGATATCTTACCATGAAAATCTCACACCGTTACAAGCCTACCAAGCGGTAAAAAGAGCTATTCACATTATATGCATGTTAACACTCAAATACTTAGTCTGACAGGCAGGACCATCCTCATACTCATTGATCATTTCAAATATAATGAGCTGGATTTGAGCCAAAAAAACACATTTTATTAGAGATTAGACCTCAAGGTCCGTACTGTATTTCTGCTTCTGATGCATTCATTGAGAGACTAACAATGACTGAACTGTAACTGGGAGTGAGACTCCACAACTGTATACTAGTAGCACTGCATCTGTGTGTGTGTGTGTGTGTGTGTGTGTGTGTGTGTGTGTGTGTGTGTGTGTGTAATTAGAGGTCAAGTGGTCTGAGCAAAGCAGCGCGACCCTGAGGACCAGGAAGGAGAACATTGTCTCCGGCTGTCTCCATCAGCACCTTATTGCCTAACAGTTAATCAACAAGCCATGCTCTAATTACTCTCTGAGTGTTTGTGTAATGTGCAAAAACAGAAAACACGAACAAATGTTGACGCGGGACAAGCCAACACACAAATGAAATTGCCTGAGATGTCCTCCAACTTAACAGACCATTTACACTGAAGTATGCGGTGTGTGTTTTCTCAAGGAGCAGTGTGCACACACTTGTATTTGTCGGCTCCTTCCATTGTGCACACATTTAACACGTTCCCTGTGTAAGCCATTAAATATCTCATCTCCATTCTGACCCTTATAACTCTATTTTATGGCTTTTCCACATGGCCTCTGAAGTACTTGCGTGGGCTTTATTTCAGACCGCGCCATGTTTGTTCCGGGGGGACCGAAGCCTCGCTGTTCACACTGCATCCCAAACCGCACCACCCAAGGAACCAGCAGCATGCTGTCGGGTCTGACAGTGGTGACGGTCGGTCAGGTTCAGATCATGTGATATAATGAAAGTGGTATGCAATGGACTCATCACTAGAGGCCCAAGGTTTAAACGTGAAGTTAGTGTTTTCCTTTTGCGTATGCCAGCTACTTCACTGTTGTCTTCAGCATGTCATCAGGTTCTCACATACACTATTTGTTGCAGCGGTACCAACAGATGGGGGATGAGAATGGATAGTGCAGAAGAAAGTAGACACATGCAGGCAGACAGAGAGAAGAGAAAATCTGGACGGAGGGAGCTAAAGGGAATGAGGCAGAAAGAAAGACAGAGAGTGAGAACGCAGCAGGAGAAGAGTACAGGGAGGAGTGTCAGCAGGCTGAGACCACATCGTTTCTCCGTCTCACTACCTATATGAACCATTAATCAGCAAAGAGAACAAGGAAAGAGCAACAAAGAGAGTCCAGCAGGGACCACAGCACACCGGACCATTGCATCTGACAAAAGCCCCCAGCCTCCTACATCCATCAAGCCACTCTATTCTCTCGCCTCACACTTCCTGCTGTCAGTCCATCCAGCCTTGATTCTTTCCCTCTCCAGATTAATTGTTTCTTTATTCGTAGCTGTCTTCAGGGTTGATGTTAGCAAGTCATTTGTGAGTCATTTATATCAACTCTACTTCCAAATCAAACCTCAGTGGAGGTTTTCTGGTAGGACTTCTGCAAATGCTGGTGATGAAAGGGAACACAACACAAGCAACGTGGGGTCACATCGGAGAAAGGGCTCTGAAGATGAAACTCCTAACTAATGCCTTCCAAAACATTATATACAACATGGTGTGTCGCATCAAAAAATGAAAGGTAATAACCCCGATTGTGTTGCTCAGCGCAGTCCACACACATTTGTTATAGTACATTACTTTTCTGTTGCACTTAAAAGAGTGTAAATGGGGATGTGCTTGCTCAAGAGCTCCACAGCACCAAAGCCAATATTCTCATGTTGTTCCATGTATACCGTCATGAATACAGACGCTCAAGGTTTGTCCAGGGAAACAAGCTCTTTATTGCTAAAATGACAATATACATATACTGCATGAACTTTTGTTATTATTTATATATATATATATATAAATGTCATTGATAAAATGAATAAAGCTTATTCGTGACTTATACAGACAGTATTCAGTATGTTAATTCATCCCTTTAAAACAAGTTTAAGGCACTTCCATATTCTGGAGGTAGGGAGCTTCATACCGACTTTGTGCTGCAGTGAGAAAGAAAGTTGGCTTTTGGAGGAGGCTGTGGCAAAGTAGTGGTCAGTAAATTCAGTCAAATATAATACGACTGTTTGATAACTTTTATATCTGTATGTATCACTATGGACTTTGCAGGTTAAGCAGACACTAGTTAACTGTACTGCTGTTAGTCCTATCTCTGGCTTCTGGACAAGTACAGAGAGTTTATTTGTAACTTCTCAACTAAACCAGAAATTTAGAGGTCACAAGAAGATGTAAAGGTCTAGATAGATTGAACCATTTCAGAGACAATATCCTATTATTTGAATGTAACTATGAAGCATAATAGGGAAAAGCACTGCCATAGCAATATTCAAAATTCATATGTCGCATTTAATTGCTGTCTGGCACCATTGTTTTCACATTATTGCGTTGTATTTATTGCTCGTACCTCATACAAGGCTTTGTCCTGGAATGTCAAAGACATCAGAGCACACTCATGTAAATACATCGAACCAGTTGTGCAATTGTGCATGTTGTTACAGAGACCAGGTGGGACTGGTAACAGCTGAATCAAATAAACAGGCCCAAATGTCTTAACCCAGTCTGATGAGGCCTCTTTTAGTAGAATGTTAATGTTCAAAGCCATCTAAACTAAACCTAGTCAAAGCACCGCCAAGCCCCTTCACCACCGGGGTCACGGCCTGTTCCTTTTGTCGCTAGCTGGTTAAATATGCAGGCAGGTCTCTGATAGGTTACCTGATCTGCTGGAGTATAGTTACTGCCCTGCATTGTCGTGACTCAGGCAAGAATGACACAAACATGCTGCATTAAAGGCTTACGTTTCCACAGACATGGGCAGCAGCCTCACACAACTCATACACACCCATTATTTTCTACATTTCCCAGTTATCTGGAGTCACATTCAATCACGCCCATTTAGAAGCTGTCCTTAACTTTGACTGACAAATAAATACACTCCCATTTTCTCATCCCCTCGCTCACAGTGGCCGCTCTGTTCTCAGTCCCGTCCTGATGTCAATTGCTTTTAGAGACAAGTGTCTGTGAGATGAAGCTGCTCCTCGGGTTTGGGAGACACCAGTGTGTCTGTGGGGGAGTGGACTACTGTACCAATCACTGTCATTCATGATGAAACCTGCCTGGCACACACACACACACACACACACACACACACGTGTATGGGGAGGAGTATGATGCCCGAGTATTCATGAGTGAGACAAACTGCTGAAGGGAGATGAAGTAATACAATGAATAGATGGAAGGAATGAGGTGAGAAGGAAACTTCTAAGAGAATGGTTGTGCTTTCTAACTGAATGACGGACAGAAAGTAGAGGAATGTAGGGCCACGGTTGGCCTCAAGCACACTCAATACCTTTACTCATCCTCTGATTTGGCCATTTAGTCCAGGAAACCCTAGCCTTTCCCAGACGGGGGAAATGCCACTTCAATAGCAGGGGAAAACTACTCCAGACCGGAGATGAGAGTCCAGAAATCAGCACTGACAGCGTACGTGTTTGTGTGTGTGTGTGTGTGTGTGTGTGTGGTGATCAAGACCATCGGATCTAATTACAGCCCGCTGCAGTAGCCTATGAGAAGTGAGAAGAAGACGGGCTACAGTGCATATTGATGTGCCCAGTGATAATTATAGTGAATTAAATATAATCCCCTTGTCATGCATCCACATGCTAATGCATAAACATGCACATATCTGTGTCATTAACAGTCACACCATCTGCCCACTCAAGGGCATCGTTTGGATTTAAACTTTGGAAGAGACGGTTACTGGCTCAAGCAACTATAATGGCAGGAATCCAAACACCATGACGACCTGCTAACCTATCAATCTCTCCTCCTTCACTGCCTCTATTTGTGCAGCCAAACTGTTTTTCTATCAGGCCAAAATTCAGTCCTCCTTCTACAACCCCAGAAAACTCTTCTCCATCTTCTCTGACCTCCTTGACCCCTCCTCCTTACTCCCTTCTACCTCAGTGTTTCCCGTTCATAGACCGATGTGTGGCGCAGCACCACAGAATCAACACTGAGCTCCATGATGAGATTACGGGGTTTTTTTACCAACACAATTTTAAAATATAATTATTGTTCTGTTCATTCATTCTCCACATTGCACTCTTTCTCCCTGTTATTCTCATTCACACACACACACACACACACACACACACACACACACACCAGTGTTTCCCATACATTGATTAATTTGTGGCGGCCCACCAGAATATCAACATTGACCGCCAGATATTGATTTTATTTTTTCAAACTATTTAAAATGAGTAAAATCTTATTTAATAGTAGAGCTGCGTGCTGAGCATCAGCCCCTCCCTCGCTCTCTCCCGGACCGTCTGTGAACAACCCCTCCTCTCCGTGCACACTCAGTGTTCATGTGCAGGAAGGATCGTTTTCCCCACAGAGAAGGCGGCTGGCTGAATTCCCCAATAAAATCAAACTTTGCTACACGTAGGCTGTGGAGCAATCACTTAAAGTGTAGCAATGGAGCTGTATATATTGTTCAGTTATTTGTCACAGAGTACTTGCCAATTAAAATATACAGCGGTATTATTTAATAATTGATTTATGAAATGGTTCTCTTTGGTTCTGACCTCTCTGAACCAGCAGCCAGGAACCTGCCGCTGATTCCCATCAGCTGATACAAACCACGATACAATCATCCAAAACCAAATGCAAGTAAGAAAAATATGAGAAAGAAATTTGAAGTCATAAAAAGAAAGATATCATGTTCTGTTCTTGCAACAATCCAGATAAGTGAAAAATGTATCTACACATCTCATGTAACCACAGAAAATGCATATATACTGTATGTCCAACACATGTGCAAGAACTATGCAAAGAAACAAATGCCATTAAGCCATTAAGTTACACCTACAGCAACAGGACACACAAACATTTCTTGCCATTTCAGCAGGATAGTCAAACTAAAACATGTACACACAGAAAACCACCCACTAAAATAATTCCTTAAAGTATGATGTATTCTGCTAACTGCAAGGGCCAAAATTCCTTGCACATGTATGGACAATTAGGGCTAATTTTGGCCCAAATTGCTTCCTGTAATGATGAGTGGACATAGTTAGCAGGCCGTTCTCAACTGCCTAACACAAAGAGATCTAAAGTATCAGTTCCAACTCTTTAGAGTTGGACCCCCCCCCCCCCCCCACCCACCCCCACCCCAGACCCCCACACGCCTCCATCTCCCTAAATACAGCCCGCCTCCATCACAAACCGCAGTGATAAAATCATTAGGGCCACAGAGTTTATAAACTTCAAAGATGAAAAGGAAAAAGCTGCCAGTTTTCTCCGACCTTCTGACTGACTGACCCGCCCACACGTTTCAGCCCACTGGTGAACTGAAGGAGCCACACACAGAGAATCGTTTTCCACCCACCTCAACGTCCATTGGAGGAACAGAAAGAGAACGAGACCAGGGTAGAAAAGGAAAGAACACTTGCGGAGGCAAGTTGGTCATAAAGGCTATAATCCAGGAACGCCACACATTAATCATCATGACTGTAAATGCACCTGCGTTGGTCACACAGATCACGCTCTCTCCGTGTGTGTGCACTGACCTCTGTCTGCAGCGTGTTGGCCCGTTGCTCCTTGGCGCTGAGCGACTCCTTTAGCACCTCGATATGTTGCTTACAGTCTGAGTTCTGATTGGTCAGCGTTTCCAGTTTGGTCTGCAGGGCCTGCATCTCAGACTCCTTCCTGTTCAGCTCCTGCTTCAGCTGCTCTATCTGGCAATCACAGAAGCACCAGCACACATTTCTTATGAAAACCTTTTCATCATTGAGTTGATTGATACATGTGGAGATAACGAGTTACAAAGTGAACACACACACGTGCACACCCACAAACCACATGCACACTTCCTTTGAAACACACTAACATGTTGATGTTGTTTATTATATGTGACCATGTCCCCCCATACTTTGATCTTTATGAACAGGACTTGTAGAATGGATGTAGAATGGAGCTATATGGCTATAACTGATCATATGATAACTATATCATCATTCAAAATCTTGGTGAAAGTGTATGTTTTTCATTTTTAGTCAAACTGTTTTACTATAATATTGTATTTAAAGAAAATAAAATCAGAAATATTTCTTATCGTCAAACATTTTGTATCGTCAAACAATGTTCTCATTTGAATTGGTTAAAATGAATTGGTTCTCATGTTCTCATTAATTTTAAAGATTTAAATTATATATGTGTCTACATATGTAAATTGTGTCATGATACATTTATTTGGAACGATGATGTATAACACTGTTGAATTATCACCCAGCCCTACATCATCGGTCCTCATCGGTCAAACAGCCAAAGACTGAAAATACACACAGGCAGATAGTTATAGAGCAATATTACACACACATAGCTGTCAGACTGCAGATGTGTTGAAGGAAGGTCAAACAGAACAGGGCAGAAAAACACAAAATGCATCAACAGAGGGAGGTTTCTGTGCTGAGGCTAGCTATGTGCAGAAGATCGTCATCTGTCTACTGGTGCCAAAAATGCACAAAGTTGATTCAGGCAGAGATTTCTCTAATTGTGTGAGCAGGGTTCCCCTCATAACAGGAGCATTTGACTGCACCAGAGCTTGGCCAATCAACCCTGACTCATAGAAATAAAGAGCCTGGAAGAGGAGGGAGAAGGGGGAGTCAAAAGGTGAGGTGGAGTCAAAGAGGCAATATGTGAGGTGAGACTGCTGAGAGGATGGTAAGACGTAGGAAGTAAGGAATGCATATGGAGTGGACTAAAAATAATATAATAAGTGGTATAGCATTATAGATCAAATTAGGAGTAGGAATAATGAAGGAAATAATGAGAGAGTGGAGAGGCTAATGAGAGGGGTACTTCTGCTTGTTCTGTGATCCAGGGCTGTTGGGTGGGGAGGAAGGAGGTGGGAGCTGTTCTGATGGAAGACAGACGTGGTGACAAGGCCTGCTCCTACAGAGACAAAAAGACAAGGAGACGGCAAGCCACTAAGCCACGGCACACGGCCAGCTGAGAAACGGTCTGGGTTTCCCAGCTGGCTGAGTGCTCCTCCACGCTCCTCCTCACACACTCTACACCGCTGAGCCTTCACAAGGTTACACTTGAAGAAGTTCTGTTAGAAATGATCATCTGGGTGAATAAACTGTCATACCCCAACTATTTTTTTCCATTTTCTGGTGTTCAACTGAGCCACAAAGGAAGCTGAGGACAGGGACGCTGTCCTCTCTGGTTTCTCTTATCACAGTCTCACCTCAACACCAGTCGCCACCACCGCTGAAAGACCAGGACCCTAAACACTTCAAGGATATACGGTGAATCTGGGTGACTATGTCTATCCAGCGCATGGTGTCTCTCTGTGCTGTGCAGAAAAATGAGACACGGCAGAGTGAGTCACTGTGATGTATATCATCCCAGGTCAGTAAGGGTGAAGAGAGAGCTCTTTCCTCTCGTTTGTAAGCTCACATTCATCTGTCAGGGCCCCAAACATCTCTTTTATGATTCATCAAGAAAAACGGGCCTGACAAAGAGCACCATTAATGAACATGAGAGGAACATTTTCACATGGAGCGCTACTGCCTCAGCCATCATAGGCACTCGCACTACATTTTGAAATATGACTCCTGTCGATATATTCATGTTCCTATTCAAATGTATGAATGTCAGACTGGACACTGTCCTCATGAATACACCAGCAAATACACAGCCTGAAATAGACGTCTTAGTCAGAGCTCTCCGAAGGTCTTCCTGCCAGCTGACGGTAGGGCAGTAAACAGACACTGTGCACTGTAAGGTGATGCCCTGAGCCCGGTCCCTGAGAACGCCGTCAGCCGCCACACAGGAGAGCAGTACAATGCTTGGGCAGCACACTGGGAGGGTAGGTAAGGCACTATGCATTTCAAGGAATAGGAAAGCTCACTTTAAATGTGAAATAACAGATACATTTATAAGCATAGGAGTTCTTGGTATCCATGCAACACAGGAGGCCAGCAGCCAAAACACACATTACACGGAAACATGGCAGTGTACAACACGTTTGGCATCGAGACTGCTTCCTTCTTCATGAGCATCCAATGGCGACATGCAACATGCACGTAATAGGTTCTCACGCAGGTGTAAATTGATATTTTAAGGCAAACATGCATCTCTCGGGTCATGCGGTAT
The DNA here is from genome assembly GCA_029853015.1 of Chelidonichthys spinosus. Classification (NCBI taxonomy): domain Eukaryota; kingdom Metazoa; phylum Chordata; class Actinopteri; order Perciformes; family Triglidae; genus Chelidonichthys; species Chelidonichthys spinosus. Next base: position 22,597,613 of record CM056829.1, on the reverse strand, counting down.
GAAGTGGTCTCAGGTGGCGTTCAGAAACATTATACCTTAGTCTTCATGAATTTAGAATGGCTCTTGTAGACCTCCACCTGCTTGAGCTCATCCTGCCTGTCATCGGGATGCAGCAGGCCACTGGTCTTTAACATCTGGACCTCATCCTCCAAGTCTCTGATGTTCCTCTCCAAGGAAGAGATCTTGGTGTCCTGCACCAGCAACAGTAGGCGGGCAAAGTCAGCAAAGATAGCCAAAGTGCTTGGTCAGGTTAAAGAAAGGTCTAGCTCTACATATTATCATTCTGGTATGTTTATATTTCCTTAAGACCAAACACAATTGTCTTGGACGATGTTTAGAACAGGATGTAGCGACAGACTGTTCTAAATCCAGGGAGTCTGACATAGAACTTTGGACTCTGGAATTTAATAGGGCCTTACCTTTCTCACATTATCTCACCTTATAGTTATTTATCAAGTTATATATCTAAAATGTCTTAGATAGTGTACCCCTATTACTGAGCAGAATGTCTGGGAAAACAGGCAGGCATTTGTGTGCAGCAAGGTTTTCCTTTGCAGCATCTATGAGGGAATGGAAGGGTCTGTCATGGACGGGTCCTAAGGTTGTTAAGCTGCATGGGTTCAGACATACGTTAAATGCTAAACCTTGGAAGAGAAGAGCCAGGTAATTAAATAAATGGAAGCAGATTGCATGATGGCATCAGCACAAACCACAGTCAACGCATACGCATCTGACCTCTATTACATCCTCTGACATCAGCCGTGCTGCATGTACCACCCTAAACACACAAACACACATAGTCCCGGCAAACAGGAAGGCATAAAGGTGCATAGAACACACACACACACACACACACACAAAGAATTAATGTATGAAAAGGAAAAGAATTTCAATGAACACCTTGAAAAAAGGTCAACGTGGGGCATTCAGGAATTTGGGATATCCCTCCAAACATTACCCACACAGACTATTGTAGTATAGTATAGTCTGTGTGACTGTTGCTAGGCATTTACATTGTGATGATTTGAGTTTATAAGCCATGTTCCATCTTTAATAACAAATTGCAATCCATTTCGGCTTCAGGGCACAGGGAGAAAGAACCTCACCCAGAGGAAAAGAAACGAGACAAACCCAAAGAAAAATATAGAGGGTAATAGTGCGTTCCAGTTGAACACGGAAATCGGGATATCCGAGCTTGGAAAGTCGGACGATCCACACAAGCCCGACTTGACATTTAAAGATGGCTGCCCCAGTTGTAAACAGTAACGTTACTGATGACCGATCAAAGGGCGATCGATACGTTTTGTAAACAATGAAATACGTAGAAAGACTTTGTGTTTTCTCTTAATCCACAGTGTTTGCAGGTTGCAAAAGGGCCGCATATTTGTCCAGAAGGTGTTTATATTCGGAAATGCAAGCGCGAGAATAACTTTTGTAGATGTAGCCATCTTGTTTCCTCTTCCGCTTTTGGCCGTTAGCTACTTTTTCCGACTTTGTAACTGAAACGCTTATAGCTCGGGCGCGACGTCATTCCCAGCTCCGTCTTCCGACTTCCGAGGTAAATGGAACGCACCATAATATCAAAAACAAGATTCCAAATTTAAAAAAAATGAAAAAGCATTCAGTACAACAGGAATACATGTAAGAAAGGCTGAAACATGACTGTATATGACAGCATTGCATTCCAAGCCAGGAGGAATGTATGATAGGGATTGAGGAAAACACAAATACTGTATATTTGTAGCACATGTTGAGTTGACAGAAGGATTAAGAGGTGAGCTCTCATTACTGTACCTGCCAGATAACGTCAGGATCAAAACAGAAAGGGGGGTTGGTGTTCTGTAATCACAAAATGGAAACACACACCACTTAGAAAAAGCAACGGACAACGCAGAAACTGGGGCGAACACGGGACGAAAAAACATACAGAACTCAACAGCGTAAACGGGACAGTTTCATCTAATCCTTCTGGTCATTTTTATTTGGCCTTTAAAATGAATGTAGTCTGAATGTACAATCGTGTGAGCATCCTAGCATATGTGCCGTCTGTTAATAGGCAGACAAATCTCAAAGTATGTGTGAAAAATAACTGTGGTTATGCTGTGAAGGAACCACTTTGAGAACAAGTGTTTGCTGAATGAACATTGTGTGTGTGTGTGTGTGTGTGTGTGTGTGTGTGTGTGTGTGTGTGTGTGGAGCTTCGCATGCAGACACATGTGGAGTCAACTGCATTTTTCACAGCTCTACGACTTCAAAGGGCTGAGATGCGAGTGAAAGCTTCCATATGTGACATTTGAAACAAATTGAATAAGTGCTCAACTCTGCATGGGCTAATAATGGCCTTTACACATGCATGGCAACCATACGGACACGAGGCAACAAACGTTTTTTAGATTTTTTTTGTGCATGTATGTTTGTGTCTGCATTTACAAGGCAAGTCAGATCCTCTACTAGCGCTGGTATTCCAGCAGCGCACATCCATAGATAAAGCACTGTTGGTATGAAGCTGATAACGCTCGACCAGACGAGAGGCTGCAAAATGAAATGCAAACACTGCTCGATCGAGATCACAACATCCTATTCTAATTCACAACACCAACCACAGTTCAAACTTGCTGACGTCAGACAGACGCCCTGAGTAACACATTGTCAAATGTTGAACGCTTTTGTCGAGTACCGGTCCACTGTCAGTCCTACCTTCATATCAATGACAGTCTGTAGAGCCCTGGTCTTGGCCGGGTCAGCCTGGAGCTGGTTCCGACGATGGAGCTCCTGGGGAGGGACTCGGTAAAAATAAGCCTGGCGACTCATCATCTTTAGCACTTTCCAACACCCACAGCTTCAGAGCCACTAAAGAAGATGATCAGTCTGACCAATTCCAGTTTCTCTCTTTTAAAAAGGTTATCCTCTACTGTACATCCTTAATGCAAAAAAAAGAGCAAAGAGGAGCTGTTATGTTACCGGTCTGTTCGCCAGCAGAAAGGAGACTCAGCTATAGGTCATGTGAAGCTGTTATTTCTTATCTCTCACTTGTTATCTCGTTCTCTCTCTTCGAGATGCGTCTGGCAGGCTAAAGCTCTTGCTTAGCAACACTTTCTACCAGCACACATGCGCTACACTTCTTCTATCCATAATTAATGGTAACTCTGACCTACAACGATGCCCACACACGAGCACACACACATTCAAGCAAACCGGCACATGCACACATATACACACAGCCGATTAATAGGACTAGACCTTTCTAGAGAAAGAAATAGATGAGTTTTACTGTAACTGCCCTGCAATCAATGGAAAGCATTTCAAACAGTTACAGTATTTAAAACCTGGATTGACCGTCTCTCTAAAAGAGTCAGAACTAGTGACGACTGCAACCTTGTTTAGGCTTCATTCACATGTTAAATAAGCCAACATCTATCCAACACAACACAACCGTCATCAGCCTGACCACCATTCCAACTGTAGGCTCTTCGTCTCAAGGGGAAGATATCTGCTATCACAGCACCTATCACATATCAGTGCAGGTATGATGAGCTCAGAGCAAAGACACCAAACGTGAATTACACGGCTTTGTTGTATTCTGGTGTTAATTAACTCAACATTATATGACTTTTATATTTAACTCTCTTTGTCATGAACACATGAACATGTTCCCACCCACACAGCAGCACATGTTCACACTCCGAAGCCACGCAGCACAGCCACTGTCTGGTCTGCTGGCCTTTCTCACAAATGAACATCTGTGTAACAGGATGTCAGACACATGAAAGGTGGTTTGATATATTCACAAATGAGCAAGCTATGGAAAAAAGAAAACCTTGAAATGTGCATAATCATCAGGTCATTAATAACATGACCTGCTTAGTTTATTTATTAATTTATTTATTTTATCACAAACACACAGATGTTACTGGGGCTTAGATTCCTATGGTGAAAAACAAAACAGTAATTGAAGATTGAAAAGGGTCACTTTTACGACGCTCCCTAACAACTCCTGTAGTGTTCAGACATTCAATTACTTTGCTCTCTCCACTGCATCGTCATCTTTGGTGATTTAGAGGTGATCAAAACTAGGAAACGCCTTTCCAACATTTCCCACAACTGAGAGAAATCATGATTTTTCGACACGGAGCAAATGAAGATAACCATCGCGTCAACCAACAAATGTCAAATATTGAAAAAAATGACTTCAATCCGTTCTCATACCAACTATTCAGGCTGCTCTCACTCAGCTTTCGTACTAAAAAGTATGAAAAGTAAAGCACGATATTTTCGTATGATTTCCTATGTATTACACGGAGCCGTAGTCACGTAAACGATGCGCTTTATGCTGGCAGTTAGAGACCATCAGACCTAAACCTGACCATTACCTTCGGGGGGTTTAGCTCAGGAGGCAGAGGGGGTTAGCCGGCGACTGCAAGATTGTCGGTTCAATACCAGGCTCCTCCAACTCTAACGCTAACCTCAACTTTGACCCCAACCCTAACCTACAAACGAAAGATCGTATACATTCACTGAAGGATTAATATGAGAACAAAATGTATATTTTTCACTAAGAATGTCATCAAAACGTACTTTAATGCCGAGACAGCTTTAAAATGCTGCATTATGCTGCATTTTCCATTATGAATGAAAGGAATGGAAGCCATTTTTCACTGCAGGGAATCGCGCATGTGCACTGGCCTCATTTTGATATTCGTAGGATAATACACGAAAAAATTGTACATAACTTTTCATGCGTTTCCATACGGAAATTCATGAGAATACGTTGAACTATTACATCTGTGATTGCTGTTAATGCATGAAATGTCCCAAATCATTTACTCTGCATTCAAATGAAAATACGTCTCCATAATTTTGTTAAAGCCATATACTCTGATTATAATTTGAACACATTTTACTGCATACCACTTGCTCCTGTTGCAAACTGTGCTTATAGACTATAATTGATGGCAGATGTCGCAGGTTGCGTCGCTATCTGGGATGGATGGATTTATTAACCAAAAGAATTGTAAATAAATCCCTGTGAGTTAAAATGAGAGTAGACAAGGGCCTTATCTTCTCATCCATGTCATTGTGGATAAGGAGGGATTACTGCTGTCACAGCACGCCTCTCACAGACTGAATGCCCACTGCTGCCACAATCCTAATCTCCTACTGACGATATATGTATGAATGTGTCACTGTGACTGTGTGTATGCTAGTCTTGTATCTGTCCTGTGGGGAGAGTGTGTATGAACTCCTTATCAACAATGGTTGGAGTACAGTTAGAGTACAATGGGGGAAATTAAGTCATGCGAGAGAGCATGTCATCAAAGACCGTCTTCTCTGTTCCACATGTGTCAGAGGACCGAGCATATGGTATGAATAGGATCAAACGTAACACTATAGCAATAAGTGCCGGCATCCTGAATGAAGGATACGGTCAAAAGGTTCAATTCTAGCCTGAAGGCAATAGTGTCATGTATGCCATGCGCAAACTAGAACATGAACAGATTCTGCACACACACACACACACACATTCATCAATCACATTCCCATCCCTTCTCCATCAGTGGGAGAAAAAGGAAACACATTGGCTTGCCACAAATGTGAAAAAGTGTCCTTTCAGCTCAAAAGCTTTAAGAGCAGTTTGAAAAGACAAAGGGAAAATAAGAGGGAAAGCCTTTCTTAGGAATAGGGAGGGGTGTGTGTGTGTTTCTGAGTATTTACAGTGGTCTTCTTATGTTAGTTGGGAGGGGCTTCATTAGTGGAGGCTGAAAGACGCCCTACAAAGCTACACCCGAGTAAGGCTTTTCACCGGGGATCCTGCACCACAACAGACAGCTTATCAGTCCGGGGAGGAAGAAGGAGAGCATGGCAAACTGTGATGGATAGAGAAACACACACAGGCAGAAAGGCTGATGGACGAGAAAAGAGCCGATAAGTCGGTGGCATGAGAAATGAGCAAAAACGAGAAAAAAGAGATTACAAAAAAAGACAGATTTGCTGACATGAACTTCCACTTTTCCTCAACATGCAGGCACTAGAAAGTTTTTAAAAGCTACATTTCTAAAGTTTCATTAATGTTTGGGAGAGGATGCGGGGGCTGACGGACAGAGCATGCCAAAAACAGCAGCAGGACTTCTGAAGCAAGTCGTACTATAGAAAAAACAGAGGAGCCATAAGTGCTTTGCCATTACACTAAAGCAATGTCAAATACTCTCCATCTAACACTGATATGTCTTCATATACAGTAGGGGACCCGACTCTAGGGCCCCCAAGGACCATGTGAAGTATGCAGTACGATATGTATGAAAGTAAATATGCCATCTCCAAGAAGAAATCTCACTGAGAATGTGTGTGTGTGTGTGTGTGTGTGTGTGTGTGTGTGTGTGTGTGTGTGCACGCCCTTGGCAGCAGGTCAGGGCTGTGCAGGAACAGACCAGTGGTGCGGCTGTTATTATTGGGTCTACGGGGACCTGGCAGCTGGGGAGAGCCGATTAGGCCCAGATTTTATGCCGTTCAGTGTGTGTGTGTGTGTGTGTGTGTGTGTGTGTAACAATCACGCATAACTTAGGCTCACTGTGCATGTAACCAACATACTAGTAAAATTCTAACAGAACACTGCCACTTTGTGGACATTATTGGTACTGCCAGTGGGTTCATTTCATCTCAAGAGCCAAGTGAAGGCTGACATACATGTGGCAGGGCCTCTATGTCGGGCTGTGCAGCTAAGAGTTCCAACAGCCAACCAATGAGCAGGAAACACAAGCCATACACACACACACACACACACACTATACATCCATACAAACCGCACACCAGCATGTCGTACACACATAAACACAAGGCAGAGAAAGGGGAAACGACCAAAAAACACTTAAATTCTCTGATATGTATCATACAAACGTATACTGAATATATGTATCACAATATATATGCATACATCTAAAAATTTAAGGTGATCATTTCTCTTCAAACCACCAGAAAATAGCAACAACAACAAAAAAAAAACATCAGCCATGTTCTAAGGATAAATAAAAGCCGAGGTGAACTGAAAATGGAGGCATTTATTATCCCAGTGCAAGCTAAACAAGCTGGGTCATTTAAGAGAGAGTAATGGACGCGGTAATGAAAGGCAGTTGGGCTGGTTTCCTTTGGAGCTAATCACAGAAGCTAAGAGTAGTGCCCCTTAATAGAGGCAATGGCTGCACTAGTGCAAGTGTAAGGCCACATTATGTTTATGTATCAGAGTGGAACACCGACACATGAACAAAAGGCAAGAGGCCTTCTCAGGAAGTAGACTGCTTCTTACAGTTACATGAGTGCATAGAAACCCTTCAATTAATCTGTATCGGGCCCAACGCCACACACTCACATTCCACACCAACCACAACCACATCATACTGTCAGACTATTTGACTACACTTCACCACAATGTTAATAAACTACAGTTTGAAATCCCCCAAATTTGAATGTTGAATTTCCAAGTGTCTGACGGTGTATTTTCACGACAATAAAATGTGGAATAGTAACTCAGTTACTAGGAAATATTTGGGTTTCATCATTTACTTCTAGCACATAAAACGACTTTAAGAGTGAAGAATCACAACATGAATCGTTTTTTTTTATGTTTCCCTAATCCTCATTTTAATATGTATATGTTGGGATGAGCCTAGTATAATTATTAAACACGTGTACACAATTTACTATGTACACGATAAACATACTACTACAAGTAGCAATTGAAATAGCTCTACAGCAAATTATGAACAATCAGTCTAGTGCCGTCTACATGTTTGTTTCACTGGAAACCAGGATTTAAGTTTGGCTTAAAAATAGAAAAATCAACTGTTCCACTTAAGTTCTAATCAGTTCAACTCTTTCCCTTTCACACAGACACACACATACACACACACACTTATATATACAGAGAGACACCCCCATCACACCATTTCAACCTCAGAGGAGAGGGGACCAGAAGGAGACGAGGGGGGAAAAACGAAAGAACAACAATCGCCTCTCTTTTCAATCAGGGCGGTCAGAGTGTTTTCCCTCATTAATCATACATTAATATTCAGACAAACACAGCCTGTTTTTCTACCTAAGAAAAACACTCCTTTCTCCCATCTCTCCGTCTCTCACCTCTCTGACCCGCTCACCCCTCCTCCTCCACTGCACCCACAGTGTGTGTTAAGCTGTCAAGCAGTTAAAAATAGCACAGCACACATAGTGTATATGTGAACAGGTACTCACCTCTTACACACTGAGCATAGTTAGGTCCCTTACGCGCATGCATGCACACGCACACACACAATCACACACACACACACACACACACACACACACACAACAGTGGTTGCATTAGCATGGGTGGAAACACCCACGCTCCCCTCTGACAAAATCATCACAGTGACCAGACACCCTACAAGGATATCCCATCAGCCACCGGCAGCCCGGCAGGGCGTGTCCTCGGTAGGAACGCTAAGCCGACGGGCCCCAGATGTGCATGCATGCATGCAGAGAGACACACACACGCACACACACACAAAATCATTCTGACTGGGCATGAAAGACAAACAACATAGACAGAAAAACAAGAACATCGTGACATAAACAATAGCAGAGGCAAGCACAGATACACACACACACACACACACACACGCGCGCGCACACACACACAAAATCATTCTGACTGGGCATGAAAGACAAACAACATAGACAGAAAAGCAAGAACATCGTGACATAAACAATAGCAGAGGCAAGCACAGATACACACACACACACACACACACACACACTGACAGAGAGTAGAGAAATTAAAGACTAAGAAGATTTAGGAGTTAAAAATAAACAAGGCGGGAGTGAGGAGTGCAGAGCAGGATACAAACACACCTGCGCTACACCACTGCTCAAAGGAGGGCTGGTGCTTTTAAAAATTCAATTGTGTCTGAGGGGAAAAAAACAGGAGCGTCTGGACCTAATTATTAATCTAATTATTATTTAGATAATAAATATAATATATTGTAATGCATAAAAAGCTCCCTGCATGCCGGATGCTGTAGAAGAAATGCAATTTATTCTACAGCATCAACAGCACAACACACAAACAAACTGCCACATGAGCATGTACAACACACACACACACACAAACCGAGTGGTATTGTAAAACTGCATGGCTGAACACAGGCTTAGTGCTCTCCGTATGCTAATCTGGCCCATTGATAAGACCTGCTGAGCTGCTTTCTGCTAGGTGTACACACACACACACACACACACACACATGTGCACACAAAAACATAGAGCATTAAAAACATTTGCATAGCAAAATGTTGTTGATTAATTTCATCAAAGATATGTGCATTTAAAAATGCATAAAACAAATACATCATACATGTATCTCAGTATGGAGAACAATATACAAAAGATACCTCTCTTAATATCACAATATCTGTTTGGTATTAAAAAAAAAAAAAAATGATATTAGCATAAACAATGTTTTCGGCCACAGTCAGGATGAGTTTCACATCATGCGTTGTCCCGCCGCCTCACACACCGACGCTCTGCTGACCGATGCTAAGTTAACTTCACTGAACTTTTGCGTAGCAGCAGCAGCAGCATTGAGGGCAATGCTCTTCTGTGTTGTTATAGAGCAGCGCCATCTTGTTGAGCCTGCTGGTTAGTGCATCTGGTCTAGCTTGTCTCATGATCATAGTGCTACATAGTGGTGGTACGTTATACAAACGCCTCCCGGAAGAACAGTTCAGTCCGGTGCTCAGGGGGGGAAGAAAGTGTAGGTAGAAAAAAGAGCTCAGGATAAAGGTTTGTGATTATTTGTTCAATCTGATTGGATTAAATACACTGACAATCTTTTTACTTGCAACAATTATATAGAACAAAGCCACAGTTTATTTTAATCCAGCAAGATGGCATGAAAGTAATTTATTCAGTATAAGGGGGGATAACACCTGCACACCACTCCATGCCACAGTTTATTCAAGAACAACCTTTCCATCCTGCTTGGATCTTCATCAGGTCGGAATATTTTAACAGAAGGAGAAAACACGCCCATGTTTATACATAATGCACACAGGAAACCAGCTCCATGGCAGGTGTGGTTCCTCAAAAACACAGCAATACAAACTCTACACGTCCAAATATCAAACCTTTTCAACAGGATGTCGTGTTCATCATCACAAAGTCAAATATATGTTTTATTCTGTAGAACAAAAAATATTATGTTTATTTTTAGAGAAAGTGTTTGATCTCTTGATTCAGAGCTTTAGGTGTGTGAGTCGGAAGAGTAAATATAATAGCTTTCTCTTCTCTTTTCTTGTGAAACAGGAAGGTAGGAGACTGGTGTCAGACCTACATAGGAAAGATACTGACTAGTGTTCCTTCTTGCATGGCCAATCTTTCCATCCTCTACACCTGAAAAAAAGCCTCCTCTCGGCCAGAAGAATCTGCACAGGACAAAGTGACTAGGACAAACATCAGATGAATGAGAAAACGGATTTAAGGAAAGGGGATATGAAGAAAGTTCAGCACTGTTAACCAGGAAGAATTCCATTTTTACAAAAGAGAAACCTCCAGCAAAACATGGCCCGAGTCTGTCATACCTCTAAGAAGAGGAGGTGATTTAAATACCCTGTTACTCCAAAGAGAAAGCTATTATATTTTTACTCTGCAGACTCTCACACCTAAAGGACTACGTATGATATCAAACACTTTCTCTTCATATATATATATATATATATATATATATATATATATATATATATATATATATATATATATATATTGATCTGTTTGACTGTAAAAAGAACAAGATAAGGACACGTTTTGATATTTGGATGTGTTGTTGAGGAACCACACCTGCCATGGAGCTTGTTTCCTGATTGGTGTGCATTATGTATAAACATGGGTGTGTTTTTTCCTTCTGTTAAAATGTTCTAAGCTCACATAGATCCAAGCAGGATGGAAACGTCCTTGAATAAATTGTGGCATGGATTGGTGTGCAGGCGTTATTCCCCATTTTTCTGAATGATGCTGTACCTCCGTGATGTGCATATAATTCATCTCTCGAACTATTAAAGTCATTCATGCAATATTAAATACTGATTCTGCAACATTGTTTCAGTAAAACATGCTTCTTCTTTTTTTACCTTATCCTTTCTTTGATTTTGGACACATTTTGGTTTTTGTTTTATTTGTCTTGTACGATGATGATCAGATTTATGTTATTTTGTGAATAAAAGCGAAGCAATCATTTTAATCTGGTAAACTGGCTAGACAGTTATCAATGCAGTATCATATTTAGATGCTTATTCTGGAATGTTTTTGATTAGAACATGCTCAGGTTTTTTCACTGCTAACCTAAAAATCAATAACCATCATAGAACCTCCATGACTGTAAGACTAGCTTTGCTTGTTAGACAGGATTTCAAACATAATTAGTAAATTATGTTTACTAACATACCTTTGTTGGCTATATTTAAATAATAAAAGTAATGTATGTATCATGTTTTTAGGGGCAATATGGAAATAGTTGGGACCAGCACCATCTACCTCATTGGCTGACTAGCATTTACCATTTAAATATGTTGACTTGGAGTGTTTAGGGCCACTAAAATATGAAGGCCAGCTCTTCGAATTCCCTTACATCTCTCAAGTACTGGCTAAAAAAAGTAATTGCTTTGGATTATCAACGCGATTGTGTACTATGACTTGCAATATATAAAAAAAAAAACTATAAAATATCAACATGCTGATAAACTCCCTTTGATACTATATATGAATGTTTTTGGGTACATAACCACTGACCACTTAAAACATATGAGGAAGAAAAACCCACCTCTCTCACATGCATGTTCTCCAGCTGTGCTTCAGCCTCCTGTGCCGCCATGGTTATAATGCCTGTCCGCTGTCCTCGACACCAGTGTCCCTGACCTTGACCTTGACCCTGACCCTGACCCTGACCCTGACCTTGACCTTGGCCCTGGCCCTGAAGCATCTCCAGCAGTCTCTGAATGCTCTCGTCCCGGGCGCCCAGAGTCTGTTTCTGAGAATCGATTCTCATCTCCATCTCTTCCATGGTCTTCCTCAGCAGCAACATCTCCTTGGCCTGCCGCTCATGCTCCGACTGCAGCCGGAAGACATTCTCCTCTGATGGATCCAGGGGAGGAGGTGAGGAGAACCCGTCACACCCAGGCACCTGGCAGGGGCTGCGGGGCCGGATTGAACTCGAGCTGGGCCCTACCACCGGACCTTGGCTAGGAGTGTAGAAGGGCTGATTTGGGCTGTTCCTCGGCCCAGGCTGAAGGGTGTTAGCAGGGCTGATTCTTTGTGTCGCTATTGCGGTGTTACAGCCGTAGCCAGGACTGTGAATGATGATATCCGCTTCCTGTTGCCTCGGATTGTAAGTGTTGGATGGGCTGGCTCTTGGGCTGTTCTTCGGCCCAGGACTGTGCAGGTTGCTGGAGCTTTGTCTGGGGCTGTGGCCAGGACTGAGTCCCCCTCTGTGGTCCTGGTCTGTATGGAGATCTCGATAAGAGCCAGTGTTCCCCTGTTGTCGTTGTTGCTGCAGGCGACTGTTCATCTCCCTGTGGGCCCTCAGCTCCTCCTGAAGCTCCTGAACTGTCAACGGAAGCTGCTACAAAGAGAGAAAGATCAAGCACCCATCATCAATAAGTGTACAAACACACAGACATATATTACAAATACCTAAACACATGTAAAGAATAGAGGGGAGTACATAAGACAGACCTTGTTTCTTCTCATATCCCCAGGCTGCAGCAGGGAGACGGGACATGAGAAAGACACACGCATAAAGCCAAAATAGAAAAAGATAGAAAAGATATACCCTTGAATATCAAACCATTATGTAGATGACATCAAGCTGTTGGTGATGATTACATGCTTTAGCCACAAGGGGGAGAGATTTCACTTCAACACAGAGATACAAGGAAGGTACTGAAAGCAATACATGACTTGGGTTTTGTTGAGGGGAATGAACATCAATGGGGTGCAAGACAGGATGAAGGTTGATGTTTCATCAGATGAACACTAAGTTGTGATTTATAAAAGGAAAATAAAAATTACCTCAAAGAGAATCAAACCAGTTTTTAACTTATTAATACAGTTACTAGAGAAAATGAGCCGTATGTGGTTCAAATTGTGCAAATCAATAACTATTCAAGAATACAATAACAGCATTTGCAAAAAAAACTGGGCAAACTGATAAAAGATCTTTGCCTTGATTTAATTATTGGTTTAAACAATGTCTGTTTAAAGATCAACTAAAGAGGTTTATTGATGCAATTACTAATTTATTATCTCAATCTATTTATCCACTTGGAATAATCGACATGCCACAAATAGCCCCGTGTAGCCAGGGATGGTACATTCCACCCAACATTCCTGCTTTAGCTGCATGTTGTTGTGTTACAAAATACAATATGCTGATTTATATCCACAGCTTGCAGCTTTCTTGTCTGTCAAATGGAAATGCATTGTGTCCTTGAAAACCCTGGGCACAAGGCATTCCTGAGGGCTGACTTATCAAGGTAAGAACAGGCTGTAAGGCAATCAAACAAACAAACAGACACACACACACACACAGCCTCTTCATCAACAGTTCGTCATGGATTCATTGACACAAACACTATACGGAAGTTAAATGACTAATCTTTTTAATCTGCGTCAAGATATTACTAATTGGTCCTGAAGTATTCTGACTGCTCTGCTCCAGAGTCCAGGAGGTGGGGAGTGCCAAGGAGTTGAGATGTAGGAGGGAGGCGAGGGTGAACAAGGATAATCAATGCAACAAGATAACACTGAATATCAAGTCAAGAGTGGGTGGACAATCATCCACACAAACACACACACACACACACACACACACACACACACACCAAACAAACAGATGGTTCGAGGACAACTGTGGTCACTGCAGCTGAGAGAAAAGGTGACATTCTTCATGCTAATTACAAAGTTCTCTTGTCAGACAGAACTCTTCCCAGACTGTCTCAAAGGGCAAAACACCGGAGGAAATGGAGGTGAAAAAAAACAGGAGAAAGGTGATAATAGGGCCGGTGGATAGAGGTGATAAGGGAAAACGAGGGAACAGCAGATATGAGTTAGAATGTCATCTTGTGCATGAGGTACAGCTTTTTGCGATTTCAGCATAAACAAGTAAGAAATTGGGCTAATTTCTGACTTCATGGGGCTGTAAACATTCTGAGAGACTGTTAAGATTTCAATAGAGAGACAGAAGTGGTCGGGAACATCTTAAAGAGTGATGTTGCTGACACAGCCCCGATCATTATTAGCCGCAGCTGAACTATCCATGAGTGTGTTTCTGTATGAAAGCAGGGGAGTAAAGGAGTGAGTAATATCATGTTTCATAATGAATAATATTTTGTAGATACACAAGCTGTGGTGAACAAACTGACTTGGGAACAGCAACAATACAGCTGAACTACTAAACTAAAATTGCACACATCACGTACGTCACATTGGTTGTCTGTATTAATTTCCTTTCATTAAAGATGATGTGAAATAAGGCGCTGTTAATTCAGATCCAGGATCGTTCAGCACAACTGCAGGCTACGTATGAGGAGGACTCATCATAACCGTATTTATCCAATGGGGACTTTTCTGATTCAACTGTTCCCCCAAGATATTTAAATTATGTCAAATTTGATCCTATTAATAAAATGAACTAGTTCTGCTCCTAGTTGGCTATAATATGATATCGACACCCATGCTTTCATTCTTGTGAATGTGTGTAAGAGTTAGGTGATCATATACATACTGTACTGTGAGTAGAAGTAGATAAAAGAAGGGAAGGAAAAAGACAGAACAAGTATAAGTGTGTTAGCATGGGAGAGACCAATGAGCCAACACTACTATATAATAATGGAATGTACTCGTTGAATGGGTCTGTCGCCTCAAAGAGTCGAGCTGAGACAAACTTATCCATCTATCCCAGACGGGGCCGAGTGCCTGCAGATACACAGACACTGGTAACGTTGACCGCTCCATTTTAATGCCACAGACATGAGAACCTCAGCATCAGTAGTGCAGCAGCAAACACATGTAACGTCTACAAACCTTCCTGATGTCCCTCTGGCATTTACTGGGTGGTGAGTGCTGTGTGTAGCTAGTTGTGTACCTGTGTGTGAATTGTGTGCACTTCATGCAATTATAGCATAGAAATCTGCTTGCTGAGGAAGCATTTTGAGAAAGATGTATCAATTGAAAATATATAAAGCCGCACAGCAATTAAAATGTTCCTGAAGGATAAAGTTACTCTTTATTTTTTCAAACTTTCTTTTTTGTGATGTTAAAATCACAGGAGAGCTGTGTGTGTGTGTGTGTGTGTGTGTGTGTGTGTGTCACAGTGTCCTCACACTGTATGACAATGTGAGATGAAAAATGCAGTGGTGGCTCCTTGGTTATGAGAGGTGTCAGATGAAAGAGTGCAGATATAATTAAGGGTTTTGCATGCTTGTGTGAGAGAGAGAGAGAGAGAGAGAGAGAGAGAGAGAGAGAGAGAGAGAGAGAAGGAGCAAGAGAGAGCAATAAGGCTATTCAAAGGAAATTACATCCGGTTGCATATTGCAAAAGAGGATGAAATAAATATCAAGAGAAAGCTTTTTCTTTTTTCTCCTCCAGACAAACACAGACACATGAGGAAGTAAATTGCCACACAGACAAATTGAGAAAAAGAAGAATGGTGAGGCTGAAAAGAGAAGGAAGGCAAACAAGGAAAGAGCTGATTTATAGCAGAGAGTCAGACAGATGGATAACGCCTCAGACTTATTGGGACGGACTCCAGGGAGAGGTGGCACAGGACAGACTGGTCACCATCCCTTCAGGAGTAGCTGCAGGCTTTTTTAGAATCTGACTAACACTGCTGAATAGCTGCCATGTTCCCATGGAAACACAGACAGCGGTGAAACTGACAAGCATCTTTTCAAATGAACTGCATGGAAACCTTTCTATGCAACCTTGAAGACAGGAACAAAAGGTATGATGTGAGAGGCATAAAATGTGCAGGAGAGGTTGTCCAAAAAAATCAGAATGTGAAGCGTGAGCAGACAAGTTTCTGTGTAAAAATGAGATTCGCACCTTTTGTAAAATGTGATCCCCTCTCACAAAGATTTGCTTGTGCTACAGTTACTTCATGTTGAATACTGAAATAGTTCAGCATGTGATGCAGTAAAAGCTGTGAAGATGAAATTGCTTATGTTTTGTTCACAGCCATTCAACAATGATCTCCAAAGTGGAAATATAGCATTTTTTAAAACATTTTTCTCACCTGCAAATCCTCGTGGTTAAACCTGTACGGGTCCTTCAGAACCGAGGTCCTCACTCCGTCCTCCCGCCTAACCCCCTTGTCTCTTTTCACATCTGGGCTCCAGAAGTTGACATTGTTCATGCTGGGGCCCGTCCTCCCATCCTTCCCTACATCCAGTTCTCTCCTCAGGTTGTCATTCTCCCGCTGCAGCTCCCTCAGCTGAGACTGGAGATCAATCGAGGGACCCTCTCCCCGTCCAGCCGAATCCAGTACCTGTGGATGTCTCGCAGACTGGCGGCGAAAACTGGAAGTCCTTGCAGGGTGCAAGGTCTGGTCTGCACTGGGGTCTGACGGGTGATGTAGCCCAGAGGAGGTGATATTAGGAGTGCTGCCCATAGCCGTGGTTCGGTTAGGGTAGGATGAGCGGCTGGTGTTCCTGCCCAGTGTCATGGTGCCTTTGGGGTACCCACCAGAGGGTTCCAAGGAATCTCGCTCAGAGGGGTACATGGTGCCTGAAGTGGCATAGGCTGCACTCAAAGACTGGATGTTCTCCATGGACAGGGTTTTACCCCCTGGAGCTGTCGCTGAACCTTTGTTTGCTGATGTGCAGGATTTGGTCTTTGAACCTGGCCTTGACACCGACCCCTGACCTCCAGCCGATTTAGATGCTGGTGCAGGCACACCCCCGGACACAGAGCCTGGTTCTAGCCCTGAGCGGGAGCCTGGTGCTGAGCTTACAGCCTGTTTGCCTTTCCCCTGTTTTGGGGATCTGGAAAAGCGTGAATGAGATGTGCTGCCATCAGTGTGCCCACTACTCTTTGGGCCAGTCAACAGCTTACTCTGCGCAGGCTTGGCTCTAATATTTAAAGGCATATTTCATATGGCAAAAGTGGACTTCTGAGAAGAAAATGTTAAGGTTGGGAATATGTTCATGTCCCTTTATGGAACCAGAATTGATAACCAGGTTTAGAATAAAGGCCACCTCTCTGCCTCTCAGTTTTCATCTGTTCATGCCTGATTGCTTACAGCTTGAGGCCGAGTCTCATTTAGTCCTATTTGAATGAATAGGCAGAATAAACTGGAGGTGACTGTTGGCTAGAGGACTTCCAGACAAACAGGCCAGAGGTCGTGTGGTTTCAGCTGTAGTGTAGGACATCATGGATGCTAGGCAGGTAAAAGAAAGACAAAAATTGACAGTAAGAGCAATTGTAAGAAATATATCACAAGCAGTATAACTACATGGCTCAGGGCTACGGGAAATAAGCAAGACCATGAGTCCACAACGGCATGGTTGGGGACCACTGATCTAGTGAAAAAACTTACTACAGTACTCTGTAATCCGCTCTGATGTGAGTGATGGGAGGGCAGCACATCAGTGTCTGTTTAATCACCGCACTATAGATTAGTGGTGTAGCATATTAGTGGCTTGTCATTCGTTATGTAGAGAACGCCTTGCACAGCCACAATCACCAGTAGATGGTTCATGTTTTTAAAAAAACAGGGAGATGGACATGCTTCAGCACCATGGACAGCACTCAGCCTACCACCATAAAGCACATGGATTCTGATGGAACCTGAGCAGGTTGCTTCAGACAAGTATAGGTAAAAATATCCCCAGGAAATCAAAGTAAGCACAAGCCAGTCCATGATGGACCAGATATTGGGGACTGTCTGCAAAGCAGAGGCAAATCCAAATCATAATCCCTCCTCTAATCCAAGAGGATTGGGTGCTTTGAGTCATGATGCAACTGAGAGATTGGTTAAGTCTGCTTGTCAGTCATAACATAGCTGTCAATCCCTTATCCATCATTGTAGCAGACAATGAATGTAGCCTTATGTGCAGCAATGGAACACCCCCCCCCCCCCCCCCCCCCCCCCCCATTCTGCAATGATACCAAATAAAGATCAACGATGGCGATTCAAATAAAAAAGACAAAGATAAACTCTTGAAAAAGGAACGCGTTAGCTTGCTACCATTGAAGCCTGGTCTACACAATCATTTACATCAGTTGCATGAAGATGGAGGTCTGTGCAGCCGGTCACTTTCGAAGGGCACGCGCCAGTTTTACGCAGCTGTACAACTCCTCGGCAAACCATAGTGACCAAAAGACGAGAACGACGTATTACGATACAAAAAAAAAACCCCAGCTGTTACAGAGTACGAAACGCCTCACTTCCCCTCAAACCTCCCTTACGTGCGAGTTGGCAGACAGCTGTTGCTGCGAAGAGAAAACTCGAGGCGCCACCCGAACGGCAACAGCGTAACTCGTCGGTCTGCATGGTTAACGTCCCTCCGCCCAACAAGCGGCCAAGCGGCCGGACAAACTAGAAAGTAGAGCGCAT
This sequence comes from Chelidonichthys spinosus, assembly GCA_029853015.1. Classification (NCBI taxonomy): domain Eukaryota; kingdom Metazoa; phylum Chordata; class Actinopteri; order Perciformes; family Triglidae; genus Chelidonichthys; species Chelidonichthys spinosus. The sequence continues at coordinate 22,578,985 of CM056829.1, read as the reverse complement.
ATTTCACCGGTGGCACGAGTGGAACAGCCGTTGTGCATGCGACTACGCAGCCTGGTGGACGGACACCCGAATAACTCTACTACGACCACGGCATGGAGGATTAGTTTCTTGCTCATATGCACACGGCTACATGACTACGAGCTAGTACCTTACATAATAATTAATCTGTCGCACACATTAATAGCGGTTCTATTTGTTTAAATAATGTTGTCAAATGATGCCGCGAGGTCCAGGTGTTCACGTGCAAACGTGTGCGCTTCGGCTTACCGGACAGGCGACTCTCCATCACCGTGAACTCCCGACAGTAACCCGTCCGACCTCGGAGCGGGCTCCATGGTTTCATCGGCTCAGCTCTCTGATGACCTGTCCTGCCATCGGGTCCGCGTGGGCGCGCTCTCCCGAGCTGGCGCGTGCGCGACCAGCGTGGTGGGGCAGCGCGAGTCGCAAGGATGGGAGGGTTTCTTTTTTTTTTTTTTTTCATACACTATACCTTCATGAGTGTGTTGGCAGGGCGCTTGCAAGGTCTGAACTAAACGAACCCATTTTTTAAAGACATATACAATAATAATAATTTGCCAAATAAGTTAAATTAAATACAAAAATATGAATTTAATTCGTATTATATATTATATAGGATTGAGCCACAGGTTCTAATTGTGCTAAAACATGTGTAACTTGGACAGTTTGAGGAGGACATTGGAAGACTTACTGCAGCTGCTCAGTTCACTGTTTATCCACTCAGTGTAACTAATTCAGAAATTGAATAAGAATAACTTTTGGTCAAAAGTTTCACTCTCAGAAGTGATGCTGTCTTGTCAGATGGAATTCCCAGGCCACAAGATCAAAAATGAACTACCGGTAAAAATCCCAGGCTACAGGTTATATGAGTGCAAACACACTGATCAGACAGCAGGGCTTGTTGTTGCATTAATGTGTTTTTACTTTCAATATGTTTGCATGTCTGTCACTCACAAATTCATGTAGCCAAAACTGTCCCAAGTTTTCCACTTAAATATCTCAAGAAATGCCAGGTGACTTGTCGTATTTTGAATGGTTTGTCATCTGTGAACTGTAGTTTCATTTCCACCCAACATCGAAACAAACAGAAATGAAATTTTGAGATGATGGAGTTTGGATGAATGCACACTATATTACTGCTTTATAATAATGAAATCAATATACTCAAGTGAAATCAATCAAATGTATTTGTATTGTCCAATATCAATGCTATGTACAATGTCTCCACTCATTTTTCAGCCCACAATATCAACATGTAAAGCTTTCGGAAGACAAGAAGAATCAACATCAAATGTTATTAGATAGAATACCAGAACACAAAAAGTAAAATATTGACAGTCCATGGAACAGTGGTTACATTTCAGAGGCGCTCAATACGGAATTCAAAGCATATGATTGTCCTCTACATGGCTCTCAACATGGCGATGGCTGATCTGGCAGCTAAAAACGCTAAAAGTGTTTATCTGGAATGGAAACAGAGGGTGGGTGCCACGCTGATGCGACGACACCGTGGGTCGTATATCAGTGGTAACTGCCGTATGAGTGCAGTGCAGAGTGCTGGCCCTTAACTCGACAGTGGGGCACAGCAGTGAGACTTGCATGCACTTAAATGCTCGCATGGCCCACCCGGCTATGCAAATAAAGCAGAGAAGCTTGGATTACAGCACACAGAAAGGGAGAATGAATCCCTCTCTGCTCTGGTTACTCCTCTGTCTTCTAACTCTGCCGAATGAATGCTCTGAATCCCGTATATAGAACCTTAAATCAAAATATATTATAGCAACTTATTAAAAACATCAATTACATCTGTTACAATTAAGGAGAGTTTGACAAACAAGGGTTTTTTTCACTCAAGTGCACTCAATCAACAGTTAAGTCAAATAAAACTCTCACTCATATTGTTGTCATAGAATTTGAGGTTATCTGATGACAATGCCATTCTTATGCGGTTCCAGAAAAGGGGTTGAGCCCTTGGGTTTCTCGGCCAGGACAACACAGACTTTCTGCACAACCGTTTCCTCAGCTGAAGATATTTCAGTTTGGGAAACATCTCATCCAATAGAACCAGCATAGCTGCATCCACCTTATTTAGATAACATAAGAGATCAGTCAGTGTTTTAAAAACATGGCAACACCTCAGAGGGGATAAGATTCACGGACCACAAAATGCACATGGAAATCAAACATTTATTTTTACTAACCTTCTCGTCCAGAAGCCGCTGCTGAACCATGAAGAAAGCCTGGCGGATGACACCGTTCACTGTCTCCCCACCACTGGCACCACTGGACAGCACAAACAGTGTCTTCACACTGCCGTGGACAGCATTATGTAGATTTTCAATACATGAAAGCCCAGGAATCCAGTCCCTCTCCTCCAAACAGAGACAGAACCTCCTGTGACCGGAGTTCTCCAGATTGACAGTTAACTCGTTGTAGACCCAATCCCTCACAGCCTGGTTCCCAGTGTCAAACACCACGAATGCATCAAAATGATAACGTGAATCACTACCAGCGAGCTGGGAGTAGCCTTTATGTTCTGCCCAAAGGACCTGTAAGCAATACCACAGATCCCAGCCATAGAGATGCTTCAGTAGGGGCAGAACAGTGAAGGTCAGAGCAAAGAAGGAACAGACGACAAAGGCTAAGCTACCATACAAGTCCTGGCAGGAATGCTGGTCCATAGACAGTACACTCACACCCTGCTGGGACTCTGGGTATTCACAGTGAATATACGTGGTGAGATAAGGGATCTGTACCGGGGTAGTACGCAGGAAGTCCGCAAACCAAGATGTATCACAGTCACATTTAAAGGGGTTGGCATGCAGGGTGAGTTTCTGAAGGGCACTACCATTTTTAAAGGGGGCGGGGAGAAACTGCTGGTTCAATGCTTTGATTTGATTGTGGCTGAGATAGAGGGAGTGCAAGGATTTTGCCATACTGAAGAAATCCTCAGGGATGATACCGATGCGATTGTGACTGAGGTCCAAAAGAGAAAAATTTGCTCCAAATTCAATTACTTTATGAGGCAAATACATGAGGAAGTTTTGGCTGAGGTTCAGGTGACATAAATTGCTGAGTGCAGAGATGTTTTGCCATGGGAAGTAGCTCAGCAAATTGTCACTGATGCTAAGGGTCTTAATGCCTCCTGGGAGGTTACACAGCACTTCTGGAGACATCGACTTCAGATAATTGTTAGAGATGTCGAGGTAAGTGAGGTTTGTCAGGTTTTGGAAGAAATGAGTGTACTTGTTGTTATCAGAATCCCACATAATGTCCAGGTGGTTTCCGTAGAAGTAGAGGTACTTCAAAGAGCTGCTGATCAGCCTTTGGTCTATTCGCATGCCGATGCCATTGTTCGCCAGACTTAAAACTTCCAAGTTTGTCAGATTTTGAAGGAACACAAAACGATGGCCCATGCCCCTCATTTTGAAGTGAAATTCATTATTGCTAACGTCTAATACTTTAAGAGTCGTTTGAAGCTCACTGAAAGCATCGTTATAGTAAAAATCAAGTCTATTGTATGCCATATTAAGAAAAACTAATTTTTTCATGCTGTCAAAGAGCCCACCCCTCAATGCTTGGCTCATGTAATTGAAAGAAAGGTCTAAACAAACAGCATTTTCCATGCCTACAAAAACCTTTTTGTTAATAGACAGGATGTCATTTTGAGACAGGTCAAAGGTCAGTTTACCGTGGCAGAAAATGTTTTTAAAGTCAAATAGTGATTGGAATTGTGACATATTGTCTTCCAGCCTGTTTGATTTGTTGGATTCCCAGCTATCACCTCCAGATATTGATTCTCGATCTATCAACATAGGGGGTGGGTCAGACAACATTTGTGTATACAGGTTCCGGTTCTGACGGTTTTCCTGTGCCACAGTCTCAGAGGGACTCGAAGAGCATGGAAGGAAATTAAGCATGTTTTGGGAGAGGTCGATATTGATGAGTAACGGTAAGCGTTTCAGAGATGTGAAGTTACAAGTGTAGATGAAATTCATTCTCAGTTCTAGTTTCAATAGATTTTGAAGTTTGGACACAACATTCAGGCTCTCGCTTGAAAGCCTGTGAAAAAAGTTCCCACTTAGAAGAAGACGTTGTAGACGGGACATGTTGCCAATATGTGGGGAGAGGATCAGTTCCGGAAATGTCTTCTGAGGTTCATAGTTATAGATGAGGCTAATCCAAGTGAGGCCCTTCAGCTCTGCAAAGAAGGTGCCATTACGTATCGCATATGCCAGGAGGTTGTCAGACAGATCCAAACTCTTTAAATTCTTCAAAGGTCGGAAAAGACCCTCTGGGAATGTTCTCAGAGAGTTTCCTCTCAAGCTTAGGAAGGTGAGGGAGCTGTTCTCAGTATAGAGTGAGTTTGGATGTAGTTGTAGAGGGAGATTTTGTGGGCATGGAAAGCAGGGTCTGGCTGCATGGTCACAACGCTGGCAATTCCACTCCAAATTCAAATACTTGAGGAGAGTCAGACTGGCAAATGCATTTTCAAAGACCTCAGTGATTGTATTCTCTCGTAAATCCAGACTCTCCAGTGAGGGTGGAAATCCTTTTGGAATAGCTGTGAAATTATTATAACCCAAGGTAAGGTTTTTGAGTTTAGGGAGGTCTCTGAAAACCCTCTCGCTAATGTAAAAGGATTGGTTGCAAGGGTTTGCATAGAAGCAGTTCCTGCTGAGGAGGAGCTGTTCGAGATGTGGAGTTTTTAAAAGGTGGACAATGTTGAAGATGTGATTATTCTGTAGGTCCAGAACCTTCAGGCTTTCAGGTAACCAGGGAATTGAGGTGAGGCTGTTTTCTGACAGATACAGAAATTGAAGCTTCGATAGGCCCTTGAATGCATAATAGTGAATCTTCATTTTACATCGGTGGTTCTCCAAAGCTCTCCGGGGACCAGGATAACAATTCCCCTTCATTTCCAGAGTGTGAAGGTTCGGGACGCCTGACAAATCATGCTGCCCCACTTGCTGTATCTTAGTCCGACTCAAATTGAGTGACACTACAGTGGCAGACTTGATGAAGGGGACATGCTTGAGTGGTCTGTCGTGGCAATCTACTGTGGTGGCATTCCCATCTGTATCACATGGGAAGAAGATTGTATTGATGGTCATCACCAATGGAAGAAGCTGATAGAAGATGAGGATATTTTTCAACATGGCCTGGAAAAAAGAAACTTAATTTCAGTTATCTGTCAATATTTTAGACAATGAAGTCTGCACAGATATTCCATTTTCTTTCTTTTTTACAAAAGATCAAGCGTATTCACTAAACCTCCATCAAAGCCACCATTTACACACACCAGACTGTTAAAGCAGGTACATTCTACTGCTAAAAAAAGAAAACCTTCATTTTTTTCCTCCAGCCTTTCCATTCAGCCATTTCCATCTTATAATTTAACAATCGAGTAGTTACATAAATTTGCCTTTTCTAAAATGTATACATTAAAATCAGTGCATTTCTGATGGCAGAAAACATGTTAAATGACTTACTATGACAGGTATAGCATGTATCTTGACATTTACATCAAGAGCAAGATGAAGCAATCTTTAGTCCAGGTGAGGAGAGGGAAGACTGAAAGCAGTATCTAAAAGTCACTGCAGTGACTAGAAACTGGATGTATGCAGAAGTGAAAGCCTGTGGTTTGGACAGCAGTGTGATGCAAATCATGTGACCCAAGTCAAATTCATGCGTCAAGAAATGTAAAACTAAATATTTCATTAACAGGCAGACGACCACTTTATACAACCAGTCATATTGACTCAAACTGCCATTTTCTGACTGTAGTAGACCAAAAGTGTTGTTTTCATTCATGGGCAAAGTTGGATTCATCTTTCATCTGTAACCGTCTATCCTGTTCGGGGTCGTAAGGCAGCTGGAGCCAACATTCGGGGGGAAGACAGGGCACACACTGGACAGGTTGTCAGCCAATCACAGGGCTGCCCCTTTTCATATACCACTACACCACCTTCTACCGCAAAGTTGGATGACTTCAACAATTCACTACAATTCGAAAGAAAAGATACCAGTAATATAACATTTCATCATCTGCTTCATAAATCTTTATTTATCACACACCGGTAGTATTTTTACAATCAATTTAAGTGCACTGGTATCATGACATCAAGAGCATTGTTTTCTATTGTTGTTTTTTTAAAACCAAACAGCAACAGCGAGCAGAGAAAAGATAAGATTTGTTCCTTTGCTAATATAACCTCAAACACAGATAATACATTGATAAGCCCTTCAAAAAAGCCCTGAAAAAGAACAAAGTAAAAACCTCATCAATAAAATGTGTTACGGATTAAATAAAGCTGTATCAAACCTGCTTTTTTTTCCAAGTGCTTTGTTAAAATATAACTTCCCCATACATTTATGGGAAGTAAATGTGGCAATCATCATAGATAACAAGTAAAGAGCAGTTATACAAAGTGTGTTCTGGTTGGAGAGCTCTTTCAATGCTTTGGCTTTGGATTGGACCTCAAACTGTCCTGGAAACAAGAGCAGAACTTCCCTTACACACAGTAGTGTCTTTCTCTGGCAGCAACAACAGCATTCACACACCACCATGTATTAACCCAACCGTCACTGATACAAGTGTTGATTTATCCACAGAGCGATGTTCATGAAGCCATCAGACTCGGCATCAACCTTGGAGAGAGAGTGATTGTTCCTTGGGTACCACAGTAGCCTAAACAACACACATCAGAGCATTAGTGGATAGTCATACATGGTGTGCAATGCATATCTGACATAACCACAAAAGAACACGTTACTCAGACACACTGCTTACCGGACGGGGAGCTTCTTTGCCTTTAGAGCTCTGTAATATTCAATTCCTTGCTTGTTGGGTACACGCTTGTCATCTTCCCCCAAGGTAAGCAATACCGGTGTCTGTACCTACATGACAGATCATCTTACATTACTGCATTGTGTAACAACACCAATGAAGCCACATGCACACAGCCAAGACACATATACTATAAATACCTGTGCAATGTATTTAATGGGGGACTTGTTGAGCATCTGTTCCCAAACAGCAGGGTCAGGTAGACAGTCTGTACTGTAGTCGTAGCCAGCCTCAACCATGCACCTGAAAAATCAGCCAAACATCAACAGGATGAACAAAAAAAAGAATCTCTGAATAGCTTTGAGGTTGTTCATTCCAGCCTTATTGAACACTTCCTTCCCTTACATAGACGTGCCCTTTATCCCACTCACGGCTGTCAGAGTGGAATGTTAGGGGTGAGGAGCAAATGATCCAAAACACAGAAGATGAGGAGTTGTGTACGACTGGCACAGTCACAAAATGTAGTATGTGGGAAAGAGTGTGGGGATGTGCATGCCAAGATGTACCAGTCTGGGATGTCTGTGCTGCCAATCATGGAGGCAAGATTGGTGACAGGGTTGCGAGCCACACAGGCCTTGTAGAACCCTGGGTACTGGCCAATCAGATGACATGCCAGGAAACCACCATGGGATCCCCCAGAAACTGCCACCTTCTGCTCGTCAAACTTGTCACCTTTCAGAACACTTTCAACAGCAAACTGGTAGAAAGAAAAACACGGGACACTGTAAGAGATTACTTGTGGTATAGAAGCAATGACAACACATGGAAATCAGATGAAATAAAACTATTGCTGGTATGAGCCAGGACTTAAATAGAAACTAGGGCTACTATCCTCAACTAAATATAGAAAAAAGATAAATTAACAATGATATTACCATAAAGCAACACTAGAAGTTATTTTAACCAGGAGGAGCAAAAGATATCTTTATAGATTTCGTGAATGAAAAACCAGATCATAGTATTCAACAGTATTCGTTTCTCCGTGTTATTCTTACTTGAACATCTTTGACATCCTGGGTGCCAACATTGCCAGGTAATGAGAGGATACTGTCCTGGCCGTACCCAAGAGAGCCACGATAGTTCACTAAGAGGAAAAACTCAAATTACCACCCCGCGGTTGTCAGAGTTTACATCCATGTCATCACTTCATCTTTTTACCCTATAAGTCATTTGTGTAAAATTGTCATAATTCGCATATGAATTCTTGAGCTAGTCAAAAACCTCTCTTTTTTGGGGCCACAGTGACCTAACGTGAACATACCCAGTAATACGGCAAAGCCCATCCTGCACAGCACAGACGAGGACAGAAGCCAGTCAGCTACAATCACTGAGTGAGGACCCCCTAAGTGAAAGAAACAAGTGCATGTGAAATACAGATACCAAAAGCTACCTGTGTCTATATGCACTCAGTACTGACAAAAAAGAATATGAATATAAACAGTTTTTCAAACAAACCACAGATTCAATCGAGTGCTATGAATCCATGCTGAATGTATTTTGACTGCAGCATGGATAACAGAACTTGGAATTTAAGCATATATTGTTTATCAATACGGAACATTTCTACTAATAATTTAGCTTTTTGGAGAGACAACATTAAGTTGATACTCTACAGCAATTATTATGTAACACTATCCAAGTGTTCATTTTGTTGCACTAGAAAACTAAAGATCACTACAGAACCCTCGTGAGAGCAACCAACCATGAGGAATGACAATAAGAGGCAGCTTCACTCCATCTTCAACCTCCTTTGGTTTGATCAGCAAAGCTTCGAAATCGAGGCCAGCTGGAATGTAGAAACATGAGTTAGTCCTATTTAAATGACATCGGGAGTCCTTCATGCCTCCCATAGACAACATAGACAACCCAATCTTTTCAACCCTCCATAGACTCGGGGACACAAAATGTGTTCTGAATTAAAACAAACCAGTCAACTCAGGACCTTCGTCCTGATAATTCCTTTCCTCCATCTCATGTAAACAGACCATTTTATCATAATAATTATTATACCTCATTATTGTTTTGTATCGTAAATCTATTGATTCATTAAATTCACACAATGTTTATTCTTTAAAATGCCAAGCGGCTGTAAAATACACATATAGCCCCATCTTTTATGTATGTGCTTATTATGTTCACCTGTCCAAGTTAATGTAATATGATAACTTAATAAATCTCACCTTTGGGATCTTACAAATCACTTTTTGTTGAGGGTCAGAATTTAAGGTATTGATTCAACTGGATTGATTCTGGACTGCAGTGCATGTAGAAGTGTCTCTTCCATATTTTGCACACTTCATGCATGAGAAACAAAATGTGGACAAAACAAATTGCATTCCATCTATACAGTATAATATGAAACCACAAATAGTCATTCTTACGGTATTGACTGTTGTCTTGCTCTGGTGGAGGGGTGAAAGTCAAGATGTCCCAATCAATGTCTGGCAATGTCTGAGAGTCTTCCAGCGTAACCCAGACCACTTCCTCCTGAGAATCTCTGGCCGGAAGAAAAGCTACCCTCTGCACAAAGAAAAGGTGACAAAGACATACGTTTTTGACAAATAAAGCCCCGAACCCCAACTCAAAACATAAATTCAAGCAATAGCATATTTAGTATATAATATATTGTATGTGAGAATGTGATAGATACATAGGTTATAACAGTATCATTGTTCCACCACTGGTGTTGTATGGCATCAGTTCTGACAAAGACAGACAGTCGTTATTGCAGGAAGGTTGGAAATTAGGCTTTGCAAATGTTTAAAGTGTACCATCTAAGGCATTGGGCTATATATCTAGTTCATTACTTGAATCTATCTGTACTTGTACTTTGTAGGTTTTATTTAGTATTTTTAACTTAGTTTGGAGTGTAAAAGGTCTGAATCATGTGGTCAAAAGAAAGACCTTCAACATCTCAGGGTAAGCCTTCCTCCCGGACGCTCACCTTAGAAAAAAGGATCATTCTAAAGATAATTCTAAAAGCAGAGGAGTAGCTATACTCATTCATAAAAATATGCCTTTCATCTTATCGTGTTACTTCTGATCCTAATAGTAGACACGTTACGGATGTGAAACAAATAGAATTGGGAGGCGCTGAAAGCATATCTTAGAGGACAGATTATCTTTCGCAATGCATGTATTATAATAAAATTGAACACTAGGAAAATGAATCATAGGAGTATTGATGATGCATCTTTGGATAGACTCACACCCATCTCACCGGACCCTGATTTGATTAAGAAGACTTTGTCGGCTTACGTTCTGAAGTTGATCTCTTAACTACCATCCAAGCAGAGAGGCTAATCTTTAAATCCCTGAATAGCATCGCACAAATTAAATCATCCGATTGATCTTCTGTTAAGGAGAAGAGAAGATCAATTTATTGATAATCAATTCAAAAATCTGGATGATTCTCATTATAATAATATGTAGTATTGTATTTGTGTGACAAGGGTATACATAGCATTGGGGATGTGTATATTGATGACACTCGAGAGTTTTTAACAATTATCCAGAACATTCTGACTGGCTAGTATTTGGATTTTGCAGTATTTACACATCAGGGACTTTGTACTCATTTTCCTACTATCTCCACTTGGCTGGATACTTTACTAAAAGGTCAATATGCCATAAAAAGGACAGAATTTCAATGATTTATGCTCAGATCACAGAAAAATAGCATCACTCTGCAGCTCATGTTCGAGAACAAATTATCTAGGTACCCCGCTGTCAGATGAGGGATAGGACTCCTTCTGTCTCTTTCTAGGGTTCATTCCTCTTCTACATGCTTTAATGAAACATTGACTGGTGCAAACAGACCTCAGCGACCATCTAACTTATGGTGTGGTCTTTCCCAAAACATATCCCTTTCTGGTCATCCTTATTTGATAACATTTCTAAGACTTATGGCTGTAATATTACGCCCTCTCCTCCAATTACTATTTTGGGATTCTCTGTTCCAGATGACTCCCTGTATGGTGAGTTTCCATTATCGGGATAATGATAACGAGGAACTTGAAAAAGATATCTTGCTCACTATCATGCTAGAGAAGTGGAAAAATAGATCCTGGTTATAAAAATCCAGGAATTATCACGTAAAAAAGAACAAACTTACAATTTTCTGTATATTATTTAAATATGTATATGATTTATTTATTAAGTGGGACCTTCTGGTTTATGATGACCTTATTTCAGATAGTTTCTGTTTATTTTTCACTTTGCATTTCAAGTATATTTTTGATGATTTTCAGGATAATATCGTGAATCGTAATTATTTTGGTCAAGATAATTGTGACATTAAATTTTCAGATGGTCCCATGCCGATACACTGTGATGCACAGTCTGTGTTGTTTATTTTTTTTGTGATTACAGTATATTTTATGGATACTGAATGTAGAATCTGCAGTATTTATATTATTGTCATAATATTGTATTCATATTTATAATATCTGTATAAGGTGAACATGATACAACTTGTGCTGGATGTAGTGTGCTCCCATGAGCATGTTTTCATGTCCAGGGAACAGGAGATGAGATACACAGACCATCTGACGAAGAGAGGACTTGCACAATAATGACATACGTCATAACGGAAAATCCCCATCAATTATTTGAAGGTGCATGATGCAATGTGAGCATGTCTGGGGATAAATGTTGACTTCTGTTCTTTTCTGGTGAGCTTTGCTGCAGTAAACCTCCATTTGAATTCACAGATCTGAGTTGGCTTCATCTGCACATCAACCTCTCGAACCACGACACGATCAGTCAGCTTCAGATGCTGTCGTTTTGGGTTTTTTTTCCTTCCCTTCAATATAATTTATCTTTTTGTACTGATCTGTACCAAGTGATTCGTTTATGTCAATGCCTTGTCTATTTAAAAACAAATTCTATAAATAATAGATGTTAATGTTTTAGAATGTGTTGACTTCAGAGCCCTAGCATGGTTATAAAAATGGTGCATTAGCAAAACAATTAATAAAACGTCGACACTCAAATGAAGCCCTACCAGACTTGGAGGGCAGTTTGGGGAGGAGCAGCTGACCACCATCAGGTTTCTCTCAATGTTCAACAGACACCAGTTACCAATATCAGACTCTACAGACAAACAACAAACAAACAAGAGCATCATTAGACACAGATTGAAATATAAATGTTCAAAACACTGACACAGTAAGCAAATCCCCTATTGAAGAGTATCAACACCAAGACTTCCTAGACCTGAGCATGTGTAACACAAGGCTGATAAATGTGTCTCGCCACTCACTTGAAGTCAGAGAGGTGATGTTCCCTGTGGTCATATCCACCATCAACAGATCCTACAAGAAACAAGGCAAGGCAACATTTCATACACAAGGCAGACTCAAAGTGCTTCACATCATGACATGTCATACAACAAAGTGAAAAAAAAAATAGAAGAATTAAAAGAAAATAAAGGCAAAATTAAAATGCATTACAGACAGACAAGGAGAATAAAAACATATTTGCAATAATTAAAAACAGTGCAGACATTAAAAGATTTAGCAGAATGGTGAACATAAAAGTTTTCAGTCTAGTTTTAAAAGTGGTCAGAGTTGGGGCAAGTCTTACATCTTCAGGATGTTTATTCCAGCTATTTGTTGCATAGTGACTAAATGATGCTCTCCCGTGATTGTTGTTGTTTTTTAATATGGAAAATGTACAATTAACAGAAAAATCCAATATCAATATCATTGTCTAATTGTTAACATAATAATAAGACATTTTCCAGGAGTTGACTGTACCTTGCGGCTGCGCTGAGGGCAAGCAACAATAACACGCTGACTATCAGCTGACCAGCACTGAGGGGACAACCGAGAGGTGTAGATCCCAGTAAAGCCATCTGCAAAGACACACACACACACACAGACACACAGACACACACACACACACACACACACACACACACACACACACACACACACACACACACACACACACACACACACACACACACACACACACACACACACACACACACACACACACACACACAACCAAGTTTGATACATTACATGAAATGTAACAACATGAGAATAGAATTACCGCCTTGCGGCATATGCCCCCTCCAACCAGTGCAGTTGCAGTTTACATCTATATCTGTCCAAAATGTCTTCACTACTTGTATACTATTAGACATTTGTGTGAAATCATCATAATTAGCATATGAATTGAAATGCTTTGAGATATCCGTTGGGTTTGAGACGGACAGACAGACAACCTGAAAACATAATGCTGCTCTGGCCACGGCTGTCGCCGGGGACTAAAAAATGTGCAATCATGTGACCACCAAGTATTCCTTACCTTCTCCAGGTCTCTTCACCACGTCAACCACCACTGAGGTCTTCTTAGTATACCAGTCATACTAGAAAGAACATACGCGAGCACAGAAGAAAGCATAATATGAAAATGAATGTATTTATGAACTCATAAATGTATCTACCATGATGTCCACACAGCAGAAAACACCAGATTATCCAGCAAGCAGGTACGGTGCAAGAATGGAAAGTAAATGTGTCTTATGAGGAAACGAGTGTCCATGTTGTCTTACCATACAGAGCTTGCTGCACTGCATGTGGGGTCCATAGACAGAACATTCCAGGTAGACAATGCGACACTGGTCTGGGCTCAGTCTTGGGGAGCATACTGCAGTGGTGCCAGATGTGAGCTGCTCTGGGGGCCACAACGAATACAACAGACATGAACATCTGGAGAAGTAATAACAGGGTGTAGCTGTAGCCATTTGAAACATATTATAAATAACAAAGACAAACATTCACTTACCACATTTCCCACCAGTAAGATCCACATAGAACAACGATGACCTGACAGAGAAAAGGGAGACGTGAACAGCAGCATTAGCTTATGAGTCTGGGGACATTTCTTATTGGCCCGCTATCATTTTTCTCTTTGATCAGTGTTTTTCACCTCCTGTTGGGGCAATACTCAAGGCCAAGTCTGAAAGGCTCATGCCACCAGCCAATAAACACCACACCTGTGTCACCTGGAGCCCAAAATGCCTGCAGAGACAGAGACAACGTAACAGAGCAGGAGCAGGACTAAGAACCCTCTTGGTCCTGCACAAAGAAAGCATGCATCTTTGTACAAACTGCTGCACCAACCTGTCCAGGTGAGATACTTTCAGGGACGCCCTCCAACACAGAGACGTTGTCACCCTCAACGTCCAACACACAAAGCACTGGACAGCTCTTACTAACCAGTGCCTCTCCCCAGTCCTCATGGAAGACAAACTGCTCCCCCTGCAGGAAAAGAAAAGCAATATACTACAACTTAGACTGAAGTGGTGAATGATCTAAGACTGTTGAATCAAACCAGAATAACGAAAACAGTTTGTGTTTCATAGTATTACTTGAACTCACTTTTACAGCCTCCTTTTTCTCCACTCTCATCGCCTCCTCCTCGTCCCCAATACAAGACAACTCTGGTGATTCACTCTACAAACAGATAATGAAACACAGAATAATGAGTTACTACCTACTCATGTGACCTATGAATGGCTCTAAACCCTTCTACCTACTATGGTAAATGGTCAAAGTATCAACACTAAGTCACATATAGGGCAGAACGACTTCTTTGCTACTCTTATGGTCACATCCCAATCAGCGTCGTCAAGGTATTTTGCTTTTGAAAGACAATGGAAAATACCCAGGGTGCATTCAAATTAAACCATTTTGCGAAATGCCCCAGTATGCCATGCTTTTAAGATTGAGCGATGAGCTTAATTTTAATGATGTGCAACAATTTTCAAGATATATTTAATAAAGTTCTCTAAGTGTGCACCTGCTGAAGCCATTAGTCCCCCAGTGAGGTATTTTTTGAATCATCCAGCATGGACTAAAAGCTTTCTTATCAATTTTGAACAATTCCTTACAAATAACCACAGAAAACATAGAATTTTGTACCAACAACAAGGCAATTAATCCATCATGTACTTCAAGTTTCTTTTTTTGTTTTTCCTTGAATGTGATGTGAATAGAGAATCTGAGGGTAGACCAGCAATTCTAGGCCACAAGTGATTCTGTGCTGATTTACCCTGAAATACATTTCTACTGACAGACCTGGAAGAAGGATTCTGCTTTGGGTCTCTTCCTTTCTGCCACATACAAGAGGTGGGTCTCAGAGTGGGACCAAACCAAGCAACCAAACTGCCCTAAGAAAAAGAAAACCCAATGTACTTAACACCTGGACTGGCACATGTAAAGGCAAAGTTTAAAAGATGTGGGTTTGATTAAAAAAAAGTACAGATAACTCACCATCTTCATAGACTTTGCCATGCTTCTTTAAGGCTGTTAGATTGATGCTCTTCATCTTTATGTTTTTACTCCAGATCTGAAAAGTCACAAAGAGGTCAGGAGAGGAGAGGAAGTCAAAGCAGAGGTCTTCAGTGTTTTTCAGGCCAAAGACCCCTTGGCTGATAGTGACACAGTGGAGGGACCCCAGCACCATAAAGGGGACAACACAGAGACACTGAATCTCAGCCAGACAGACAGCCACTCACCTCCAGAAACTGTTTGTCCTCTCCTTTGATGGTGCACTCTCTGACAACAGCCTTCATTTCACCCGAGGGGGAATCCTTACTAAGCACCCTGACAGCACAAGCATTTTGATGAGACATTGTTCAGTTTGCTACAGGTTTGGTCTATGACAACGTCTTCAACACCAAACTAAATGTTTACATACTCTCCTTTGATCTCAGTGCAGTTCCCTGAGGCTCCAGAGTAGACCACGGACTTGTCATCGTGGAATAAAATGTATTGTCGGCAAAACTTGACTTTTTCATTCCTGTCCAGATCCCGCTGGCTCCATTCTGCAGAAGAAAGTAGATAAACAAAAATGCCATCAACATCAATGAACACATCGATCATCGTTTAAGTATACCACAGAGTGAGTCTACCTGTATAGATGTTGCTGTATTTGCCTCCATACTGAGAGGTGACGACAGGTCCCACATCTGCTCTGCTCAAAGAAGGGAAGAGGCTGAGTTCTCTGTACAGCCTGGCAATTTCTTCTGGGTTGGTCATCACCTGACGACATGCAGCAGAATAACTCACACTACGTCTCAATGACACAAACTGTCCAACAGCGAACAAAGCCCTATTCATTTTCTAGCCATACATACGTCCATATAGTTAACAGTTTACCACCAAAATAGAGGAGCAAACTGCAAACCAATCAAGCCATTGCCGCGTGATAAACAAGGCAACCAAGTGAGCAAGCTAGCATGTTTTTAGCGATAATTGGCTAAGTCATTTGACCAGGAACTTCCGGTCGCAGCTGACAGCAAACAACCGGACTGTGTCAGTTTGCTAGCTTGATTTTAAAAGTGGCTAACGATAATTGAGCTACTAACAACAATAATACTGGCAGCATTATTATCGCCAGATAAAGCTACATCAGCGCACGTACGAAGTTTTTTCTCGGATATGTTACCTGTTCAGGCGCAAGGAATAAGTACTTGGTTAAATCGTATCATACCTGTGACTTCATGATAGGGACAGTGTGCGTCGCTAGACTGCCAGACAGTTGAGAGCACAATGGAGTAGTTGGAGTTATCCAATACAAAGCTAACTCAATTTAAAGGTAATACCTTTTACAGCTTCCTGTTGAATAAAATAAAACCCATATTAAACAGTTTCTGGATTAATCAAACACCCAGATTCTGGAAGAAATAACGACAAATTATAATGAATTCACTTACAGCAATCTAGAAAACGTACCAGACAATTGACATAGTTTATCCATCAATAGAACAGTTTGTTCATAGCAGTAACAGATGCCTATACTTTTATTTTGTAGGAATATTACTTCCGCAACACCCAATAGGAAGCAACAGACAAGCAAAATAAGTGAGTTTTCACCGCCCTCTTGCGTTAACATAATCCCGAGAGTACTGTACATTGTGGTTATGCAAAGTTGTTGATTTTAGTGGGTGATATTCTCAGTCAAAGCACGTTTATGCAAATATTTAACGAGTAATACGATTATATTATGGCCTGTATTCATTCGATCTCTTGTGTGTGAATGACAACAACAGCACCGCTTCTGTCAGTCAGCTGGGGTAGGTGGGGTCACAAAGAGCCAAGATGGCTGACTTTGAGGAGCCGCTCTCGGATGACGAGAAGGTTTGAAGACTATTTTATTCTTTGTTCTACGCTTCTTTCTCTTTTTTTGTAGGGTGCTACGCGTGTTAAATGTTCACTTGAATTAACGGCTAGGTTTTTGAAAGATTGCCAGCTTTTGTTTACGTATTGAAGTGATAAACTAGTGATTTTAAGCTGCCAGTAGCTAACTAGCAATGCTAGTTAAAGCTTATAGTTGGCTAGCGGCGAAATCAAATACTGATGGAAGGGTCCAACCACTGGACACTTGTACGTTAAACGTTTTGACACTGTAACGTTACCTAACTTAATAGAGACTGAAGTATCGACAAACATTTCCAAAATGTGACGCAATGTCCCTGCCAGTCTGCAATAATTGCTGTGTGGGCTACCTATTCCTCGCATGTAACGTTAGCTAACATTAGCAGCTATAGTTACTTTGCTTTGGATTTCTGGGTCAAACAGATTCGGTTGCAGCTCAAATACTTGCTAACCTCACATTGAGTTCAGCATATGGTTGCCTATAATTTAGATGGAGCCTGAAAGTGACACGTTACCAGCTGGAGGCAAAGCACACATGATTATTAATGACGACTTAATGAAGACGTTGCAGTGTTTGTGCTACAGGCGAGACTTAGATGTTACCTGTAAAATAAAACGATAATCTGAAAACCAACAGGGAGGTTTTCAAATTCACAGGAACACTGGGGGCAAGATGATGGCGAGAATTGAGAGTTAAATTGTTTTGTAAAACATGCTTGCTGCTACTTTTGTATTCGAATTGTGATACAGATGCCACAGTCATTCCTGGTGTAAGCAAAATAGATGTAAACAAACACGTTAAACTGGCTCCATTGTAGGAAAGCGGCTCACTGTCATGTATAACTGAAATAAAGCTACTTCTGGATGCTAAATTACAAGCACAGTTGGTAGAGTTTTAAAACGTTTTTGTACGGATGATTTGTTGAAGTGTGAGACAGATTTGTTTTTCTTATTGAGTGAAGACCGTATCATATATTGTAGTTTGAAGTGTCTAGTATACAGCAAGTGACATTATTGTAATAGATTAATTGGTTGCATTTGATTTGCTTCCATAGGTCCGCATAGCGGCCAACTTTGTGACTCATGCCCCCCCAGGAGAGTTCAATGAGGTATTCAATGGTAAGAAGAAGCTGATTATGACGAGATGAATAATACTGTCTTGTGTATACTATATTGTAATATTGTTTGTCTCTAATAATTATATTTTTTTGTTTTGTCTTTTAAGAGCAATGCACAGTTATTTCTTTTTGTCTTGCTAGATGTGCGGCTTCTTCTCAACAACGACAACCTCCTCAGGGAGGGGGCATCACAGTAAGTAATGCTTAATTAAGACAAACCTCAGAAATTCAAATACTCATACATAGCTACACAGTTCAAAGCACCTGCGACTGTATGGGGGATATCTACAAATGAGGAATGGAAGCATGGCCAATGAAAATAATCTGTTGAAAGCATTTTGGTGTCATGTTGTGTTCTTTTTGTCCAGCTCCTTTGCCCAGTACAACATGGATCAGTTTACGCCTGCCAAGCTAGAGGGCTACGATGAACCGGTATGTTTCATCCTCGAGTCTTTCCTGCTTATCCCACAGGAGGAAATCCTGATTTTCAGTCTTTCCTCTCCCTTATTAATAGGTCCTGATCACAGAGCATGGTGACTTGGGTCAGGGACGTTTCCTGGACCCCCAAAACTGTTTGGCGTTCCGCTTTGACCACCTCAGAAAAGAGGTGAGCGATGTGCAGCCATATGAAGGAGAGATGGCCCTGAGAAGCTGGAGAGATGCCTGTGATACTTCCCTTAGTGCCTACGTCAAAGAACACTACCCTACAGGAGTCTGCACAGTAAGGCACACGTAAAATGTGACAAAACACTCGTCTAAGCAATGGACTACATTTATCCACACTATCTGTGTGTTGCAGGTATATGGGAAAACGGTTGATGGTCAGCAAACTATCATAGCCTGCATTGAAGGACATCAGTTTCAACCCAAAAACTTCTGGTATAGTGATCTCTCTGCATACAGCAGTTTAAAAGCAAATCTCAGTATATGTATATCTGATAAGATATGTAGCTAATTCTTATAACATAGCTTACCCACAAGGGCTATAAATACACACTTTATCAATATCTCAATTCTATTAAGCTAAGCTTTCTGATGCTACTGTCTGTAATGTATGGCTTCTCTTCCACAGGAATGGTCGCTGTAGGTCAGAGTGGAAGCTCACCATCGGTCAGTCCACTGCTCAGGTGGTGGGAGTGTTGAAAATCCAGGTGAATTCAATTCAGTGCGCTCATCGGCATACATGATAAAGAAATAAAGGAGGAATAATTTTCAAGAACTAACTTTTTAACGAAGTTCTTCTTTGTCTCTAGGTTCACTATTATGAAGATGGAAATGTGCAGCTGGTTAGCCATAAGGAAGTAGAGGAATCAATACCGGTGACTGTGAGTAAAAACTAATAAACAGTCTTTCAGCAGTGGTTGCTCAGCTCCACGTGTATATAAAGAGCTCCTCCTTCTCTGTAAGTAGGATAAAACATGATGATTATTTGTATGTTTTTGAAACAGAATGAAAGCCAGACAGCCAAGGAGTTTGTTGACATTATTGAGAATGCAGAAAATGACTACCAGGTAAGCAACATTTTAATGATAACATATTTGATAAACTAACATTTAGAATTGCATGTGCTACTTTTATAGAAATGCACATAAAACATTTTGAAATAAGAAAATGTAAAAATATTATCCTTGATATTTGTATTCTACAACGTTTTGCCCTCAGACTGCAATCAGTGAGAACTACCAGACCATGTCAGACACCACCTTTAAGGCCCTCCGTCGCCAGCTGCCTGTCACACGCACCAAGATCGACTGGAATAAGATCCTTAGTTACAAAATTGGCAAGGAGATGCAGAATGCCTAGTGGAAGGTCAGGGACTTGCCAGGGAGATGACTACTCCACTGGGCCCACAACCTATCTATACATGCGCAAGGACTAACCAAAGCAAAGCTATATCAGTATGGGGCAAGGAATTAATTAAAAGAAACAAAAAACAAAAAAAATGTATAACTGATGAATTGCAGACTATTCGGCACAGATATCCGTCTGCTGTATGGAAGTTGCGATTATGGAGATGATGGTGGTTTGGGGAAAAATGGTTACTTCTAGGTGTGCGATGTGAAAAAGTTGTGGTAGGTCACTGTGCAGGGCTGTGCTCAGGACTGCTACATTAAAGTAGTTACTCTTCCTTAGGCCGTATAGGTAACCTTAGATCTCCCGAGATTCAGGTGTCATAACTTACAATATTGTTCCCTGGTCAAAGAGACGCAGAACTGTGATCATGTTATAGAGGAGATCTCAGCACACAGACAAAAGAACCAGGACCGCACAAGGCAGCTGATGATAAATTAAGCACAGCATCACATATCAGGGTTTAAATTTGGATAGGAAAATATTAATTTAGTTAAAGTTGTTGTTTGAGTATGGTTATTGTGGTGGAATTGGAAATCTGATGCAGCAGGAAAATCGGTACATTGATAGGACAATGAACAGTAGTCTGACATTTTAGCTGGTACCACGCTTACAGTAATCCTGAACTGATAACTTAGTTATATGTTGCTAATGAAGTTGACAGGAATTCTAACTGTTAACATTTAGGAGTGGCATGATCCTCAGCATAGCTCTGTTCCTGCACTGTAGACCTGTGTGTTTGTCAGTGTCTGTCAGGACTGAAGGAGTGTTGACTTGTTTTCCGTTGTGCTCCACTCATGTACGTGTCTCCACTCATGCAAGCAATGATGACTGAAATAAGATAAAGCAACTTCTACACTGTTGTATCCATAAAGCATTCTCTGTTCTGTTACTTTGGCAACACCACCTCCGATGCTGTACAGCTTTTCCTTTGTGAAAGGAAAACATAGTCATTAACCAAGATTTATTTGCCAAAATCTCTTTCCTATGGTAAAGAACTCCATCCTCTGACCCATGTATGCAAATTTCTATTTTAATATGCTGGTTTTTGTTGAAGTCTTAGACTATTGCACTCTTAACAAACTTTATTGGTCAATGCCAAGTGAATGCAAAGCAGTTGCTATGTAAGGCAAGAACATATACTATATATGTTACATGACTTCTGTAAGGCCATATCATACTGTATGTGTTACATAATGTTTAAATAGGCTGACTCTGGAGCAGTTACTTGTTAGCTATACTATGTGCTGTGTTCAACCCTCACACTATACTACAACTGTCTGCCGATCAGTTATAAAGCTCAAGACTGTACTGCCCCATGCTGTTGTAATAAATGGATTGAACATCTTGGCTAGTTGTTATTTTACATTGAGAAGTTTTTTTTTTTTTTTTTTTTTTTTCAAATCACATCCAACTAGAAGATCCATGCTTCCATAGTTATTTGAATATTAGCAGCACAGATGTTAGTTGATAGCAAACCAGTCCAAAAAACATTATATGAGATATCATTTCAGTGCCACAGTTAATTTTAGGCCCAGATTTCTGTTTCTGCTTTGAATCTGAAGTCATGTTATGTTCCTGTTCCTGCCTTGCACTTGTGGTAATGAAACCTCCAGATCCTGTCTGCCAGGCGGCAAACTAACTTCCAGCCTGCCTACCCACTCTCCAACTCGCCTTCAGCCGGACTCAGCTCCACACCTACGGACACCACCTGCCTGGAAACCCCTGAACTATTCAGTGCATTCATTCAGTAATCCGTTTCCTTCTTTAAACCATATATTTTACAGTAGAAACTGTAGTATATATCTGTGTAAATATTCTATAATTACAATAAAGGATTCAGTTGCTGAAAGCCTGTTTTGGTCTAGAATATGAAACCTTTAACTCCACTAGAGGGAGCCACAGAGGACAAATCTGCAAAATCCAAGTGACCAAAGGTGTGACGTCATAAAGAGCATGCAAACAGTGCTGCTGTGTTAGACTTACGATACACAAATAGTTGTGTACATTAATCCTAATTCATCCACACATATCTCCACTGGTATGTGTGCTGGTCTGGCTTTACTAGGCTTGCCTGGTTATAGTTTATATACCATCACTCTTTTAACAGACTCCACCATCACTTTTTAAATGTTTTGTATAAACAACACTGTGGCTTCTTTGGACTGTTTTCCACATTTATACCATGACTTTTTATACCAACTCTTTCCATTTCATCTAACTATTTTTGACCAACTCTACTATGACTTTTTAACCTACTTTACTATGAATTATTTGACAGAGAAAGTGTATGACCTTTTTTGATATATTATAATGTGAATATAATACTCTTCACAGATTATTTCAAAATTGTATAATTTACACAATACAATGACTTTATGAATTTATTTGTTATACTTTAATACCACTTTTTAATTGTATACTATGTAATGAATCTGATAAGACTTGTTTCAACATACTATGTCGCAACTTTGTTGTCCTGCAATATAATTATTTTTTCACATTTTACACCATTGATTATTAAAGCCATATTATACTATGACTCTTCTATAACATATCTTGACTAAATATACTGTGATATTTTGTATTACTTTTATCATACTATCATACTTTTATCATACTATCATACTTTTATCATACTATACTACCACTTATACTTTCTTTAATATGCTACACTCTGACTTTTTGAGATGTACTATCCTGTGATTTGTTTTCCCCGCATACTATACAGAGTCTATTTCATGAATATTTGACATACTACAACTTGTTTTGACATACTATGAATATTAATATGCATGCGTTTGTTATAGATTTTTCAATAATGCATACAAATGGTCTGTCTCCTTCTTAATTTCTGAGCACAGATGCAAACAGGTTGTTTAAATAAAATTCAAAAACTTTATTTGCCCCCGAGGGCAATAACAGGCACACAGAGTAGCCGTACAATAATAAATGGTGACACAAAACAAAGCAATAGTGTACGGATTGAGATGATGTACAGATTTACACAGACAGATATCTACTAGAAAATAAATAAAACTTCTATAAACAATAAATAATCTTAAATAAATCCTGTGTGTGTGTGAGAGCGGAGCTTCCCAAAAACAACAAAAACGTCCTCTGTGCTGGTCGGGAGGTGCCTCACCCTTTGGCTGGTGGGTGAGGCGGGTGGTGTCGGGGGATGGGCGCAGGGGCAGGGAGGTTGAATGGCACACACTGGGTCTCGGGCTCACTAAGGTAGGGGAGTAGTTCAGGGTCTGCTGTGGTGCTGGGTCTTCGTTGGAGGATGTGTTGGTTGACGTCCATTCTCAGCTGCCCAGGAGAGCCAAAACCATAGAGGAGTCCTGACCTATGAACCAGAACCACCAGAGATGAAAACCCATGAACTCAACTAGACAACATTTACATGGTTGCCAGCAAGAGTGGTGAATATGAATATGACCACCAATTATGAAATTATATTACAAACAATGGAATACTATTAAAAGGATTTTATAATAAATACAATCCACTGATGTAAAGTTAACTTTTATGTCATTACTGGTACTGTAGTTTTAGGAGATTACAGAGATTAGTCTCTGTAGGAGATTACTCACTCAGCCCACTGGTCCTGTAGTCCTCCATCCTTCTCATCTGGTCCTGTAGTCCTACATCCTTCTCATCTGGTCCTGTAGTCCTCCATCCTTCTCATCTGGTCCTGTAGTCCTACATCCTTCTCATCTGGTCCTGTAGTCCTGCATCCTTCTCATCTGGTCCTGCAGTCCTCCATCCTTCTCATCTGGTCCTGTAGTCCTCCATCCTTCTCATCTGGTCCTGCAGTCCTCCATCCTTCTCATCTGGTCATGGAAGCTGAGCCTAGGTCTTCCACATGGTCACTTCTTGTTGGGCTGGTGCCATCAATACCTATACGTAAAACAGACTTGGAGACTTTTCTTCAGGTTAGTAATTATATTTTAATAATAATATAATAATTATATTATTATTATAATATGGTTATAATATATATAAAAAGACAGAGAGTGAGTTAACAACTCAGCCAAGAAGTGGTAGACCACATACAATGATGGTCGCTACAGACCTCCAAACTTCATGTGGCCTTCAGATTAGCTCAAAAACAACGTATGAATTATCTCAAATTGTCAAAAGAAATGGGTGGCCTTGACCTTCCAAATTTGCAAGCTTATTATCAAGCAGCACTAAGGAATGTCAAAATTTGGATGGGAGAATCTTCACATACAAAATGGAGAGAGATACTAATAGCCTCCAGACATGGAATATCAGGGATGTAGCTCAATGATAACCTAGTATGGTAGGTACTTAAAATGTGGCTTGTTGAAATAAAGTAGTACATTTGAAGAGTGGCTGAGCTCCCATTTTTGCAGATAAAAGACTTCTATCACTCCAGCCTCTATCTCTGGTGTTAGCTTAAACATTCTACAAAATGTGGTTTCTCTTTGATGATTAGTTTCACAGATATTAAGGCTCAAAAATGGAAGTAAACACATCTTTGCCCAACTTCAGAGTCATATTCCAAAAAACTGACAAGTATCAGGTCCAATCTTACTTTTTTTGAAAGATCATATTCTTGTTAAAATCATATTAAAAAATCGGGAGGGTGTTTTATGGCGTCATTTCAGTGCCAAAATCCGCGAGCATAAAAACCATATTCAGCGCGCATAAAGACCACTCTCTGCGCGCTCGCGGTCACTCTCTGCGCGCTCGCAGTCACTCTCTGCGCGCTCGCCGTCACTCTCTGCGCGCTCGCGGTCACTCTCTGCGCGCTCGCGGTCACTCTCTGCGCGCTCGCGGTCACTCTCTGCGCGCTCGCCGTCACTCTCTGCGCGCTCGCGGTCTCTGTGCTCACGCTCGCTGTCACTCTCTGTGCCTTCTACGCGCTCGACTTTGCTGAGTTTTGGCACTCTGGGGGCGGGCATGGAATAGACGGCCCCGCAACCCCCCTCCTTTCTGATTGGTCACTTTAAACGCCTACTACTGTCTCCAGGTCAGAGCCAACCCGAGGCAGAGTAGGGCGGGTCATCATTGCAATTGGCGGCAGCATTTGATGGCGGAATTGAGATGAGAGATTGCGGATCTCCATCACAATTACTCGCAAGCTGTTCAATAAATTCATAATTTAAATATCTGTTTGTTCCTCAACTTACCTCTTGTTTTTCTGACATCTCATCCGCAATCCCATCAAATGCTGCCGCCAATTGCAATGATGACCCGCCCTACTCTGCCTCGGATTGGCTCTGACCTGGAGACAGTAGTAGGCGTTTAAAGTGACCAATCAGAAATGAGGGGGGGGGGGGGTTGCGGGGCCGTCTATTCAATGCCCGCCCCCAGAGTGCCAAAACTCAGCAAAGTCGAGCGCGTAGAAGGCACAGAGAGTGACAGCGAGCGTGTGCACAGAGACCGCGAGCGCGCAGAGAGTGATGCCGAGCGCGCAGAGAGTGATGGCGAGCGCGCAGAGAGTGATGCCGAGCGCGCAGAGAGTGACGGCGAGCGCGCAGAGAGTGGTCTTTATGCGCGCTGAATATGGTTTTTATGCTCGCGGATTTTGGCACTGAAATGACGCCATACAATTAGTCCTTGAATGTGAGTTAAACATGGTGAAAGCAGCTTTTAATGTCTTAAACCATGAACAAACTTGGCATAATATTGAAGACTGTACATTTAACTGTACAAATAATAATCTTAATTTGAGCATAAATATTTACATTACAGTAGAAAAGTCTCCAAAGTTTTATATTGTATAACAGTTTGTCTCTGCTCACTGTGAGGGATCACACATTTTTCATCTTTTAGATCCAATTCCTTCGTTACATTCATTAATTTGGCAGTCACTTTACAAATTGTCTAATGTACATCTCTACTTAGTTGTGCTCATCTTTTTTGATGGCATACATGCGCCCAGTTTCTGTAGAGGGAGCGTCAAATCTTGCAATTCTATGCTGCAGTGGGACATTGCACATGTCTTCTCTTCTTGGCCAGTAGAAACTCTTGGCAGGGCCATGTGGGTGCATGAACTGAACCAGTACATCTTCATCTTGCTCTGAAACATCTCTGATACTTCCTGTCCACCATTTCTGATCATAACTCACATATTGTCTCATAGTGAGCATAGAGACAAACTGTTATTCAATATCAAACTTTGGAGACTTTTCTACTGTAATGTAAAATCTTTATGCTCAAATTAAGATTATTATTTGATTTGGTTGTGGTATTTATATACTTGAAGTATGACCAAATGTACAGTCTTCAATATTATGCTATCATATGTTTGTTCATGGTTTAAGACATTAAAAGCTGCTTTCACCATGTTTAACTCACATTCAAGGACTTATTGCCTCTACAACTGTGCTACACTTTAATGTTTTCGTAAGGCTAAATTTATCAGTAGCATTTAGTCACATGTAAGTCTTTGGTAAATGGTAAAAAACACAATTGAATTGCCCTCCTGTGATGTTTACTAGTAGGATTTTAGGACATGCAGTACCAAAACCGACCAGACATCGAGGCAGAAGTGATAGAAGTCTTGTATCTGCAAAAATGGGAGCTCAGCCACTCTTCAAATGTACTACTTTATTTCAACAAGCCACATTTTAAGTACCAACCATACTAGGTTATCATTGAGCTACACCCCTGATATTCCATGTCTGGAGGCGTTTCATGAAAAAACTATTGACAGTAGAGACCTAATATTTTGGATTTGTCCTATTAACAAGTGTGTCTTTGTACTTGAATTTTTTCAGGTCATTCTGAGATGGTCAGGTGGGAAGATTTTCAGAAATTTGATGAAATGACACGGAATGACTCAGTAAGTTGCATCTCTTAAGGCAGGGTTCACAATGAATATTAAGTATTACAGAAGTATATTCTTAATGTACACGCTTTCAAGCACAAAAAAAGGTATCAGTACTCTTGGTGTGTGCAGTTTTATGTTTGTATAGGTTCATCGATGACTCAAATTGCCTGTGGACCCTGCCTTCGATATCAGCTGGGATCGGCCAGTTAACTGACAGGAGAGGGCATCAGGCTTTATGTTTCTAGAACTGGGTTTATAGACTAGTGTTAAGTTAAATCTTCAGAAAAAAAATCACCATAAGGCTTGAATGTAAGAGAGATTCTTATGATCAGTCTAGGAGAAGTTGGTGTCAAATAGCATTACATCTAAACATCAGAAAATACAAAATTAACTCATCAAACTCATTGACAGATTTGACACATCCATCCAGGTGAGGAGAGCTGCATCTAGAGAGAAAAGACCGTAAACTCCTGATATTCATCCCACATCATGTCATCGAGGCCGTGAAAACACACAAGACCTGCAGGAGAGTCCACGGTTCTCTCATTCTCTCCCTGAGACCACCAGGGAGGAAATGTTTGAGCAGCATGGATAGCGACTGTGATACTGTGAAAGCAAGTCTGATCACGGAGCTTTGGTGAAGGAATCCATCATCCGATGAGAACCAGGCCTATGAAAGGGGGAAGGTGGAGTAGTTCCACGTGCAAAGGGAGGCAAAACACAAAAAGACAAAACCTCAGATGCCTGGAGGACCTGAAGCAGGAGATGAAACTGAGCAGGGAACTGTGCCAGCCTCGCAAAGTCTGAGATGTCTTTGGATGTCCTTGGTGGTCTGCAGTCTCATAACCACAGAGATCCTGAGCCACACTAAGCCTACTGTGAACTTTGTGGGAGACACCAAGCATGGAGATCGGACTTATATAACCTCAACATCCATCAAGAGTGAGGAAGTAGATCTCGATAACACCTGGTCCTGGACAACATTTTCTTTGGGCGTGAGGGGCACCATACTTTTTGTGAGTTTGGACCACTTTGCCGTTTTGACACCGCCGTGTTAATATGGCCAATAACTTTAAGTCATTGGTATGGGTTGTAGCAGCCTATAATATAATAATTCCTGAAAATGTAATGACGCACTTAACTCAATTGATAATGTAATAAAACCCAATAATGTAATAACTTCACCAGCTAACATTTTTAGTGATAATTTAATACCTTATTACATTCATGTAATACCTTTTTACATTATTGGGAATTTATTATATTTTTAGGAGGTTCTTTTTTTTTATGTAATACTATTATGTAATAAATAGTATTACATTACTAATATGTAATACTTGACAGATAATTACCAAAACCATTCTTAGTCTGGCCCCTCACCTGAGGTGGTGGGGTTTCCCATTTGCCATGGGAAACCCCACCAGGAGCACAAAGCTCCAGACAACACAGCCCTCAGGGTCATAGGGACACACAAACCTCTCCACCGCGGTAAGGTGATGGTTCCCGGAGAGGAAAAATTGATGTCAATGATGACATTGAAATTGATATAGCGACCATTTATGAGTAGAGATATAGGCCTATGTTTATGTCAGGTGTCAAGTAATGTGCATCGTTAGCCTCATAGCATGATTGCCTAAGTCATTTTTTGGCCAAATTGTCATATCGGCCTCATTTTATTCTCCTACCATTGCCACAGCATCCTGTTTTTCTGCCTATGGATGAGAAAGAGGGCTCGGCTGTCCACATTTGCAGCATTAGCTCTTCTCTTTGATTCATTTTCATCTGGTAAGAGTTCATATTTCTTCAGTTTTCTTCAACTTGTATTTTTTAGGCAATTGATGATGGGTCTTTTTCAAGAGACAAATACAACGTCATCATCCAAACAACGACGTCTCTTTTTCACAACATCTTCAGTTGGCCCATTTGGAGCCGCTGGAACCTCCTGATACAGCCGTTTAGGAGGCTCTGGAGCAACGTCATCATCCAAACAAGGAAACACAATGCGTCCCAAAGCTGGGTGTTTCTTTTTCTGCCTCCTTTTACAGGTGTCAAGTAATGTGTATCGTTAGCCTCATAGCATGATTGCCTAAGTCATTTTTTGGCCAAATTGTCATATCGGCCTAATTTTATTCTCCTACCACTGCCACATCATCCTGTTTTTCTGCCTATGCATGAGAAAGAGGGCTCGGCTGTCCAACTTGCAGCATTGGCTCTTCTCTTTGATTCATTTTCATCTGGTAAGAATTCATATTTTTTGGCCAAATTGTTGTATCGGCCTAATTTTATCCTCCTACCACTTCTGCATCATCCGGCCTTTCTGCCTATGGATGAGAAAGAGGGCTCGGCTGTCCAACTTGCAGCATTGGCTCTTCTCTTTGATTCATTTTCATCTGGTAAGAGTTCAAATTTCTTCAGTTTTCTTCAACTTGTATTTGTTAGGCAATTGATGATGGGTCATTTTCAAGAGACAAATACCAATGTGATTTGGGTTTTTTCCAAAAACATTGAAATATGACTGGCAACTTTCTTCAAATGAAGACATAAACAATATCACAAAACAGCACATCACTTAACAACATAACACCCAGCCGCTTGCAAATGCTCACCTATGCCCGACAGTCAGGGGCCCAGGCCGCTACGTATTTAGCTCCCATACCCAGACCCCGCCCCACGGGGTGAGCACCGGCAGCATTGCTGTGCTTTTACAGTCGATTGCACATACACATATAGAGAGATAAAGATATACATATCTTTATACATACTTATATCTCTGTTTAGGTCGCTTCAGAGCAATCTCATGCTCCAAACAAGAAAATGCAACATTTCTGGATTAATGGTGACTTCTTTTAACTCCCACGTCTCTTGTTTGTGTTTTTTTTTTTTTTAATGGGAGGAAACCGGAGCACCCGGCGAAAACCCACACAAGAGAACATGGAAACTCAAAACAGACAAC
The DNA here is from genome assembly GCA_029853015.1 of Chelidonichthys spinosus. Taxonomy (NCBI): domain Eukaryota; kingdom Metazoa; phylum Chordata; class Actinopteri; order Perciformes; family Triglidae; genus Chelidonichthys; species Chelidonichthys spinosus. The sequence continues at coordinate 22,549,212 of CM056829.1, read as the reverse complement.
ACCTGGGACAGACCCAGGACATTTGACTGTGAGGCTGCTTCTTTTAACTCCCACGTCTCTTGTTTGTGATTTTTTTTTTTTTTTATGGGAGGAAACCGGAGCACCCGGCGAAAACCCACACAAGAGAACATGGAAACTCAACACAGAGAACACCTGGGACAGACCCCGGACCTTCTTACTGTGTCTACGTCTCTCCTACGACTCCTACGTTTCTTGTTGTTTTTTTTTGGAGGCGCTGGAGCCTGCAGCCGTTTAAGATGCTTTGGAGCAACGTCATGATGCCAACAATGACGTCTCTTTTGCATCACATCGTCAGCAGGACGATTTGGAGGCAGTGGAACTCCATGATGCAGCTGTTTAGGATGCTTTCGAGCAACGTCATGATGCCAACGACGACGTCTCTTTTTCAGGACATCGTCATTTGGACCATTTCGAGCCACTGGAACCTCCTGATACAGCCGTTTAGGATGCTCTGGAGCAACGTCATCATCCAAACAACGACGTCTCTTTTTCATAACATCGTCATTTGGACCATTTGGAGCCGCTGGAACCTCCTGATACAGCCGTTTAGGAAGCTTTGGAGCAACGTCATCATCCAAACAACGACGTCTCTTTTTCACGACATCGTCATTTGAACCATTTGGAGCCGCTGGAGCCTCCTCATACAGCTGTTTAGGAAGCTTTGGAGCAACGTAATGATGCAAACGACGACGTCTCTTTTTCACAACATCGTCAGTTGGACCATTTGGAGCCGCTGCAGCCTCCTGATACAGCCGTTTAGGAGGCTCTGGAGCAACGTCATCATCCAAACAAGGAAACACAATGCGTCCCAAATCTGGGTGTTTCTCTTTCTGCTTCCTTTTACGAGCAGCAGGTGGAGGACTTGGAGGCAGTGGAACTTCATGACTTGGCCGTTTAGGAGGCTTTGGAACAATGTCAGAAGTTTTCCAAAATACATTTTCACATGATTTTGGGTGCATCCATCCAGCAGGTCGAGGACGTGGAACATCATAAATTGAGAGGCTGCGAAGCCGGGAAATCACATCATCAAGCAGAGAAGGAAACCCTATGGTTTTCTTTACATTTGAATTCATCTTGTCCTTGAACAAAAAACGATCCACAATGCAATTAAACCAAGAACTATTTCAATATCTGTATCACTAAAAATGTTGCAATTCACTGTTTTGAGAGTCATACAGTGCTTTGGACTCTGGGCGGGTCATCATTGCAATTGGCGGCAGCATTTGATGGCGGAATTGAGATGAGAGATTGCGGATCTCCATCACAATTACTCGCAAGCTGTTCAATAAATTCATAATTTAAATATCTGTTTGTTCCTCAACTTACCTCTTGTTTTTCTGACATCTCATCCGCAATCCCATCAAATGCTGCCGCCAATTGCAATGATGACCCGCCCTACTCTGCCTCGGATTGGCTCTGACCTGGAGACAGTAGTAGGCGTTTAAAGTGACCAATCAGAAATGAGGGGGGGGGGGGGTTGCGGGGCCGTCTATTCAATGCCCGCCCCCAGAGTGCCAAAACTCAGCAAAGTCGAGCGCGTAGAAGGCACAGAGAGTGACAGCGAGCGTGTGCACAGAGACCGCGAGCGCGCAGAGAGTGATGCCGAGCGCGCAGAGAGTGATGGCGAGCGCGCAGAGAGTGATGCCGAGCGCGCAGAGAGTGACGGCGAGCGCGCAGAGAGTGGTCTTTATGCGCGCTGAATATGGTTTTTATGCTCGCGGATTTTGGCACTGAAATGACGCCATACAATTAGTCCTTGAATGTGAGTTAAACATGGTGAAAGCAGCTTTTAATGTCTTAAACCATGAACAAACTTGGCATAATATTGAAGACTGTACATTTAACTGTACAAATAATAATCTTAATTTGAGCATAAATATTTACATTACAGTAGAAAAGTCTCCAAAGTTTGATATTGTATAACAGTTTGTCTCTGCTCACTGTGAGGGATCACACATTTTTCATCTTTTAGATCCAATTCCTTCGTCACATTCATTAATTTGGCAGTCACTTTACAAATTTTCTAATGTACATCTCTGCTCTGTTGTGTTCATCTTTTTTGATGGCATACATGCGCCCAGTTTCTGTAGAGGGAACGTCAAATCTTGCAATTCTATGCGGCAGTGGGACATTGCACATGTCTTCTCTTCTTGGCCAGTAGAAACTCTTGGCAGGGCCATGTGGGTGCATGAACTGAACCAGTACATCTTCATCTTGCTCTGAAACATCTCTGATACTTCCTGTCCACCATTTCTGATCATAACTCACATATTGTCTCATAGTGAGCATAGAGACAAACTGTTATTCAATATCAAACTTTGGAGACTTTTCTACTGTAATGTAAAATCTTAATGCTCAAATTAAGATTATTATTTGATTTGGTTGTGGTATTTATATACTTGAAGTATGACAAAATGTACAGTCTTCAATATTATGCTATCATATGTTTGTTCATGGTTTAAGACATTAAAAGCTGCTTTCACCATGTTTAACTCACATTCAAGGACTTATTGCCTCTGTAACTACAACTGTGCTACACTTTAATGTTTTCGTAAGGCTAAATTTATCAGTAGCATTTAGTCACATGTAAGTCTTTGGTAAATGGTAAAAAACACAATTGAATTGCCCTCCTGTGATGTTTACTAGTAGGATTTTAGGACATGCAGTACCAAAACCGACCAGACATCGAGGCAGAAGTGATAGAAGTCTTGTATCTGCAAAAATGGGAGCTCAGCCACTCTTCAAATGTACTACTTTATTTCAACAAGCCACATTTTAAGTACCAACCATACTAGGTTATCATTGAGCTACACCCCTGATATTCCATGTCTGGAGGCGTTTCATGAAAAAACTATTGACAGTAGAGACCTAATATTTTGGATTTGTCCTATTAACAAGTGTGTCTTTGTACTTGAATTTTTTCAGGTCATTCTGAGATGGTCAGGTGGGAAGATTTTCAGAAATTTGATGAAATGACACGGAATGACTCAGTAAGTTGCATCTCTTAAGGCAGGGTTCACAATGAATATTAAGTATTACAGAAGTATATTCTTAATGTACACGCTTTCAAGCACAAAAAAAGGTATCAGTACTCTTGGTGTGTGCAGTTTTATGTTTGTATAGGTTCATCGATGACTCAAATTGCCTGTGGACCCTGCCTTCGATATCAGCTGGGATCGGCCAGTTAACTGACAGGAGAGGGCATCAGGCTTTATGTTTCTAGAACTGGGTTTATAGACTAGTGTTAAGTTAAATCTTCAGAAAAAAAATCACCATAAGGCTTGAATGTAAGAGAGATTCTTATGATCAGTCTAGGAGAAGTTGGTGTCAAATAGCATTACATCTAAACATCAGAAAATACAAAATTAACTCATCAAACTCATTGACAGATTTGACACATCCATCCAGGTGAGGAGAGCTGCATCTAGAGAGAAAAGACCGTAAACTCCTGATATTCATCCCACATCATGTCATCGAGGCCGTGAAAACACACAAGACCTGCAGGAGAGTCCACGGTTCTCTCATTCTCTCCCTGAGACCACCGGGAGGAAATGTTTGAGCAGCATGGATAGCGACTGTGATACTGTGAAAGCAAGTCTGATCACGGAGCTTTGGTGAAGGAATCCATCATCCGATGAGAACCAGGCCTATGAAAGGGGGAAGGTGGAGTAGTTCCACGTGCAAAGGGAGGCAAAACACAAAAAGACAAAACCTCAGATGCCTGGAGGACCTGAAGCAGGAGATGAAACTGAGCAGGGAACTGTGCCAGCCTCGCAAAGTCTGAGATGTCTTTGGATGTCCTTGGTGGTCTGCAGTCTCATAACCACAGAGATCCTGAGCCACACTAAGCCTACTGTGAACTTTGTGGGAGACACCAAGCATGGAGATCGGACTTATATAACCTCAACATCCATCAAGAGTGAGGAAGTAGATCTCGATAACACCTGGTCCTGGACAACATTTTCTTTGGGCGTGAGGGGCACCATACTTTTTGTGAGTTTGGACCACTTTGCCGTTTTGACACCGCCGTGTTAATATGGCCAATAACTTTAAGTCATTGGTATGGGTTGTAGCAGCCTATAATATAATAATTCCTGAAAATGTAATGACGCACTTAACTCAATTGATAATGTAATAAAACCCAATAATGTAATAACTTCACCAGCTAACATTTTTAGTGATAATTTAATACCTTATTACATTCATGTAATACCTTTTTACATTATTGGGAATTTATTATATTTTTAGGAGGTTCTTTTTTTTTATGTAATACTATTATGTAATAAATAGTATTACATTACTAATATGTAATACTTGACAGATAATTACCAAAACCATTCTTAGTCTGGCCCCTCACCTGAGGTGGTGGGGTTTCCCATTTGCCATGGGAAACCCCACCAGGAGCACAAAGCTCCAGACAACACAGCCCTCAGGGTCATAGGGACACACAAACCTCTCCACCGCGGTAAGGTGATGGTTCCCGGAGAGGAAAAATTGATGTCAATGATGACATTGAAATTGATATAGCGACCATTTATGAGTAGAGATATAGGCCTATGTTTATGTCAGGTGTCAAGTAATGTGCATCGTTAGCCTCATAGCATGATTGCCTAAGTCATTTTTTGGCCAAATTGTCATATCGGCCTCATTTTATTCTCCTACCATTGCCACAGCATCCTGTTTTTCTGCCTATGGATGAGAAAGAGGGCTCGGCTGTCCACATTTGCAGCATTAGCTCTTCTCTTTGATTCATTTTCATCTGGATGGCGGAGGCTAATGCAGCTTCATACGGAGCTCAAAAGAGATGAGATGGTCGCGGAGCTTCTGCTGGACAACTGGTACTTTTAGTTTGCTTAATAGAGCGCAACATTACGCAACATTGCATGTGATAACGCAGCATCCAGATGCTATCAGTTATCAGAGTTACTATAGTTCTGTAATACTGTTATTTGTGCAAGGAAGATTAGCTTTAGCACTGGTAGTGTAAACAAAGCTTGCTGTGTCAAGTCTGTTTGTTTGCACTACCGGCGACGTTAGCTTCAGCGTTAGCATCAGCGCTAAAGTCGTCTCGTCGTAGTAGTAGTCGTAGTAGTAGTAGTAGTAGTAGTAGTGTAAACAAACTGTCACAGCCTGGTTTGTTTACAATATCAATGATGTTAGCTTCAGCGTTAGCATCAGCCTCGGTGTTTATTGTGAACTTGTCATCAATTAAACTTCATCAATTAAACTTCATCGGATCTCGCCTCCTATCCCTGAACGTTGAACTCACCCTGCGCTCCTGCATGGCTTACCCTGGTTGACGGTCAGTAACTCCACACCCCAAACATTATAGCAGCCCAGTGACAATTACTTATATCCCTGTTATCACAAACTTTAGGCCTAAGAAATGCACCTCTGATCCCACCAGTTCAGCTAACCTCAGTAACCTTATCCAATTCCCTCCAGTTATCAGCCCCTCACACAGCAATGCACCTCAAAAAATAAAAATGGCTTTATTAAATGTCAGGTCTCTTACAAATAAATCATTTTTGATAAATGAACTCATTAGCACCCACAGTCTAGATTTAACTTTACTAACCGAAACCTGGCTGGATAAAAACAGAGCCACCACACTCATTGAGACTGCACCTCCAAACAATTTCTTCCATACCACTAGGACTGATAGGAGAGGTGGTGGAATTGCTGCTGTCTTCTCTGACACTTATAACTGTAAGGAAGTCCGTCTTGGTGAATTCATATCATTTGAATCCCTTGCTTTGTCAGTACATTGTAAATCTACAGTCTTAATAATAACTGTTTACCGTCCACCAAAACCCAAAACTGGATTCCTGGAAGAATTTTCTCAGCTATTATCTCAGGTTTCACTGACTATGACTGTCTTATTATATCTGGTGACTTTAATATTCACATTGACATAAAAAGTGATCCAGATGCCTTAAGCTTTATCAGTCTGCTGGAGGCATTTGACCTCTCTCAACATGTCCGTGGACCCACCCACAATAAAGGACATACTCTTGACCTTGTCATCTCAAAAGGACTTAACATAACAACGCCTCTTGTTGTGGATGTAGCCTTTTCTGATCACTGTTGCCTTTACTTTGATGTCTCTGCTCTCCCTGTATAACGTAACAGTTCTCGATTACTTAAAAGACGTATAATTAATGATAATACTATTGAAAGATTTCAAAAAATTGTAAATGAGATGTCATTGTCCATGATATCTTCACCTGGGGACCTTGTGGACAACTTCAACTCAAAAATACAGAGTGTATTTGATAAAATTGCACCACTCAAAACTAAATATGTAAAAAAACAAAAGGCTCACTGGAGAAATGAAGTGGACATCAGATACTTAGAGAGAAAGTGTCGTCAGGCAGAGCGACAGTGGAGAAAAACAAGACTTCAGGTTCACAATGACATTTATAAGGATAAACTGAATGAATATAACAAAGCAATTAAACAAGCTAGACAATCATTCTTTTCTAAAATCATCAATGAAAATATTAATAACAGCAAAGTGCTATTCTCCACTGTGGACAGACTTATTAACCCACCATCCACCATTCCCTCAGAAATGTTGTCCCCAGAAAAATGTGATCAATTTGCTTCTTTCTTTAATAACAAAATCATTACTATTAGACAAAACATTAGTGCTCTAAACTCTACAACTGAACTTGCCCTTCCTTTCTCCAGAAACTCCACCTGTGTCATGTCTCACTTTAACTGTTTAAATCTGACAGAGCTTGACAATATTGTTGGTCAGCTCAGATCCTCCACCTGCTGTCTGGATCCTCTCCCAACTGCTTTTTTCAAAAATGTTTTTAACTGCCTAGAACCAGAGGTTCTACATATCATTAACTGGTCTCTCCAGTCAGGTATATTTCCCACATCACTAAAAACAGCTGTTATCAAACCACTCCTGAAGAAGAACAATCTGGATCAAAATGTCATTGCAAATTACAGACCTATCTCCAATCTACCGTTCCTCAGCAAAATACTTGAAAAAGCAGTCTACATTCAGCTCAAGAACTATCTTGCATCAAATAGCCTTTTAGATACTTATCAGTCTGGTTTTCGTCCCCACCATAGCACAGAAACGGCACTTATCAAAGTTTTAAATGATCTACATATGAACACAGACTCCAAAAAAATCTCCATTCTTGTTCTACTTGATCTTAGTTCTGCGTTTGACACTATCGACCACAAAATCTTACTGGAAAGGCTTGAAAGGTGGGTTGGCTTGTCTGGTCCAGTTCTAAACTGGTTCAGAACCTACCTTCATGATAGGCAGTTTTATGTCTCCATTGGTGAATTTACCTCCAACACAACGAAGATTACATGTGGGGTACCACAAGGGTCAATTCTTGGACCACTGCTATTCAATCTCTACATGCTTCCACTCTCACATGTCATACGCAAACATAATCTTAGTTATCATAATTATGCAGATGACTCACAACTTTACATTTCACTACACCCAGATGACCTATCACCCATAATATCCCTCACTCAGTGTATCAAAGATATCAATCATTGGATGTCAGATTTTTTTTTACAACTAAACAAAGACAAAACAGAAATACTCATCTTTGGTGCACAGGCTCAGAGACAGAAAATTGCAGCACATCTCAATACTCTTTCTCTAAACAGCAAAACTGAAGCAAGGAATCTGGGTGTAATCATTGACAGCGATCTAAATTTCAGAAATCACATCAATCACATTACCAGATCATCTTTCTATCATCTCAAAAATATCTCCAAATTGAGGGGCTTTCTGTCAAAATCAGACTCAGAAAAATTAATCCACGCTTTTATAACAAGTAGATTAGATTACTGTAATGGTTTATTCACTGGACTCTCAAAATCAAGTACTCAGAGGTTACAACTAATTCAAAATGCAGCTGCACGCATTCTCACTGGTACCAAGAAATATCAACACATCACACCCGTTCTTAAATCTTTGCACTGGTAACCTGTTAGTACAAGAATTGATTTCAAAATAATACTCCTGGTTTACAAAACACTTCATGGCCTTGCACCTCAATACATCACAGATATGCTCACCACTTACACCCCAGCAAGAACACTTCGGTCAACAGGCAGTGGCAACTTACTCATTCCTCGCACCAGATCCAAAGAAGGCGAGGCGGCTTTTAGTGTATATGCGCCACGAAAATGGAACACCTTGCCTGATACAGTTAGACATGCCACGTCAGTAGCAATCTTTAAAAACAGACTAAAAACATATCTTTTCTCAACAGCATTCTGCTGAACTGTGTGTGTATGTGTGTGTGTGCATGTGCCCATATGTGATTGTGTCAGTGGGTGCGCATGTGTGAGTCTAAGTGTGTATGTGCTGAAGATGACATTTATGATTGTTTACTTGCACTCTTCTTGTTTTCTATTTGATTTCTAACTGATTTCTATCTAACTATGTATACCTGTTTTGAAGCACATTGAGTCTGCCTTGTGCATGAAATGCGCTTTATAAATGAAGTTGAATTGAATTGAATTGAATTAACCCCGTTCTGGTATTAAAACTCCGGTCTTCGTTTGACTTTGTTGGTCGTACAGTAACTAGAGCTAGTTCAGAACATTGCTTCTCCTCTGGACTTCATGGCTAATCATCTGTGTAAATAAGAGCGATCTGTCTTTGCTTGTGACTTTTTCAATTATTGGGCAGAAATACTGTTTACCAGTAGTGAACTTTACATTGTAATAACCTGTCCATGTAATCTGTGTGTGTGTGTGTGTGTGTGTGTGTGTGTGTGTGTGTGTGTGTGTGTGTGTGTTTTACAGTTGTGAGAAAACAACTTCAACTCCAGTAAGGCCTGGATTTACTAGGCCTCCTCCATCACCATTGTCAACCATATTCATATATATACAATCTGCTTATACAAAAAGAAAGAAAGAAGTATGAGTACATCCCAGACAGTACATCCAGCGTGAAAATGTAATAAATTCCCAATAATGTAATAAGGTATGACATTATCAGTAAAAATGTTATTGCAATATCAGTCCTGATATTGCATTACATTATTGGTGAAGTTATTCGATTATTGGATTTTATCACATTTATGATTGAGGTAAGTGCAAATTGTCTTACATTTTCAGGCGTTATTACATTTTCAGGAAACTATTACATTATTGGTGAAGTTATTCGATTATTGGATTTTATCACATTTATAATTGAGTTAAGTGCAAATTGTCTTACATTTTCAGGCGTTATTACATTTTCAGGAAACTATTACATTATTGGTGAAGTTATTAGATTATTGGATTTTATCACATTTATAATTGAGTTAAGTCCAAATTGTCTTACGTTTTCAGGCGTTATTACATTTTCAGGAAATTATTACATTATAGGGTGCTACATGGGTTAATTCTGTATTTAATCAAATAAATCACACAAGAGAAAATGACAACCACATCAATTTAATTACAAAATAAATATTTAAATGAAATAAAAAATACTAACACAGTCAAAAAATTTTACTTTGTACATTTTCATAGAGATTTTTCTTCGTGAAGTACATGAAAAAAACACACAAAAGACATAATTTTACATAGCTACTTCAATTGATCCCTTCCTTTCTGCAGTGTTTCCAAAAGCAGACTAAGGAAGACACCTGTGGTTGTGTGGTGTGGGCTTATGGGAGTCTTCTGTCACCAGGGTGGACACAAGCAGGTGCTGTTTAACGCCACAAAGACCAGAAATGCTTTTATTTCTGTGACCAATCACAGTGAAAGAAGAAAACAATCATTCAAATGAGTACTGCTTAAGTGTATTGGATACTGTAGTATTGATCCCCACATTCCTACTAGGCTAGCCATGTCCATTCTGCAGTCTAAGACACACTTCCTGGTGTGAATTCAAATTAATGTGATCCAACTATCCAAAACAATAGAGAAAGATGGATGGATTCCAAAGAACTATATAGATTTTTCTTCTGTGGACATGTCTTCAGTTGATAGAATTTTCTGGTCAATATGGTTCTTCTTTAAGTGTGAATGGACAGTAAAACCCTTCAAACTCATGGTCACATGGCGCTAGAGCGAGAGAAGTGATTGGTTGTGACTGACAGCAGTCCTAGTCTAATCTTACTTGTATAATCGAGCAAAAGAAATACTTTAGCGCGGAGCAGTTTCTGCTCCCATGAACACTAGAGGGAGACATTTCATTGTTGCATGTCCACAGCAGCTGCATACTCGGGTCAAGGCTTCTTAGATGACAAACTTTTCAAAGGTTGCTAGTCCAAATATATTTAGTTGTATCAATAAATACAGATTTTACACAAGTGTAACCACCTTTAAATACCAAAGAAATGACCAAATTACAAGAACTGATACAGTAATAACTAGTAGAAAAGAGAAGGCGTTGGTCTGTTTGGTTCTACATTGCACTGGCTCCCAGGGATGTCTATTGTGTCAGGTGTGTAACAGCACACACTTCCGGTTAATGCTTGTCATTAAAAATAATAACAACCCAGTTGTTTGAGTCTCTGGCTGCAGACCCGGAGGATACTCTTGATGCTGTCACTGGGTTGGAAATAAATAGCGAGCCACACTGCAACTGGGGATTGGGTTGCCACTGCAGTTACCTGAAGATGCCACCGGAAGTGCCACAGCAAACAGCGACAGCTGCCGCGGCAAATCACGGTGCCACCGGAAGTGCCACGGCTAGCTGCCGCTGCCACGATTTGCGCTTGCTCTTACTGGTGAATGAAGTGAACAGAATGAGCGAAGTTGTGTTTGTCAGAAAGGCTATTACTGCTTTCTAACCCTGCCGCTTGCTATCCATGGTGCTGAAAAACGTAACGGCGCATTTGACTGAATTGACTGATTAACGTGCGTAGTTAAGTGTTTGTGTCCATAGTTATGTTAGCGGGATGTGAGTGAGACTGCATTTGAAAAAGTTAAAATTTTCCTAACCACACAGATAAGCTACATAGCAGACTTGTCACTTTTGTTATGATTATTTGCTGGTCATGTATATTGATTGATACTTTAGTTAAGTCATGTGACTAGTAACTAGTTTAGTTTGTGGCGGCGGTGGTCGCAAGAATTTCCTTTTATTCTATTGTTTGTGATATCAGTTTCCTACACACCTACACGTCTCCTCTGGCTCCTCCATGGCAGTGTGAACTCAACGTAAACAGACTTCGGGCGTGTCACGTGACACAAGCCGAGCCGTAACTACGTACCTAATTAAATTATATTTAATATTTTTTTGTATTTGACATTTTAATGATTTCTGTTAACTGAATATGAATGAATACAATGTACAATTAATACAACAAATTATGACTCCTCCCCCAAAAAAATTTCAGCAGGAAAATTACCCCTCTGACAGCCAATGGGGGGGGGCAAGGAGGCACGGGCGAAGGGGGCATTTCCCCCCTCCGAATTGACCCCCTGACGCCGGGGCTGCAGCGCCCCCTTCTGACGCCTGCGGTCATTACTATTGAATCAGAAGCGTCATCTCTCACAAAGATAAATGATTCACTCCTCCCGCAGGTTGGTTTCCTAAGATAAACAGCAGGGTTTTCTACCTGTTAACACCTGTTTCACAACTTTATTTGATAGGACTTTTTACATTTACAGTTATGACTTGTATGTGTCTGGTTGTATTTCCCTATGCATTGCTTATTTATAGAGTAGATCTATTAAATCAGCAGTTTTACAGCACTCCGTTAATAATAATAATAATAATAATAATAATAATAATAATAATAAAAATAATAATGATAATACATTTTATTTATAGGTGCCTTTCAGGACACTCAAGGACACCCTAGAGCAGGGGTCTCAAACTCAATTTACCTGCAGGCCACTGCAGGTAGAGTCTGGGTGAGGCTGGGCCACATCAAGTATTCCACAAAAAAAGGGGACCAATGTTAGTGGGTGCGGTTTATATTCAGGTGCGCTCAATAGTCCCCACAAGTATTAAAAAATACAAAACGCACAGGGCAACGACTGACGCAGATAAAGTGAAGAAAAAATGACACCAAGCTTTGATTTCAGGTCGGGGGCAGCAAAATATCGTTCCCCGCAAGTGGCCCCCGGGCCGCGAGTCTGAGACCCCTGCCCTAGAGTATTGCATTAGTGTTGCCACTTCTCTCAGTCACCTCTTGAATGCCCTGGAGTTTAAATGAGTCACTGACATGTATCACTACTGGATAATCTCTGTCATTTTGGAGCTGTTGTGGTAACTTATTGGGTCCTATCTTGCACCCAGTGCATTGAACTTTAGTATCATCGCTATTTTCCATCCGATGCACAGCTATCTTTCCATACGTGGACCTTTCTGCCAGATAGATACATCCACAACGACTCTTGCACTTCACGTTTCAGACCGTTAAAATAGGGCCCATAGTCTGCTAAATGGACCTGATGTCTTCTCACCAACATAAGACAACCCAAAGGTACACTTGATCATAGTAATTAAGTGGAACATGTGATGACATAATTGATAAACATATGTGTTTCCCCAGCAAGAGGGTCCCGGGTTCGATCCCTGGGTTGGCCCCGGGTTCCTTCTGTGTGGAGTTTGCATGTTCTCCCCGTGTAAGCGTGGGTTCTCTCCGGGTTCTCCGGCTTCCTCCCACAGTCCAAAGACATGCAGGATGGGGATAGGTTAATTGGTGACTCTAAATTGCCCGTAGGTGTGAATGTGAGTGTTGTTTGTCTCTACATGTCGGCCCTGTGATAGACTGGTTACCTGTCCAGGGTGTACCCTGCCTTTGCCCAATTAGAGCTGGGATTGGCTCCAGCCCCCCCCCCCCCCCCCCCCCCCCCGCAACCCTGAATACAGGATAAGCAGTAGAAAATGGATGGATGGATGTGTTTCCCCCAGTGTGGCCAGTGCAGACTCCTTTTCTCAGCATTTAGAGCAGGTGTCTCAAACTGATCCAGTAAAGGGCCACTGTGGCTGCAGGTTTTCATTCCAACCAAGCAAGAACACACCTGACTCGACTTATTCATCTACCTGATTTGCCTTCACACCTTGATTGGTTGGATCAGGTGTGTTCTTGCTTGGTTGGAATGAAAACCTGCAGCCACAGCGGCCCTTTACTGGATCAGTTTGAGACACCTGATTGAATGCCAGCCATTTGAACAGAAACACGTTGACACGCTGTAAGCTTTAAGGCGTGGGCAATTTATTTAAAACAGTTCTGGGTGTTGCAGGTGTTCATGATATGCATATTTAGAAACAACTCATGGACGTTGTCCCTCAGAGACAGTGTAAAACTCTAACGAATTAAATTGATTTTCTAAAACAATTTCTTTCAACCAATTCTCGATTTTGAAGCCAGAAAAAAACACATTAACTTACTTCATGTGTAGCACTATTAGGACAAGACACAATACTATCTAAATGATTTGACAGATACTATAGAATCAGTTACAGTAGCACAAAACCATCTCATGATGCTAATTGTTGGAATATCCCAAAGGATTTGTCACATGATGGTCACATAGTCCTTCTTGGTTTGGGTAATGCAGAAATTTCCCTGAATAAAAATAAAATAAATTGTAGACATACAGTATCTTACAGTAATGTTTCCCCTTTATAGACAAGATTCAGTGTATTCATGACAAGCGTAAAAAACAGCACATGCATGTGATGTTGTTCATTCATAGAATCAACTGTGAATTCTTAAAAATATTTACAGTATAATAGTGTTTTCATTGCCAGGAACAGGAACTGCATACAGATTCATTTAAATAATACTCACTAGTCTATTGTGGAATTGTGACATATGCTGATAATGGTTACACATTGCTCTGCAATGTAATCCAAAATGTTCTTTATGATTCTAATATGACTTCATGTGCATGAAGGGAAGATGAGGCGGGTTGTATGAAATCTTGTGAACATTTCTTTCTTTAAACCAAACAGGTCTTTAACTTGTTCCATATGACTTCTAAACACTTAATATAGTGTTAAAATGAATAACAGAGACATATTTTCATTCTAAAACCTCAAACTTACAACAAATAAAGACAGGAATGCTAATAGAAATGATAAAATCCAATCTAAAAAATCATCATACACCATATTTAATGTAAAGGTGTTATTTTCTGGTTGTGTCAGAACATGCCTTATGTCTTACATGCATCTGTTGGAATCGGCTTTGAAGTGTATCTGATTGCTATTAAGTGGGTTTAAGGACTGACAAAAGATAAACATTACAGTAACTGCTGATTTAGGCCTGACTTAGTTTGTATGATCTGGCCATTAGCTGCTAGAAGATAAAACCAGGTCTGGCTCCTTGGCTCCTTCCTGCCCAATGTTGCTGTGTCCACAGTTCTCTGTCAACTCTGGGAAGACGCTGGTCCGAGCAGAGTGACTTGGGGAGCCTGGATTTGAACTCATGCCTGGCTTCTTGGGAGGGATGGGAGGAGGATAGGTCCTCTCTGAGCGAGGTGTGAGAGGGGAGCGGATGCCCGGAGATAGAGGCCCTGAAGAAGAAGAAGACGACCTCCCCCCAGTAGGAGAAGCTGCTAGATTGCGGTAGTCTGTACCAAATGGAGAGCTGCTGAGCGGAGCCAGCTTGACGCCTGCCTGCTGGCTGGTGAAGCGAGACAGCACCTGAGTGACGGTGTTGCGGGCCAGCTGCTTCGCTGAGCTGTGCTCTACTGGGGGAGGGATGGATGCGGTGGTGGGGGAGAGGTCCCTGGGGGAAAGAGGGCAACCATGCTGCTGCTGCTCCAGCTCAGCCTGGCTCTGGAACTTGTGCCTGGCAGCCTGAAAACGCTGGTTGACACCGGCCTGGTAGGAGGACTGATGGAAACCCGGGCTGCCCAGACGCTTGGCAAGAACGGGAGAGGAAATGGGAGAAGAGGAGAGGGAAGAGGAGGCCGTGCTGGAGGGAGAGTGAGGGTGAGGATGTAGAGGGGAATGCAAAAGTGCTCCTCCCCCATTCTCTACCACCCCTCCATTATCTGGTCCTCTCCCTTCATGTGCTAACTCTGACTCTTTATGAGCGTGATGGCCATTGACCTTTGACAGTGAGGAGGATTTAGGAGTGACAGTTATCTTTCCATCTGGCTCAGTCTGAACAGAGGTGGACACCACCATGGAAAGTGATTCTTTCACCTCCATCACAGCCTCCTTTAACTCTTCTTTATCCCCTCTGGTTTCAGCCAACCTCTTCCTCAGCTCCTCCAGCTGCCTCTCCAGCTCCCGACTCCTTTCCTCCTCTCGGCCCATTCTGGTTTTCATCTTCTCTCTCTCTGTGTCAAACTCAGCCAGCTGCCTTTCACACTTGCCCTCTAGCTGGGCTGCCCTGCTCTTTTCATACTCAAGAACCTCCCGGAGCTTCTCCAGGGCACTGGTCTCCTCTTGGAGAAAGGTGCGAAGTTGGGACACTTTCTGAGCCTCCTCCTGTGCCTGGCTGCTGGCCTTGTGGAGCTCCTGAGTCAGGGTTGAGGAGAGCTGCTGCTGCTGAGATAGTGACTCCTCCACCTGGCTCACTGCCTGTTCTTGTTCCTTCTCTAACTTCCGCACTGTCGCACGCTCCACCTCCAGCTAGAAAAGGAGGGAGAGATAAAAGAGTCAAGGTGAGGCAGCTTTTCCACATTTGACCACAAGGAGGCACAAGAACACTGCTTTATTATGTTTAATTAAAAAAGCTAACTGAAATGTATTCAAAATATGCATTATTTGCTTGAATAGACACAAAGCTTATACAATGTTGTCCTTATGAGGCATTGGAAAATAAGAACATTTCACATCATGATTATCCAGGCCAAAATAATTGTGATCCACAGTATTATCCCAATAATCATCAGAACATGCTTAAAACTTCTTAAAATGACACTAAAAAAATACTTGAATCACTTTACATGTAATTATATAACTATTATAAATAAACCTTTTATTGGGTCACAGATTTTTTTAGTGAGAAACAAAAAATCAAACAATCTTAAATATGGTAATAAATCTTAAGTTTTCCCTGCATAAATAAACAATAAATATACATTTTTTTTTAAATTGGCAACATTGAGTCTTGTTTATATTTAAATATCAGCCTCTATTTTTCACTTGTCAACCATGATAGTGGCTTTGTCAAGTCACTCGTGGTGATCTTCACCATTATCCCGATCATGAAAATTCAGCACGATCAACTAAATGTGTTTTCTATCCCGATCCATGATCAAATCTTATATCATCCCATGCCTTTTACACATATTGTCTCATAAACTTAAAAGTAAATTAGGGCCAGTTGAATAAGGAAATAAAGGATAGTGCTGTATGTATTGTTTTAGTCCAAAGAGACAGAGAAAGAAGCAGTTGTTCGTGTTTTGCCTTGGTAAATAATGATTGGCTTGCAAGGTATGTTTATGGAAAGTTCAGTTTGGTAAGAGGTTATTAGACGGTGACGAGGCGGCTTAAAAGCTTTGATGAGTATTAGAAGGAAATGCGAGGTGATGAAATAAAATCCAGTGTGCATAATTGCTATACAAAAAACAACACAGGCAGGAAAGCCTGATGTAGACAGGAAACCTTTCTTACATAAGGCTGTTGATAAAGTTTGTTTAGTGGCTGACTGTGTGCTCACACTGTGTGCACACCAGCTGATCTTGCATGAGACATCTACACTCATTATCTCAGGTTTCCTGAGGCCATAAAGCCACATGGCTGCTGGACAACGGAACAATAGCCTTTTCCTCCTCTATTTCCTATGGAACAGCCTTGTGCTCGAGCATAATGGTGCCTGTACTTTAAACAGGCCAAACCCTCTCCACCCTACCCAGTTACACAATGGAACTGAACTGATGCTTCCTCACTCAGTCGCTTGGTTTTATCATAGCTGCCTCTGAAGAGAGACAGACAGGTAGAGGACAGAGAGGCAGAGGGCAGACAGGTAGAGGACAGAGAGGCAGAGGGCAGACAGGCAGAGGGCAGACAGGCAGAGGACAAACAGGCAGAGGACAGACAGGCAGAGGACAGACAGGTAGAGGACAGGAAAAGGGAAGCAGAAATATCTCTTCCACCAGATGCGCTCATCTATCAGCAAGTGAGAATTATAAGCAACAGTTTTGTTAAGACTTTGCCAAACGTAACATACAAATACACACACACACACACACACACACACTGTGCAACAGTACATGTTGAGACCTTTACACATCAGTCACACCTGGTGCAGCAGTTTGTCTCTTTCCGTCTGCAGCATGAAGGTGTAATCTTGACCCCGGGCAGACTCCTGGGCACGCCGTCGTTTCTCCTCCTCCAGATCAGCGATCATCTATCAAACAATGGACCAATTAAATCGCTTGACATGGAGACAGGGCTCTCTTGGAGGAATTCAGTGCATGAATTTGACAACCTTCTCAAACTGGCAAATGACCTAGTTTGGATTTATTGTCGTTTAAGAAGTTTCCTGCCCACACAGCTGTGAAAGGTGTCCCCCTGACTAATCAGCCTGCACAAACCGCTTTGTCATTACAAGATTATGTCAGTTTCATCCACTCCTTCAAGTTCACTAGAAGACAGTTAATAGGCTGAGTGTTTATGAGCTCTGCAGTGATAAAGCTTCATATCCCCCCTCAGCGCTGGGTGCGGCTGCTGTCTGTCTGCCTCACTCACTCCATGTCTACAGCACAACCAGCCTATTGTACAAATGTGAGCCCCAGTGGGACTCTGTCTGGGTACTTGGGTGGTTGCAACATTGTCCAGACATGTAAATCTGAAATGAAGAGGGGCGAGGTGTAGAACTCACTGAATATGTGTGTTCATGACTGTATTACTTACCCTCCTGTGTCTGCTCTCAGCAGCACTCAGCTGTCCCATCATCCGCTCCTGCATCCTCTTGCAGTGAGCCATGACCAGTTTAAGCACAGCCAGAGGGTTGGGCCCCACCGCCCGGCCCTGCAGGTGTGTCCGAGGCTGGGTGAGCGTGTCCTGGCGCTCTGCGGACTCACTGTCCCGCTGCAGGGCCAGGAACGGATCGCTGAGGTCGTACTGGCCATAACGCTCCTGGACGAAAGCATCTCTGTGCTGAGCCTGGATACACACAAACATATAGCACACATGTGATGTTAAGCTGTCACTTTCATAGCAGATCAAATATAGCCAAGAGCTCTGTATGACGTTATTGTCTCCCTGTGGCCTACAGGAGGAACAAAATGGTATATGTGTCCAGGTACACGTTCAGTCCTGACTCAGCAGAAAACACTGCAGCACAGGAAATATGTGTTTAGAAGATAACACAAGGTCCGACTGTCCGTGCCAAGAAAAACACAAAGTCGGCTCACTCATCACAAAATATACCGACTGAACAGAAGATTGACTTTTAGGTAACAACTGTATGCATCACCATCGAACACTTGAAAGGAAGTGTGCGTCCGTGTGTGCAGGAAATCTGCATGGAGTGATGTTATTGTCAGCGAGAGCACAAGCAGATGGTCTTTACCCTCAACCCAAACACAAAGAGGTGAGGAGCGGCTGTCCAACCCCCACCAGCGGCAGATGTTAACTCCTCCCCAGGGATGATGGGGTGAAGGACCAGGCCATGATATCACACACAAACGCCAAACTGTTTCTGATTAAGAGGTTGTGTTGAATCTTAAAAAAAAAAAAGACAGCAAAAATAAAATCCTGAGGTAACAAAATATTGCAGGCAAACGTAACTACTTTCCATTTACCAGACACTATTCATGCTCGGGGAACAGGCTGGAAGGACCAATAAAGTGACACGTGACAGGGCCCTGTTGACCTTACTCCGGGACACCCTGATATTTGGGAAGATCTCATGAACTCCTTACAGTGAGTAAGTTTAAGTTCTGGAGACATGCAGGGTCAGCTGGCGGAGCTTGTGATGTAAGCACAAGCCACAGAGTTCACTCCGCGTGCCTTCGGGACACCCATCGTTGTCTCCTCATGCAGTCCTCATCTGACACCCGGGTCCTCTGGCCCCCTTGGCTTCCCTGCCCAAACATGCATGGCACTGCATTCCTCTGCCTGTTCATCATCATTTCTCAGAAAATGCCTCTCTCTACTTCCGCCTCTCTGTCAGTCTATTTTTCTCACACGCTCTCAGACTGTGGCAGCACACACACACACACACACACACACACCTGAGGACATCAGTAAGGAGGCTGTATTTGAGGCTCTTTCTCTGGCTGAACAAAGAATGTGACCCTCAGTGAGGAGATTACAGGACTAGAACAAAGACACAGTCTCAGTGCCTTCAGTTTTATGCATTGTCTCCATGTCTGACCCAGTAGGCTTCAATGTGTGAGAGAGGGTACAACTGTGTGTGTGTGTGTGTGTGTGTGTAGTATGCCCACTTTTTCATGTGAATAGAAATGTGTGTGTGTGTGTGTGTGTGTGTGTGTGTGTAAGCCTGTGTGTGAATGGCTGTGTCCATGTGTTTGTACTGGACTTTGGAGTAAAGCTTCTTCATCTAGCTGGAGACAAAACTGCAGCTTCCTGAGTTAAACAACTGTTTAAACAGACCAGGCCGGGCTAAGATTGGATTGTCAGAGTGTGTGTGTGTGTGTGTGTGTGTGTGTGTGTGTGTGTGTGTGTAGCAGTCCTAGCCTAGGGTCTGGTCTCCGTGGTTTTCTTGAGATATTTCTGATCATAATGACAGAGTGTGCTTTCCTTTATGAGAGGGCACAACAAGCAAACCCTCCCTGCAGCAAAGCTCTCATTTCTGCCCAACTACTGATGACAAATTTTCTCAACCACTAAGAATATATTACATGCTATTATTTAACATGATCAATAATTTGTTTGTTTTTTGATTTGTATATCATTCCCTGCCATGTTGTAGCTGTATTGAAACGTGTGCTACAGGTTGTTTGAGTATAAACCTCTTCAACAGCTTGTTTCCTATAATGCATTCCAGCAGCTGTGACAAGGTGTGCAAGACAATCTGATGCTTTTCACCTGGAAAAGTCCTGTCAGTCACCTACGGCCTCAGGGCACAATCTTAGCCTTGTGTGAGCTGAAAAGAGCCGGGAGTCCTGTTTCCTTCGAGAGTCCCCGTAATGACTGTCACACAATGAAGTCAGCAGCTCTGAGTAGTATTTGGTGCATATCTCCTGTTACAATGTGCAGTTTAGTCTTTAATCGGACTCCTAAATAATACCGTGGATGAAAGAAAACCAAATTGCTATCAAAATGAGGATGAATACAATATGCATGCATACATGAGCATGCAGCTGGCATTTGTTTCCACACCCATGCTGCATAAGGTTCTTAGCATAACCGGCTGTCTCCAGGGTAACATCTCAAATCCAGAAGCTTTGCAGTGGGGGGTTATGGGGAAAGTATGCATTCCTGGTGATTTAGTCCATTCTTCAGAAGAACAGTTAGACACACAGAGACAAAAGGACAGCATGACTAGACCTGTCAGATATGAAAAGCTTCTTTCATGGAACTTAAGGAGTTCTGTTCAAGGGTATTTGCACCAAGAGGCCAGAGGACAATGCATCTGGATGCTCTTACATTTTTACTTTAACTTAAAGCAAAATAAACAAGTATCTGAGAGCGTCTTGGAGTTAGATTCAGTTATTTCGAAGCTCCTGAGCAGAAACCTGAAGTGCACGAAAAGCATAATATCGAGTAATTGTCCAGAGAAAAGCAGCGAGGCTAAGACGTGAAGCAAAGAACGATGGCGAAAAAAAGAAGACAGTAGATCAGCTGCAGACCCTCTAGTGTTGGATCCTGTTTAGATTTGTCTTTGGCTTCAGTATGTCTTGGATGACGAAGTAAGACTTTGGGAGACAACTACTATGAAAAGGACATATAGTCGATGAAACACTTGTCAGCCTGAGCAACAGGCTGTGGCAGGTGGGAGGTATCAATCAGCTGGCAGTCACCTCTGATTTAACAGAGCTGGTGAGGTTGTAAACTCAAACACTCACAAAGGCTCTGGAACATACTGTTGTTCATTGGAGCATTTAGAAATTACAGAAAAGTGTTCCAGGAAAACTCGTAGCAAATGAGTAATGGGAAAGTGAGACAGTGTCCATGGCAACACAGAGAATGCAGGCTTCTGCTTGTAGTGTACCAGCCTACATATCAATCAAGATTTAATAAAAGCTCTACAGACCAACCGTGTTGGAACGGTATGTTATGAAGTCACCAGCTGTGAGACATGTTTAAAAAAATGAACATGAGAAATAATAACCATCATCCAACAGAATGCATGCCTTAGAAATGGAGGTTTGTTCTGACAGTCTGGTGCTCCGGACTAATGACTAGCTAACCAGCCACTCATTATTTATATAAATATTAACACTCAGGATAAGAATATTGTCTTGGGAGAACCCAAATTGCAAATGTCCCACTTAAAGCTGCATTCATTGATTTTTGGACACTTGTAGGTACAACATGGTTAAAAGATGGTGGGCTGTAAAACCAAAATAATCATCTTTAGGAGGCTGGGCAGATTAAAGGGAAGCACCGCCTTTCACATTACACATTTAAAATGATTAATTCATTAGTGCAGCCTTATGTCCTGACATCTCTTCAGATAAACATGTGCTCTCTCTAACGGACACCTCCAGGAGTCCTTCTGGGCCCAGATCAACCTGGTGTAAAGAGAACTCACTGAGATTGCACGTCTGAGGTTAATCAGTTTTGAAAATTAACAACCAGTGAGTATAAGCCATTTAAGGCATGTCATGTCATTGCATGGTTTATTTAAAAAGAAAACATGTTTTATAAAAATGTGTAAAATGAATAATACCATTCAGGAAGTTCACTAAAAGCAAAAACTGAGTTTACATTGTCTATCTTTAGAAATAAACACATTGTCTCATAGATTGCAGAGTGCAAGAAAAAGAGACCCTCGAGAGATAAAAGTGCACATGAAAGGCCTCAGCAGATTCAGGCAAAACCTATTGCACTTACTTCAGTCAGTTAAGGTTACTCTGATTCGTTTGACCAGATGATGTCGAGAGAAGATTTCCTCTGGAGCTGCCTTTCCAGCTCAAACACTATATTAGCAATGGTAATTCACTTTTATAGGGTTCCTGCCCCAGCGGCATGCTTTTGTGTTGTGTAAAGGAGAGAGAAAATGAAAGAGACGGAGAGACAAAAAGAGAGATGAGATATTAAGGCTTTTTGAAGTGTAAGCTAAGGTGTGTGCTTAAGGCTTAAGCCGTATCCTCCACACCTCCCACCCACACATTAACCACAGATGGCTCTAAGCAGACTGGACAGACGCCAAACAAACCTCACTTTACTTTATGGGCCGTGCAAGGAGACGACTTCCAAGTAATGTTTATCTGCCTTGGGTGTTATCATCAGTGGTTAGTGATAAAAAAAAAACATGGGGCAGGTGATCTCACCCTTTGGTCGGGCATTGCTTTTGGAGAAGCATAACATATTAGATAGAACGAGGAAGTGCTCCGGTATGTCTTGAAACTGAATCAAATATTAAACTGAATTTTGCACAAACTACATTGAGAAAGATTTTTCTTATCTTAGATTGACCTCCTTTATCACTATTCTGTGTGTAGCTGACAAATACTCTCCTGTTCAGTGCAAATAGCAGCAGAGGGTGGAGCTCATTACCAGCACAGATATGAGCCTTAATTTTAGAGTTGGCTCGAGGGATAAGGGAGGCTGGAGACATCCTAAGGAAATCAGTACCTGGTCTATGTCGCTCACATGGACTAATCATTGCTGGGAAGTGTGTGTGTGTGTGTGTGTGTGTGTGTGTGTGTGTGTGTCTGTGTGCAGGTGTGTGTTTCTATTCACCTGCTTTTAACAATTCAAAGGAAGAAGTACTTCTTCTTAAGTACTCTGATGTCATTTTCAGGTCAGGCTGTTATGGAAGCACTTCACTGACATCATAGCATTGCCTTTAATGGCACTTGCCGGGAAATTTCTGCTCGTTCTTTCTTTATCCCATGTATCCCCTACCAATCTAGACAACATGTCCAAATTGGGCAGTGACTCGTGTAGAGGAACAGACTCTACAATCTTATCTGAACAGCACACTCAAACCCGGCCCTATTGTTTTATGGAATTTAGAAAACACGTCAGCCTGCAAAAATAGACATAGCATTTTAGGATTACAGGATATGACATCATATGGAAAACAAAACAGACTGCTGAGCATGACTGCTACATTTCAACCGCAATAACCTGATGGCTTGGGTAACCAAAAACAGTTCAATCCACTGTCAAGCGGCAATTTGTTTGTCAGCCACAGACACTCAACAAAAAGTTGAAGCTGCGTCAGAAGTTTGCTTGTTCCACTGTATTGAGTTGTTTACTTGGTGTCTGAAAAGGAGTGGGACAACAATCAAGAAGGACTGACTTTAGAGCGCCCACATTTAAAGGTCTGCTTTCATGTGTTCCACTGGCATTGAGCCACTGAGAACTTTCTCCATGCCTGTATGCCTGGCAGACAGCGACAATAGTAGCATTTGTTCCCATAGAAATAGACAATCATCAACTCAAAAGATTTGCCACTCCTGTTGGAATGCAGGACCAGTTTCTGGTGTCCTGTTTTCAGGAATGTTCCCTCGGTCTCCTTATGGGTGTACAATGACGAATCTGTAGAGACAAGTCCCAAAGGTGACACTATCTTATAGGTAAGTCTCAAGTGAGTACACAGTTCCTAGTTTTTCAGGGTTTAAGGGAGTTAAGGAAGAGTTAAAAAGGCAACACGATTTTCCCGAGCAACCTAGAGGCAGGTCATCCAGGTACTTGCTGTCAAGCAGAGAAAATATATTTAAAGTTGAAAAAGAGTGGCAAGGATTTGAGAGCTTTTGCATTCTCATCCTAACAACACTGAGAAGGGAGCTCTAGTTGGTGAAGCATCACAGACAGCACAAAGAGATTCAATGCACAGACACTGAGCTCAATATTGGACAGCCTGCCATCAAACCCCGACACTCCCCTCTGCAGCTACGTGTCGACACGCAATCTGACCTAACGTGGACCAGTCAGTAGAAAATGTGTACTGGCCCCCAGTGGGAACAAGGGAAGTCAGTGATTTGAGCCTACAACTCTTTACATCCATCTCCACAATAAACACTGCAGCCTCTAACTGGCCCACCAGAGACCAGTGCGTGTATGCGTGTGTGTGTTTGTGGTGTGTGTGTGTGTCGTCGTGAGTGGGCAGATAAGACATGGGTCATGGTCAAACATGCAAGACCCCCCGTAATGTGGCTATGTGCGAGGAAGAAAAGGAGGAAAGGAGGGAGAGGGAACAAAGCCCTTAGAGATACGGAAAGAGGAATAAGTACAGACAGGAAGGCGACTGCACATTTGTCCTAGGGGGAATGACGTGTGCGTTGAGTTTTGGGCAAACCCTGCCTGCGTCAGATCTGGACAACTGCCATCTAAGATGAATCTGAGCCGGTGTGGTTAGATTGGCTTCCTTTCAGGCCCTGGCACTTAAATTCTTCCATGATAACAGCCACACTTTCTTGCAAGATACATTTCACTATAAAAAGGCCTGTTCATTAGAACAAAAGTTGCTACTTACTACTTGCTACATCACAGCCTTGAATCACCATTTCAGACAACGAGTCAGAGCAGCTGCTGCTTCATGAGTGTGAAAAGCAGCATATTTCCCTTCAATGTGAATGAATGAACTGCACAAAACTGAGGAGTTAAGGATTAAAGGTTGTTGTTGCATAATGTCTGAGGTTCTGTTCACCATGTGCACTTGGGTGATTCAAAGTGGACGATGTACCTTAAAGCACTCAGATGTTGTCTGACACCACAGACTGCCTAAGAAGACGACCGAGTCATCTCCTTACGTCAGTGTTCAGCGTTCAAAACATGGTTGGATACAGCTGATTGGCCAGAGGCAAACAGCTCTCACAAGGGTTGGAGGTATGTACCCAAGGCAAGGTGCCAAACAGCCAACAAAGTCTTCCACTTTGGCCGAGGGCAAATTTAGTTTCTGTTCAGCTGGAACGTAACTTTCCCATATTAAAACAACTGTGGACACATTTGACACAAACCAGTTATGAACTGCAGACTGTTTGAACTCAAGCCTAGACACGATATGGACATATACAGGTCTGGGTTGAAAGAAACAGGTGAAAATTGAAAACGCAGATTCCAACTGAGCTGAGCAGCAATAATGTTGGCGCTTGGAATAAAAAGCCTGGGAAACAAGAATGACTCCTGCACCATTGTCTTTACTAGCTCTCTTTCCTAAGTTTCCTGTTTACACATCCCTCCCTGCCAGCTCACATTCTTTTTAGGGGGGGTGTCATGCTGAAACAGGTTTAATTTTAGCATTTTAGGGTGTTACAATGACAGAGAAAAGAGTGTGTATTATTAAAGGGTTCCTCGTATGACTATAATACTGAATATTTGTCAGTTGTTATTATGCATGCTGCTAAAAGGTATGTGAAGTGTTCTCCTATGTGTCCATAAGTTGATATGTGCGTATCAGATGTTGTGGCCAACTCACCCTGAGGGCATGTATGACCACATCCTGGGCCTCAAGCTCTCCCTCCAGGACACTGAGAAGAGTCAGCAGCTCTGCTCTGCTTAGAGCCTCCACATTCATCTTCTCATCCTGAGGGGGGTTAAAGGGATAGAAGAAGAAATCAGAATGATATACCTAATCAAGAAATTCTTCTAGGAGTTATACATTGATTTATTTTGTCAGTGAGTGGCACAGAGCTGAGGATGGGACTTGGGGTCCCATCTGTGGCCTCACTGGATTGTGCTCAGGGTTATAAACAGGAAGTCATTAGCATATCTGCATGTTAAGTTGAAGAGGAGTGAGACTGAGGACAGTGCTGCTGTATTCGGTCCACACTGTGAAGGCAAAAGTGACTGTTTGAAACATCTTATATCACACACACTTTTAAGGTATTATCCATCCTGCCCTCCATCCACTGTGTCCCGTGATTCATCAGCTAGGTCTAGGCATAGTCATAGGGTCCAGACATAACACACCAGACATCATTCTTACAATGAAGAGGGACAAAACACAGTTGTCTTCATCCTGGGTGAAGTCACGTTCAGGTTAGGAGTGCCTCATTATTGTGTGGCTGTTCATGTGTGTTTGACAAGGTACGTGCAGTCAGACAACAGCAGCTGTAATGATCTCTTATACATTGTACACACACACACACACACACACACACACACAGCATGAATAAATAAACTGACATCAAGTTGCAAGCAGTGCAGGACGCCTTAAGGATTTAAGTTATGCAGCCTTTCTGCACAATCGGTGTGAGATTAAAATCACACATTCAAGTGTCTTGGTATGTTGTGTTGCCAGGACAACTCCAGTAGTGGGTTGTTCCTCAAGTAATTTAAACACTGTCTATCAATCATGTCACAAAAATATAGATGTTCCTTTGAGAATGTACATCTCAGACTTGTAAACACTCATGTCTTGTATGGAATATATATTTTTATGTATTTCCACTCATCTTTTTTTCAATTAGTCACCCGTCTGCATTAAAAGTGTACGTTTCCTCATCTTCGCTTTGAAACAAACCTCCCCTCTTCACTGACAGCAGAGGCTGAATCTCAAGTGTAGACTTTACTGTTTACTTTCTTGCAGCGGTGTCCAAATTCCAGGTTGCATTCTGTGGCTCACCACACATTCACAGCAACAACAAAGTGTGTGTGTGTGTGTGTGTGTGTGTGTGTTTGTAGCACTGCCTTCTAACGTGCAGCCACACATGACATGAGACAATTCCAGTATTAGTGTGATTGAGCTGTTGGCTCTAAATGTAGGCTAAACTCTACGTGTCACCCGATATCTGTAAATCAGCTTCCATGGAAAATCCTTCCAGCATTCCAGGGATGCCCACACCATGGGAAGCATCACTCAAGAATAAATCCCTGAACCCCACACTGAAGCCTGCATGGTTTCAAGTGTTGCAGTATTGATGAACTAATACCCGGCCGAGGTAACAGCCTTGTCATGAGATGGATCTACAAGTCAATATAGAAGCGTGACACCTGATTGGACAACACTAGTGCTTGCATGCATTCAGACACAGCTCACTGTTTTCTGCTGCGTTTCTCTTCTTTACGGTCATCTCTCTGAGATACCAACCACAGTCTGGGGTAAACTTTACCCCTGCTGGCTCTGTAACCAGGAAGGCTGTGCCTGCTCAGTGTGCTCACAGAAAACCAACGCAGCAGTTGCTGAGGAACAGCAGAGGATCCACCTGCCGTTCTGGGCCTTTGTCTGACACAAGAGGACTGCTATTATTGTCCCTGTTGACAAAATGCACTTCAATGTTGTGCTGCCATCACAGACACATAAACTGAATGAGCTATTGTATATAGATTGTCTGGAGTGATAATGGTGAAATCAATAATTCATCAATATGAGGTGACTGAAGTACCCACACCCATTAGCCTGAACATGAAGTCAACAAACACCCTGGTTCTCAGTGATTTTTACTCTATCTACTGCCTATTTTAATATTATATTCGCATTATTATTAATAATAATATATTATTAGGGGAAAAGTCCTCCCTAGTTTGCGGCTGCAAAGTTTCATTTAGGCGAAGCAGACGAAGCCCCGTAGAGAACACGCAAATATCAGGATGGGTCAGAAACCTGTCTATGGACTTTTGCACTGTCTTACTAAAAAGCCCGACCAAATTAGAGGGGTTAATTTCTGGAAGCCATGTAGCAAATATTCATACAACCTTCCGTGTAAACATACCTTCATGCGCTCCGTTCTGGCCGCATTAATTGTTGTCCAAATCCAAAAAGGAGGCTCCACGACAGCATGAATCAAAGCAGCCCACTGTCACAGGCGCTCTCCCTCTGGGGCGAGTGCGAACAACACTCGTTCAGTGACGACGCCGCCAGCCAATCAACGGGACGTAGTGTAACAATCTGACCAATAACTAGCGAGCTTTCCGCTAGGGGGCGGGGATCAGGGCGTTCCCGGCTCTAAGGGATAAACCTCTTTGTTTCGGACGTCCAGTGTTGATTTCTACCCATTCCCGTGTGGCAACGTGACGTGTTTGCAGATTTGGCTAAATGATGGCACACTATAGTTGCATGTTTACTACTTATGATAGCAGCGGCTTGGTCTTAAGTGTGTGAGTGCTCTCAAACTGTGGAATTTGTAGCCTAATCTGGGAGACACAATGGAATTTATATGTGGTTATATAATATAGATAACTATATAATAATGGTAAATTATGGTGTTGCCTAGACAAACCGTAAACTGACGATGATAACTCGTAAGGCAGGTTATTTCTCTAAACTTCCCTAGAAAAATTGACGCCTCGTGGCTTGCGTCGTATCTCCCTGTATATCAACGCCCCCTACTGTCCAAATGACAGCATCGCAACCTAACGTGCCCTGTTCCTTTGCCATGTAGCACATCGTTTCCGTGCAGCTTGAGGATGAACCAAACCTGTCGTAATTTAGTGCACAATACTGTCATGTTTCTGATTTTCTGATCGATCCATTCGTGAATTAAGGTTCAATGGAGTTGATTTCTGTTCATTTGTGTGCCAGTAATGTGACACACCTGCCACACTGATAATCGTGGTTTAAAATAGTGAAGCAGGAAGTGCTGGTTTTATATAGTTCAACAGAGGATCAGCATTCTTGTTTCTCTACTGTCATTTTAGACCCGGTCTTGTTAAAGGGTAGGGACAGAAACCTGACCGAGATGTTTTTGTTAAAAGACCAGCTCCCATTGTTGCTGAAAGACAAAGATTTCCACAGTAATGTTTTCACACACACCCATGTTATTCTCACCTCACACCAGACGGCTGCTACTCCCCTTCTACATGTCAGACTCTGAGGAGGACACAAACGTACGCCTCATATTAAAATGAATATGAAATCCTATACTATTTATGAGAAGCACTACAAGGTAACCATCTGTTTAGTCTCAAACAGGTTTTCAATGCAATGTGCAACGACCAGTGTTTTCTTCCTGTCACAACATCATGTGAGAGCATGCCTGTGCCTGTATGTCACGGGTTTCATACTTTTCCAGTAAGCTACAGCTGATGTAACATGACGGCACAAATGGCAATGCTTAAACTACCACTGGAAGAATTATTAAGACCCTTAACTTAAATAAAATTAGCAATACAACAGTTTAAAAAGTACTCACATGCAGAGAAAATGCCCCTGTGAGTAGTTATTCATTATACTATTTGATTATATCTGCAAATACATTTTATTTTCATTAGTGATGCATTCATGGGTAACTTACTGGAATTTAAACGTTGTGCTTATGGTGGATTTTGTTTCAACTATTTTGTAGTGTTGGGTCATTTACACAGTAGCAGTACATGGATTACAAAAGGATCTGATCTTTCGTATGAACTATAGATCTCAAGTAACTATAGTGGAGTAAAAAGTAACATATGAGATTGGGAGTATGGTATAATGAGTGAATGTGTATGAGGTCTGTGTGTGTAGTTTCCAGGCCCAGCCCACGTGCACTTTGTGAAAAAGTCATCTCCACAATCTCTCATTTGTGAAATGTGGAACAAAGAGCACAGCCAGTCAGATAACACACACACAACATGCAACAAGCAAAGCTAGATCACTATTACTGAGCAGTTATAACTCCCTACAGTCTTTGCAATGTGTGTTTATTTAATTTGTGACGCATACATTTCAACAGTTATGTCCAGTTATGTTCTAAAAGTTATTAGGCAATGATAAGGAGAGGATACATTCAAGATATAAAAGGAGGAAACAATCATGTCGTCAGTAAAAATACAGAGACAAAATGGAATTATATCAGTAAATCAGAATGACAAAACATCAGCAGCAGTGTTTAGTAGAATCATAGTCTGTATATAAAAGTGGATGGAGTCATGGTTTGTGGACAAAGGTTTTGAAGCCCTGCGATTGGCTGTCGCCATCTTGGATTTTGCAACCAGTGAACAGAAGTGACCATACAAACCAACAAAAGCTACAGAGCGGCACCCCGAGCAGCAACCTTACCGCATGTGTTTTATAGTGTGAAGCTGTTAACATATTAGCTTCATAATTCAGGGTAAACTTTACAGAGAAATGTTAAAGTCATCTTAGTAACTAACCGCATTGGTAGCGACCTGTCAATCACAAGGTAGCCCCGCCCTAAAGCCCTAAATCACCAGCATTTACTAAATGTATATCACACTGTATTGAAGAAGACTTGAAACTAATGATTGAGACCATTAATGTTCAAAATATTTACTGAGATAAAAAATAAAGTAAGGTAGGGTTATTTTCTCATAAACTTCCATGCAATCAGACTTCTTTTTGCAGCCAGTGGAGTTTCCCCCTGATGGCCAACAGAGAGGATGCACATTTTTCCAAAGGTGTTGGTTGGACTTTACAGTTTTCTTATTGCAAGTTGGTAATGCATTGTAAATGTTATTAATGAATTCCTTATTTAAATTATGAACATTTTGCAAAATGTTCTGTCATTTAAAATCATGAGTTAGCTTGAGGCAGGATCTGCAACAGTCGCTCTGGGCTCCAGCTTCAGTTTGATGGGATCCTTGGGGGTGGTAAATCCATCAACTCCCAGCTCCAGTGGAATCTAGGAAAACAAGAGATCCTTCAAAAATGAAGCCCTACCAAAGCTCAAATCTGATCCCACTCAGCCATACATAAACACCTGTCACCATTTAAGATCACAATTACTGAAAGACTTCTCACTTGAGTCTCCTCGCACGTGACAAAGCTGAAGTTCTGAAGGATCTCGACTAGGGCCAACTTCATCATCAGGACAGCAAATCGCATGCCAATACAGTTCCTTGGCCCTACTCCAAATGGTAGGTAGGCATAAGGATCGATGTTGTCTTTGTTTTCTTTGCTGAACCTGAAAAAAGATGAACAAATTGTTGAGCCGGGTTACTAAATTTGGTTTAAGTCTGACTGTAGCCTGCCGTTAATCCAGTATAGTAGCCTACCGTTCAGGTTTGAAGGCATCAGGCTCAGGCCACAAAGCAGGGTCGCGTTGCAGAGTGTAAACTGGTACAAATATGACAGTTCCTTTTGGGATGGTCACACCATCAATGTCTACGGAAGACTTTGCCACTCTCTCTAACCGAGTGGCAATAGGGAACAGCCTCATTGACTCATTCAGCACCATGTCCAGGTATTCCATCTGCATCACGGCTTCGTAGGTTGGCCGACTCTGCAGTATATAAAGGAGTTATTGGTTGGAAGCACAGAAAAACAAAAGAATTACAGCCAAAGAAATTCTGAAGTAACCTTTTCTGGGAAGGTTTCATCAATCTCCTCTTGCAGGGCCTTTTGAATGTGAGGGTTAGTTGCCAGGTTGTAGGATACAAATCCCATTGTGCTGCTACTGGTTTCGTAGCCAGCAAAGATGAATATCATAGCCTGAGACAGGATCTCATGATCAGTCAGTCCTGTAACACAAATATGAATACACGTTTATCACTCTAATGATAATAGTCAAAGTAAAAGCCTGTAGGACTAAAAAGGCTCATGATGTATTGTGATTGACCATTCTTTCATTCAGTCAACATGAACCTGCTGAACATCTGACGGACAATTGTTGGGCTCATTGGGTTGTTGTTTGTCTTTCACTTAACTTTTGCCAAAGGTTGGGATAAATATGAAGCTAGTTGTTCACACGGTTCTAGAGCTTGAAGACACAGCAGATGATGGTGTGAACTCCTCATATTTAAATTTGATTCTTTGTTAAAGTCCCAGTCAGCAAGTCTGGTGGATCGAGGGCACTCTGTCAGATTTTGAATGTTTACAACTCTCACGCTCCTCCCCCACAACCACCAAGCTCCTCCCCTTCGACTTCGTGCCCTTGGAAATCCCTTAGATCACGCCACCTTTGAAACGCACCGTCACCATCTTTTTTTCTCCTTCTTTTCCACCAGTGTTTTCTTTTCCTTGGTTGTTTTGGACCTCCTCGTTTCGGTTTTCAATGATTAACAGTAGCAATACATCACATAATACACACATTATGTAAACATTTAACTTAAGCACAATGAACCCTTGATATCCTGAAATATATCCTTCAGGCACGACTACAGGTAGAGTCATGAACTTGAATCACTATCTGGATTCTTTCTACCTTTGTGGGAGCTGGAATCCTCTTTATTGTTCGTTTCCATCTGAGAGTCCACCATCAACTGCATGAAGTCCACTCGTTTCTACAAAACAAAAACAAATGGAAATCCTGTTTAGCTTATTTATTTATTAACATAAAAACATTGGCCAACAACAAACATCAACTCCATTGGAGCTATACACTGCATACACAATACCGTGTGTTCATTCTTATTCCTGTCCGATTTGATCGTCTTTAGAAAGCTGTAGAAGAAGGTCAACACTTCAGCAGGGAAAAATGACACATCCATCTTTTCAAAAATTGGCCGCAAGAATGGAAACAGAACTGAAATGAATACGAATTGAAAAGATAAAGTTAATTCAGGGCTCAATGGGACCAAATAGACATTATGATTGTACAGTATATCATACCGATAAGCACAAGGATGGGATTCAGGAAGTTGAACTTGACCATTTTCTTAATGTTTGCAACAAAAGGGTCAGAGGGTCGGTTGATGGAATCAATGTCCACGCTGAAGGCAGAGCTGGTCACAACATCCATACTGTAAGGTCCAAACACACTGCGAAAAAAGGCAAATATGTAATGTGGGAACAAGAACAAAATCAAACCATCCAAACCCACTGAGCACTATGTGTCTTTCCAACTGCACAGTTGTCCTTTAGGTCCCATATAGACAAGGTTAATTAGGCTACATACAGCCCAGACATTTTAAAACATAATTAAAATGCAAAAGATCAACCCTGAATAACCAGAATGTATACAAGATACATATATTAAAACACATTTTTGATGTCAGATTCCTCAGTTAGGAAATGTTTGCTTTGTACAGCAAAAATAAACAAAATCACACAAACATTACTCACTCTTTAACATCTAGGACTTCATCCGCTTCTACTTTCTTCTGAAGGCTCCTTATCAAATTACTTGAGTGCTGCAACATTATTGTATACATCTGCACAAGAGTATATAAAAGCATTAAACATGATAACATTCAACATTTACATACCAGAATTATGGATCAACAGTTCACATTTAAATCATTCACACAAAAAAAAAACACACAAATATTTCTGTTTGTTCATTTTTTAACCTCTTTCAGGCGTCCGCTGGTGAATGATGGAGAGAGTACAGTGCGAATCCTCTTCCATTCCTCATCTTCTACTACTGATACAGCATCACTTAAGGGTCCATTCAGGCCTAGATCCTAAAATACACACGAGAAGGGCCCCAAATTAAATCCTGCTCAGGGCCCCATTAAGGCTTAGGCCGGCCCTGGGTACCACTATTCCACACACACACACACACACACACACACACACACACACACACACACACACACACACACACACACACACACACACACACACACACACACACACACACACACACACACACACACACACACACACACACACACACACACACACACACACACACACACACACACACACACACACACACTTAAGATTGTGTTCTTCGATTCATGTCGAGGTACTAACTTACCCGCCTGTTGGTGAAAACAGAATAACACTCCTTGACCAAGACTGTTTTGATCATAGCCGTGTCCATTATACCCAGCATAGGCTGCCTGCCATCGTAACACCTTGTAATGCAAGAGCACATCATGTGGTGAGTCAGTGACAGCCTGGAGCAACGCATGAGTAATGGTATGTTCTTGCACACACACTTACCCCCATATCTTTCCATATTTCTGATAGCATTGCGTGTCAAAATTGTGGATGCCCTAAGGAATAAATAGAGAGCAGTGTGATAAAAGTAAGGTGTCAGCTAAGATGACTGTAATTATTGAAAACATGCATCTCACCTTTCTGTACTCCAAAAAGGTCCCAATAAAGGGCAAAGGTGTGGGTCCGTGGATGCCTATTTTCTTGAAAAAGCCATAGGGAGCGTATCCATATCTGAGGATTAAAATTAGGGTTAGACAACAGTCCAAATCTTTGCTGGTTGTTTTCATCGTAAGTGAATGGAAAATAAACAAGTTTACACCAACAGGTTTTTGATAATGTGGATTTGTATTGCAATAATTGCAACTTTTCTTCGTTTGTTTCACACAGAATAGGATTATCTTTGTTGTCACACGTCACACATCTGTATCTGTTGTACTTAATGATAAATAAACAGCAATATTATCCAGTTAAAACTGACCAGCTTTAGGTGAACCTTCCATTAACCATGATGTTGTCCTGCCATCCCGTCACTGGCTTGTCTTTATTACACATTTCATACATTTTATTCAAATTGTTATTCAATTTTCTTTATTCATCTGAAAGTTTTTTTGGCTTGTGCTCATTATTTTATTACCCAAAAGAAAAGAGTAATTAATGGTTTTCTAAATATTCCATCCTGCAAAATATTAGAAGACTTAAAAATTATACAACTGCCTTGAATTAAATTTGCTTATTTTATGACATGCTTCATAGCTCTTATGACATTTTACCTCACTAAGCACCTTCTCCATTACGAATCACGTTGCGGTTCAGCCTCCCTCACGTTGTAAGTAAAGGTTTATTGCACTGCAGGTTCAGTAGCTGCATTCCTTCTCCAAGTCATCATCCAAACATAATTTCTTACTATTAAATGTTGCTCCCTGTATGCTTGAGATGTGGCTGCATTGTCATCCTCTATAGAAAACCCTGTTTATGGATCCAGTCCTGCTACACAATCAACTTTCTTTTTGTCCCTTGTGTTGGTCGGTTGACCTCTGCTGTCGTTGCTGGAGAATACTGGTCAAAGTATTAAGAGCTTCATTAGCTTGAGACACTTTTGTGGGTAATTTGATACTTTAAAGTAGTCTTGTCACGTTAGACATTTGACCTCACAGGTGTAATACAAAGTCCTTTCACCAGCGCTGTCAGACACGTAGGAGGTACAGATACTTGTGTTCTGGTTTTTTACTCAAGTAAACGTGAACAAGTACAGGCTCTGATATGTACTCAAAGTAGAAAGGAAACAGTAAGACTTTTCTACTTTTCTAAAGAAAGTTAAAAATTAACATGTGTTTTGAAAATGTAACGAGTAGAAAGTAGACTACATATTTAGGCCTAATTCTACACCTGAGTAGATTTATTTATTTAATTTATTTATTTTAAATTCTACTTAAGTGCAGTAACGGAATAGAAATACTTAGTTACTTCTCACCTCTGCTTTTCACTGGACATGTTGACTTCCCAAAGGAGGAAACGCACAGATTAGTCATAAAGTTACATTTCTTCACTTTTACGCAGGGGAATTCTCCCACATCCAAACCACAAAGTGTGTCTGTAAGACGGTTAAATGATGGCAGAGAGCCGTGAAGGCAAACTTTGCTCTTGTCCCACAGCAGTGGACCCCGCCGTCGGAGGAGAGGAGCTGCCTCGGTAAACAATCGGCTTTACTGACAGGTTGTTGAGCTCCATGAACGCAGCGTTTCCCACCAAGCAGCGACTCAGCCTGACTGTGATTTATCAGACGTCAGTGAAACAAAACAAGCGCCTGTCACAAAACCGCATTATTAATGAGCTTTTCCAGCGTTTGACGTCGAAGTGGTGCGTGTTGTTTACCGGCTGTATCTAATGTTTTGACCACATAGATGAACAACGCCACAGGGTTTACTTACAGCGCGACCAGAGAGAGGAACAGGACTATTAAAGTCCAGGTCTCGATGGAGAAGTCCGGGAGGAAGCCCATTATCGTCCCTGCGCGAACACAACTGGCAACCAGACTGTCCGTCACTTCGCTCTTTAAGATCACCGGGGGCGGCACCCCAGCAAAACACGCAGTTATGTAATCACGGCATTGTTATGTTGTGTAACGGCATATGAACTTTGAAT
The DNA here is from genome assembly GCA_029853015.1 of Chelidonichthys spinosus. Taxonomy (NCBI): domain Eukaryota; kingdom Metazoa; phylum Chordata; class Actinopteri; order Perciformes; family Triglidae; genus Chelidonichthys; species Chelidonichthys spinosus. The sequence goes on along the minus strand of CM056829.1, from coordinate 22,513,348 downwards.
GTAGTGACTTTTTCTCTCCTGCGTGACTTGAAGTAGCAGAACTGTCTCCACCCGTGCGATTCAGATCTGAAGAATAATTAGTCAATTTACATTCTCAAAACACACCCAGTGAGGTTGATCTAGTTCACCAGAGTACCAGACCAGCGGAAACAAGCGAGCAAATGTGGGTTCAACTGCAGGATCACGTTACTGAAAGGAACAAGGGGAGAAAGAATGCGTTCCTTTTTTTTTGTCAGTGTAGTCGTGTAGAAACCCTGTGTCTCCTCCAACTTTAACTGAATAATATTTAGTTTACTCTGGTCAGGTCTACGGCTTTGATATTGATACAGTAGAGGTATCAAATGTTTCAGTTTTTCCAAACAAACACAGGGTGGGTGGAGGGGGTCTGGAGGGGGTCTGGAGGCAGGAAGTCGGGTGGGTCGAGGAGGTCCGGAGGAGGGCTAAAATGTGTGGATGCAGCCGGTCCTAGTGGGCGGATCCGGATGGTCCTGATGGAATCTTCTGATGAGGGCCTGATCCATTACATCTCTTGCTGGGACCCAGGACCTCATCTCCGGACCGTAGCCCTCCCAGTCCACCAGGTATTGAATCTCTCTGCCACGCCGACGGGACTGTAGGAGGCGGCGGAACGTGTGGGCGGGGCCCCATCAATGAGGCGAGGGGGAGGAGGAGGCGTCACGGGAACCAGGCACTCTCCTGAACTGGCTTGACCTTAGAGGCGTGAAAGGTGGGATGAACACACATGGACCGGGGGAGCTTGAGCTGCACGGCTGCCGGGTTGATGAGCTTTTCAATCTCGAAGGGCCCGATGAACCATGTCTATCACAGGGAGACATGTAGAGACAGACAGGTAACCAGTCTATCACAGGGCCAACATGTAGAGACAGACAGGTAACCAGTCTATCACAGGGCCGACATGTAGAGACAGACAGGTAACCAGTCTATCACAGGGCTGACATGTAGAGACAGACAGGTAACCAGTCTATCACAGGGCTGACATGTAGAGACAGACAGGTAACCAGTCTATCACAGGGCTGAAATGTAGAGACAGACAGGTAACCAGTCTATCACAGGGCTGACATGTAGAGACAGACAGGTAACCAGTCTATCACAGGGAGACATGTAGAGACAGACAGGTAACCAGTCTATCACAGGGCTGAAATGTAGAGACAGACAGGTAACCAGTCTATCACAGGGAGACATGTAGAGACAGACAGGTAACCAGTCTACCACAGGGCCGACATGTAGAGACAGACAGGTAACCAGTCTATCACAGGGCTGACATGTAGAGACAGACAGGTAACCAGTCTATCACAGGGAGACATGTAGAGACAGACAGGTAACCAGTCTATCACAGGGCTGACATGTAGAGACAGACAGGTAACCAGTCTATCACAGGGCTGACATGTAGAGACAGACAGGTAACCAGTCTATCACAGGGCTGAAATGTAGAGACAGACAGGTAACCAGTCTATCACAGGGCTGACATGTAGAGACAGACAGGTAACCAGTCTATCACAGGGAGACATGTAGAGACAGACAGGTAACCAGTCTATCACAGGGCTGAAATGTAGAGACAGACAGGTAACCAGTCTATCACAGGGAGACATGTAGAGACAGACAGGTAACCAGTCTACCACAGGGCCGACATGTAGAGACAGACAGGTAACCAGTCTATCACAGGGCTGACATGTAGAGACAGACAGGTAACCAGTCTATCACAGGGAGACATGTAGAGACAGACAGGTAACCAGTCTATCACAGGGCTGACATGTAGAGACAGACAGGTAACCAGTCTATTACAGGGCCGACATGTAGAGACAGACAGGTAACCAGTCTATCACAGGGCTGACATGTAGAGACAGACAGGTAACCAGTCTATCACAGGGAGACATGTAGAGACAGACAGGTAACCAGTCTATCACAGGGCTGACATGTAGAGACAGACAGGTAACCAGTCTACCACAGGGCCGACATGTAGAGACAGACAGGTAACCAGTCTATCACAGGGCTGACATGTAGAGACAGACAGGTAACCAGTCTATCACAGGGAGACATGTAGACAGACAGGTCCATCCTGCATGTCTTTGGACTGTGGGAGAACCCGGAGAGAACCCACACTAACACAGGGAGAACATGCAAACTCCACACAGGAGGAAGGAATCCCAACCCGACCCGGGAATCGAACCCAGGACCCCCTCGCTGTGAGGTGACAGTGCTACCACTACACCACCGTGCAGACCCGAAGCACCTTTTTTCATAAAGACCTGCTGCAGTGGAGATGTTGTCAAGTTCTCTGGGTGATGTTTTCATTTGTGCTTGCCCAACTAGAAATGGCACTGTTACACAGAGTACGCAGGACAGCTCAAATCCTTCTCCTTCCTTTTATTGAACATGAATTGTTTTAAACGTGAACAACAAGCATTCCGTATTGCGATTCGGATTAGGATTAGGTTGAAAACCTATTGATAAAGACAAATTCAATCAAGTTAGTTCTCAAATAAATCAAAATGCCTAATCAAACATTTAAATCAAATCCAAATATCTGTTAGATATCAAACAAATCCAAGTAATTCGGTTAGATATCATAAACAAATATATAATTACAATATCACTATGATATCTAATATCACTGTGTTGTAAAATAACAATGGTCTTCCACACAAACATTTCCACCATGTGCGCCTCCCCCAAACGTGCCCAAGACGATCACTACCAGGACGTCTGCGCCGTCCTATGCGCTGTCCCATGGAAGACATGACAATACTCAGGGGAAAAGGTGACCAGACAACATACGCATTGTGCACCCCAACTACACCTTAGCCTCTCAAAATATAAACTTACATACCAATGCGTTCTGTCGTGTCCTCCAATGCACAAACCCTTCTAAGCCCGGCCGGAAATCGCGGACCTTTATAGCACTCACCCGTGCTCGACTCACGCTCACGTGCCGTAACTCAGGCACAGATGCCACCCGGTGTGTTATACCAAATCGAACACGTGTGATTTGCGCATTTCCGCCTCCGCGGCCACTATGAGGTCGTCCATTCAACGATGCGATGCTATTTCTTTTAGGCATCTAAATGGACGATCTGTCTCTTACAGATGTTATACTAGCTCAAAGTTATTGTGGCTTCACTAACACTGCTGTACAGCATGGCGGGACATAAGACAAAGAGCAAGCCAGGTCTTAGGTTCTGCCTGATGATGGTTGAACGAACTTCCCTCCTAACATGACAGAATCTGGACCAACTCAAACAGCTCAATCTAACTACAGACTTCACCATTGCCAGGCAGGTGCATGGCCATAATCTTCCCTTTCACTCCCGTCTCGCTAAAAACAAAACAACAGTTTGAAGAGAAAACGGTTGCTTGCAGCAGCTGATGGTACCTGCTGCAGCTTGCAAGAATTATCTTTCACTGCCCACCTCTGGCTAAACTGGGGAACCAACAACCATCATGTTACGGCTTTGTACAGCAAAGACTCAGCTTTATTGTCTGGACACATTTACATGCTTCTTGTTCTGGCTCGGACAAGCGTCGGTAAGACACTGAAAATAAAATCCTTAATACTCAACTATCCCAGTGTTGTGGCTATATAAAGTATATATTGCATGTCACATGATATAATAACACCGTTTGAAACATGTTTCCCTGTCCATGTCCCCCACGTGTCAGACACAGTTTGCCCCGCTTGTTCACATGAGCATACAGACGAGTAAAGTGTACAAAATACAGCAACTCGACT